>CM053252.1:5695110-5894317 GCA_028583405.1 Pogonophryne albipinna
CGTAGGGAGACTCCCCCCTCGTTCTTCTGTGTCCGATATCTCGTTAAACAGAGGATTTCGACATTTTACATTCATTGCTTACTTCCACGTGCCTTTTCTCCTCCTTATCTCTTTCATAACTTTATATGTAATACATGTTAACGGCGTCAATAGCCACTTTAATGATACTAATGGACGGTAGTCCCGGATGTCGTCATGAAGGATTTTCAGAATAAAAGCTTGGTATTGAGAACTTCCGTTTTTTTCCAGAATAAAATAGCATTTAAACTGACGGTATGTTTAAGGTACATTATGCCATAAAACATTGATTTTAATTTCTAACAACATCAATAACAAGATTTCAAACAAACAAGCTAAATCAATTTGTTGGCCGTGTGAAGGATGTGCCACACATTATACATAATTCCACTTTGAGGAACATTTTAAGGGATTAATCATAAATGCTTTGCCTTTGAATGAGTATGTACTTGTTGCTTCCACATTGTTAGCAAACAAGTTGCATTTCAAAGTATGGTGAATAATAAATAATGTAGGCCTGGTTGACTTTGCATGGCGTTTTTATAAATGTGTGTGGTCGTGTTCTAGCTACTTTGCAATCTCGGCAGCATCTGCAATAACTTCCTACTCTCTCCATGACATCATGTTGCTCCGTATCTGACGTATGCTGCTTTCGGTTCTCGAAAATATTCTGGGTTCGTGGACCACGCGCCTCTGCAACAGAAACATGAACAACTTGTTCACATTTGCTCCAAACCAGCTCTGGAACCACCTCGGATTGAAAAGGGGTCATACAGACGATCCCTCCTTACACACACATAGACAGGCTTGAGTACACACACACTCACTCACACACACAGGTAGCACCCCAGTGCCAAAATAGCAATTACCCATCCTGAACTGTGAGATAGGAGCCGCTGGCCCCCGAGCAGCCGCATGGTATTACTTATGTAAATATCGCATGGCAGTGTCTCTATCCAATTTAGGAAAGAATGACGGTGTGTGTGTGTGTGTTGGGGTGTGTGTGTCGGGGTGTTTTATCTGCACACGGATGAAGGTAAGAGTGGCACGTGTGTTTGTGTGTTTCTGTTTGCTGTGTGCAAACTTGTGAAGACGGAAGGTATTTCTAGTCAATTTGGTTTCCTGAAATTGGGAGGCAGAAAGACCGACAGGATGTGATGAAGGGGGAGATCCATGTATTTTAGGCTTTGTTATTTGTTTTATTCATAGAAAAGTCTGATTTTGTTAACCAATGCACCTTTCAATAAGACAGTGCCAGATAATAGATGCAGTATAACAAGAATAATGGACAGCCTTGCACTAATGTACATTTCTCAAAGATATTGAAGTGACTGTAATTTTGTATATATTGATTGTTTTGCTTTTATTTAGGTCTTAATGTGTGCATATGTATACATGTGTCTTTTGATTGTGTATATATAGGTATATACATATTTGCATTCATATTTAAATTTAAATTTTATTGTAATCAGGATTGTGGGAAACGGTTTTTCGATCTCTCTGTCTGTACACACAAACTGAAAGATTGACAATAAAGTTGACTTTGACTGATAATAGTCTAGGTGGCATATTCCCCATCAGGGTTAGCATGCTAACATTAGCTAAAATAAGGTTTTCAGGTATTTATTCATACACCAAAATATTTTAATATGTACACTTTGTCTCTCTACATCAATATGTATTTCATAGAAATGCATCCATTAGTTGTTTTCACATTTCAATCCAAAACCACACATGTGAATGTCATGCTATAGTGCTGGACTTAAAGTCTGGGCATTGAGGAATTTCTGCACAAAATGTTATTGAAAATTCATGCAAGTAATGTTTTAGTCCAAAGTACAGCACAGTGTTGAATGCATCACCCAAAGAAAATGGTTGAGTTATTACACCAACGTGGTTAAATATCCCCCGACAAAATCCATACATTTTACAAATACATTACAATCCCACAGCTTGCAGAATTATCTGATTTCCAGCCGCTCACACACACTTACGTTTGAATGGATATAAAGTCAACAGTAGCAGGTTAATGACTGACAGGCTCCTGTTCGTCTCAGACAGGTAGCAGCCCCCCCCCCCCTTCACCTCAGCCGAGACCTCGTGACCTTCCTCATACGACCAAGGTCACAGCGCTTTGCAATAACAAGTCCCAAGAAAGTGAAAAACGTGTTTACAATGACATTTCAAATGTCAATTAAATCATGAATTACTGGTACATAAATATTGTAATGGTTATTTTTTTGGGTCAAATTACCTGTTTATCACAATCTAAAACATGCGTCAAGGTGGTGAGTCTATGAGTGGTCTATGAGTGTCTTCATTATTTCATTCATTCATTGATAAAAGGTATACCATTCTGTCCAAAACCAACACCTATGATAAACATAAATGTTATGTTATGAATGTATGCCTGGTTAACTTTGCAAGGCGTTTTTGTAACTGTGTGTGGTCGTGTTCATTTTAAAAGTAAAACATGTATGACATTTATTAATATATCCAAATTGGCGTTATGATAGGGGTTTATTGCGTGAAGTACAGAATGTTTTGTATGGTTTGTTCTCAAGAGGAATTCCTTTGGGTAAAAGCGTCTAACAAGCGACTGTAATGTATCGACTGCCCACTCCAACAGTGTTCTGTGACATATTCAAAAGCTCAAATGGAGAATGTTGTGGTGAAAGTAAAAGTTATAAACAGTGAAAACATCTGTTCTGATACGTCCTGTCTATCAGAATAAATTGACTCATATTTTGGTAGAAAATACCACCACCCCCCCCCCCAGTCTTATTTGTCATCATCTTTCTCTCTTTGAACATCAGCGACGGAGCCTTGCATTTAGCCACTTGAGCTGCACTGAATCCACTTAGGGCTAAAAGCAGGTGGGCTTGCATCCATCCCACCACTATATGTACGGATATACCTTTGGAGTGGAGTCCCCCGTGTCCCCCCCCCCTCTCAACCCAACCTCCACAATAAAACCCCCTGTGCTCCTCTCCAGTTCCCCCTCAAAGGTTGCAGGTAAATGGGGTAATCTCCTGGCCCATCGCCCCCTCTCTCTGGATGGATGAAACTCAAACCCAGGCCCACCTATTTCTCTCTCTCCTTCCCTCTCCCTCGCTCCCTCTCCTCCTATCTAATCACAGTCCATTAGCCGCCCCATTAAAATTCTTTTGTCCAATTTGGGAGGAATGCTACCCTTGTGGAAAAACAGAATGAAGCCACAATAGGGTCTTTTCAAATGGCGCTCGACTTTTATTACTGAGAGTCGCTGAGGAGTGCCACCCACCTCCAAGCACCACTATGTCTTCCAGTGTGTGTGTGTGTGTGTGTGTGTGTGTGTGTGTGTGTGTGTGTGTGTGTGTGTGTGTGTGTGTGTGTGTGTGTGTGTGTGTGTGTGTGTGTGTGTGTTACTATTTGGGTTAGCAAGAGAGAGTATATTGAAAGTACAACCTGTGCCCTCCATTATAGAGAATACAATGTAGAAAATAAAACATTGTGTGCCAAAAAATAAATACTTTCTCCAGAGCAGTGACTTTTTTTCAGGCGAGTAACTTTAGTAGAGGAACTCAATTAAGACCCTTTTTTTTAACTTTGGTCAAAACACAGGTATAGTTCCTGAGTTCCTGAAATGCTTCTTGGACTCGAGGAAAGGTTTCTGTTGTTGACAGCAGAGTTCAGTATGGAGAGGTTAAGATTCAGCCACTCTAGCCTGTAGCTTTTGATTCCAAAAGCACAGACTTTAGCAGGAACCACAGACGTTTTTTTAAAACAGGAATATGACAAGATTTGGTTCCTTGGCCCTAGTTCCTGCCAATCCTTGATTCTAAAGCAAATAAGAAACTATTAGGGTGTAATTTGCCTTCTTGACTGCTGTCAGAAAAGCTTCCAGATGGCTGTAGCTGGGGTACATTTATTCAGACTATGAGAAAGCACTGGATGTCTCAAATATCAATATGGGGGGATGAGATGGTCCTTTCTTGTAGAGACGTTTAAACAAAGAAGTTAACTTTTGGGTCAGAGACAAAAGTAAACCCTAAGTTAACTAAACATTAGTCAGAAGTAAAGACATGTCCAGAAAACACGTGGGAATTTTGCCTTTGTATTTTTCTCTGTGGTTCTTTCTCAGCATTCATTTAAATAACACATTTGCAAAGCAGTAAATATCATTGCAAGAACAACACACTAACCCTGTGTTGTTGTCTCATCTCATGCAAACATTGCCTCCAACAAAGCCATCAGACTTTACTGCTTTGCTAGTCTAATGCAGTGATTCTCAAATGGGGGTACGCGGACCCCTAGGGGTACGTTGGGGTACTGCAGGGGGTACGTGAGATTTATAAAAAAAAAAAAAAGTTAATTAAAAAAATACCATGCATGATCTTAGTACAATAAGTTAAATAGAAAACAATTCCTAGAACCTCATAAACATGTCAAATTGGTGTATTGTATTTTATAGTTTTGCATAATATATCATTTTGTTCATTGGTTTGTTAAACAGATATTACTTCAGTTGAAAAACTCCTTTGAAAAATCACTTTTTTCATGCATAAAATGAAAATATCCTTAGTTTGTTGTAAAGGAGTTAATAAATCACACACTGAGGGAACAGCACTATATTGGAATTATTTGTATAGGCTTTTTCGATCAAACATTTCCGGGGGCGGTCAGGGGGGGGCTGAGAAAATGTTTCAAAGGGGGTACATGACTGAAAAAAGTTTGAGAAGCACTGGTCTAATGTACCCAATCTTTGCTGTTGGGATGCTGGAATGGGAACGCACAACCATCCTTCAGTTCCTGAGCTCCTTAGGTCCCGTTTGACCAAAGTACGATGCTGTATCCACTATATTATAACCACACATGCTGCCTTTTGATTAAACTGACCACTGAGTCAAAAAGCACACTGCCAAAAATATCACTCTTCATCGTGCCCTGAAACACACAGCTTGTTTGGATTGTCAGGCCTTATTTCATGCTCAGTTATGCCATCAAACTCTGCACTGAATCGATGTCATGGATTAGTGGGCGTCTTGTCTCGCTTCTAGTATGACATCCCACAGTTTGTCTTGGATTTCATTTATAAACTCGGGGTCATCGTCGCATCCAGAAGACAGTGGTGGTGATGTGTGTATTAGTTGAAGTGTTGGGAGTTTTCCATGCATTGTTGTTATATTGGTATTATAGCAAGATAACTGAATGATTTACCATAGCAGTATTTGTATTCCCTTACTGCAACATCAAATCTTTATATTTGTCTTAAAGCTGGTTTATTTCTATTTCTATTTTGTGATGTTTCTATTTTAGAATTGTTTATTTCTACTCTTTTAATTGTTTTTATGTGCAATGCCTTCTTTTGTTTTATGCTGCTGCAATGAAAACATTTCCCAAATTGGGATGAATAAAGTACATCTTATCTTATTACTTTTTAAAGGCTACAAAAAAGCCATATTATTGATTATTTTCTTGTCTTGATTTGCATTTGATATTGAGGTCAAGAGAAAACATGTTATCTTGTGATTATTAGATTAAGTTACTGTCTATTTTATAACAAAGCTGAGTGGGGCCGAGATTAACCCCGCAGAACGTGGGAACCCCTTTAACATGGCGTGGAGTGAGAGATCCCAAAACGTACACACTTATATGCTTGACTGACACACACACACACACACACACACACACACACACACACACACACACACACACACACACACACACACACACACACACACACACACACACACACACACACACACTCAGGCTTATCTGTCATCATTCTGGGACATAGGCTGCAGACGACAGGAAGGTATGACAGGCCAAGACATGCTGATAACAGATAGGACCGGCCATCTGACAGAAGGATTATGTGCGTGTGTGTGTGTGTGTGTGTGTGTGTGTGTGTGTGTGTGTGTGTGTGTGTGTGTGTGTGTTTTGGGTTAGATTCTGAAATAGGATCTGTAGTTAACACAAGCTTAAGATGTTCTCATGTTTTGTTCTACAACATCAAATACAAAAATACCCCACCGGTTAATTTAAATAAGACTTCTAATCGCCATCACGCCAAACATTAGCCGCCTTTAGCTTAGCGGTGTTGATGTGAAGTCAAGTGACCGTTATTTATTCCCTTCATAGCCTAATGTTCGCTTTTGACTTCTGGAGCATGCATCTATGCTTCAAAAGTGAAAAAGAAACTGCTTACACAATATGTGAAAAATTGTTCCCGCTGAATAAATATCTAAATGTTTGTTTTGCAACAGATCTTGTTTTCTGCTAAATCCAAAGAATAATCCCGTTGGTTTTTGTCGGGGGGGCTTCAGATCCACCCTGCAGCACTCATACATCTATATGTGACTGTATGCACTGTTGGGTGTTTGAATGTGTGTGTAAGTATGTGTGCATGCATGTCATTGCTCAAGAGGGCAGGCATCCATTACACCTTCAACACGGTAATTACTAGAAATGAGGCCAACACTCATAGGAGGGGGGTTTCCATTACCAGAACCCTAATATGTAACAAAATGTTGCATGTAATGTGTGTTTAAAGGTCTATCAAAGCAGTGAATGGTACGTTGTGTATCACTAATGCTCAGTGCTTTAGGTGTGTTGCTGTTTTTCGATTAATAATACACAGATTATGATTATAAGTGGGGGGGGGGGGGGAGCTTGGATGTCATTGCATGTCATGTGTTTATTTTGTGTGCAATATGATAGTTCGAACAACCCCGATGTGAAATGGAGGTGGAAGAGCGGGGGGAGAGGGCGACATTGAGAGAAGGTCTCAGTATTTATGTGTGTGTGAGTGTGTGTGTGTGTGTCCCATATACTGTAAGCCTAGATGTAATCCAGAGCAGGAAGCAGGGCAGGGCGTTACAGTAGGTGTTAAAGCTCCACTGCTTCCCTGAAACACTGCTGTTGACTGTTTCACTCAATGCCCGCTAATACGGAGGCCCGATTGGGTTTCAGCGCCATCGTCAGAGCGAAACCAACCAACCGAGGACTCAAGGTCGCTCAAAACACAGCAAATAAATGAACAGTCGGTTTATGAAAATGTAAGACTGTGTGCAGCGGTGCAGGTAAATGATAGAGCGATGTTTCTGCGACATGTCGACTTTGTTGAAGGTAAGGTACGTTTATTTATAAAGCACATTTTCAGACACAGAGGCAATTCAAAGTAGTTTTACATCAACATTAACACATAATAAGAAGACAACAGAAAGGAACACAATAAATAAACTTAATGGAATAACAGATTCTTAAAAACCATGCATAAAAGAGATAGTTTAAAAACAACATTGTAAATACGGTAGGTGCTACAACAAGTTCAAAGACTTCTGGGTAAGCAGCGGAAAAAAGTTTTAGCCTCGACTTAAAGGTCCCATGTCATGGCCATTTCTACTGATCATATGTCCATTGCTGAGGTCTACTAGAATAGATTTAAATTGTGCAATGTTCCAAACTCACATTGGTTTCTCACAGCATCTCTGTGTAGTCTGTGTATTCACTCTCTGTCCTACACGGCTTGTTGGAGCTCCAGCCCCCCCCCCCCCTCCCTGTGAGCCCAGTGTGCTCTGATTGGTCAGGACGTTGCTTGCCGCGAGGCTCGTTGCTGCTGCGAGGAGCAGACAGGTTTCCGGGTCGGCGATACAGCGAGAACAAGCGAAACTCATCCTGAGCACACACAAACACTCACAGCCGAAGTAAAAACAAAAAGTGTGGCTTGATATTGAGTAAGAAAAAGGTTTCTAACGGTGTGAGAATGGGTCTGCGGAGAGCATTTCTCCGCCATCCCAACTCCTCTATTACCAACCAGGGAGCTCTATGCAAGTCAATGGGACTCCCTGTTAGTCAGCCAAGGGATCCTGGTGTCTGAGGAGCTCCGCGGATTGGTCCATTTGTTGTTGATGTGGGTGTTCACACGTCACAGAACCCAGGAAGCAAACAATGGAAAAGAGAAATGTCCAACGAGGCGTTCTGGGGCAGCACAGACAGGTCTTTTCTGTGTTAGAGTTGTACTCGCTACAGGGTGTACTTTGAGGGTTTGTGACTCTGCAGACCGTTTACATGCAGAACAACCTTCATAACACACAAGGGGACGGGTAGTAACCAGAAAAGCATGACATGGGACCTTTAAAAACAACATTGTAAATACGGTAGGTGCTTCAACAAGTTCTAAGACTTCTGGGTAAGCAGCTGAAAAAAGTAGTGTTTTTAGCATCGACTTAAAATAACTTAGCGTTGGTGAAGACCTGCAGGTTTTCGGGAAGTTTGTTCCATTTGTGGGGAGCATAAAAACGAAAAGCAGCTTCGGCGTGTTTGGTTCTGAGCCGGGGTACAATGAGTATGTGAAGAAATAAAGCCATTAAAAAAAGTATGTCAAGAAACAGGCACGTAGGTTCATTCTAGTGGAAACGTTTCTCCTCACTGACTTGACCTCTTAAAACTCAAAATGTTTCACAGCACATGTTCAGAGCTCGAATCAGAGATCAGAGTTTGAGCTCCATGTTTTTTTTTCCTACAACATTTATCCCACTTTTGACAATCAGGAAATTGCAGGTCATGTTATTTCCCCCTCTGTGAGCGCTGTATTGCTGAATCAGTTGAAAGAAAAGCAACAACGCCATACATCACAGCATGTCAAGCACTTCCTGAAACACAACCGAGGCATTGTAAGAGGCGCTGGTTTACTTCCTACACGGGCGGCCATGACACGGGAACCCGTCTGCACTACAACAACTTGCATTTGGTCTAATATCTAGTCAGAATGTGTCTCTACACCTGATGTAAGAACTTCAGAAGTAACACTGCAGTGAGATATCAGGTCTTGTTTTTAGACAATGCGTCATCTTGTTAAGTCAAATAATCTTATTTTGAGTTGCTTCTCAGATGAAACACATATTTCTTTACATGTTTATTAGAAAATCACCAACATCAGAAAATAGAAAACCTTTGAGTATTAGCGGCTTATTTTGTAACACAACATTTCCTGACATTTTCGTTCCTACCCTCACCTATGGTCATGAAGGATGGGTCATGACCGAAAGAACGAGATCGCGGATACAAGCGGCCGAGATGGGTTTTCTCCGCAGGGTGGCTGGTGTCTCCCTTAGGGATAAGGTGAGAAGTTCAGTCATCCGGGAGGGACTCGGAGTTGAACCGCTCCTCCTTCGCGTCGAAAGGAGCCAGTTGAGGTGGTTCGGGCACCTAGTTAGGATGCCACCTGGACGCCTCCCTAGGGAGGTGTTCCAGGCACGTCCAGCTGGGAAGAGACCAAGGGGTAGACCTAGGACCAGGTGGAGGGATTATATCTCTTCGCTGGCCTGGGAGCGCCTTGGGATCCCCCAGTGAGAGCTGGTTGATGTCGCCAGGGAAAAGGAAGTTTGGGGCTCTCTGCTGGAACTGCTACCCCCGCGACCCGACCACGGATAAGCGGAAGAAGATGGATGGATGGATGGAACATTTCCTGATTCTGGTCAAATATAGTTCACATGAGTTCTCCCAGATAATTACAAGATCTGATTTATCTAAATATCCCTTCTTAGTTCAAGAACTCTTAACAAGCACATTTTCACTTGTTCTATTGGCAGGTTTTTGTACTTATTTCAATTGAAAACAGCTTGTTTTCAATATTGTTGAATTTCATACAGGCCATACACACCTGACCTTTTGAAAGAACATCCATAACATTCCTCTGTTTGCAACTTATATATATCAATATTCCAATTACTTGTATTTAGACTGTTCTGCACTATTTCTATTAAATTCTATTTTAATGTATTTACTTGCACTATTATCTGTTTTATTGTTGTTGCACTGTTGTAGGAGCCTGTGACCTAACATGTTCATTGTCATACATATGCACAAATGACAAAAAAAGCCTAGAACCCTTGAATACTTGAATCCTTGAATTGTTTAACTTGTTTTTGGAGCAGTATTTTTTCCACTGTGTCTTTTCTTCAAAGAGCGAGACACATCAACACTTGTTCTGTCGGACAGAGTCTGGGCTGTCGGGCAACTACCTGTCAACAAGATCTTAGAGCTTTATCACCCTCTCCTCCCTTTCCCAGACCCCTCAGCCCCTCTTCATGTGCAGATACAGACCGCATAGCAGTGTATTGGGGGGGGGGGGGGGGGGGTGTGAAGGTGAGAGCAAGCCTGTTGGTCTGTCCTGATACTTCTCACTCTCTTTGACCAGGCTTTACATTTCAGATAGGCAGTGTGACGCGGTTCTTTGTCTTCCTGGGGTCCGCATGGATTTCAGTTTAGTGTCATGATCCAAAGAACAACACTTGACTGATTGGAGGATGTTTATTGAGAGAAATGAGGGTGTAAAACTGACCTGAGAGCAGTTTCTCCTTCCCTTATTTTCTAAACCACAGACTGATGTATCAGCCAGAGTAGATTTTGAGGTGCTTATTTTACTCAAGTAATTTATTTTATGATTTCTACTACACTATATTTTAGAAGGAAGCATTGTTCTTAAAACTCCTCAATACATCTCTATGTCAGCTGTTGTTTTGGTATGAGAACTTTCTATAATAAAAACATATGATAAAGTTTAAAATACAACGTGTTCAAGATGAGTAAGTTAGTTCCAACAAAACGTAATTTAACCTCAAAACTTCTCAAATGTTTTTTTTTAGCAATAATGTGAAACATTAAACAAACAATCTAATAATATGTTGGAAACTAACTTGAGCTACAACAGTTTAATCCTGCTTCCAAATGTATTGATCACCAATTTAAGTGCATTTTAAGTTAGATTTTGAATACAGGACTTCTGCAGTCTTTTATCAGTGTTGTATTTCCACTTCACTTATGAGAGGATTTAAATACTCCTTTCATCCGTTTGCTTTGAGTACGATAGTTGCTGCTTGGTTACAAATCCATTTTTTAATTGCTAGTTCCCCAAAGGAAGACATCTTATTGGCATATTCAAACGTGTCGGAGCCTGGCTTTCCTAAAAAGATAAACATACCTTAAAAGTTAAGCTCACCTGATCCTGGATCAGTCTGCCTCTTCCTTTCAATGGAGTGTTAATGGGGGGTGATGGGAGGCAGTGGGTGGGTTCAGACAGGAGCTTTTGAAGATCAGTGAAGACTAACTGCTTGATAACGAGCTGAGCATTGTCGATAGTGTGAGAGCAGTGGGGGGGAGGGGCATTTAATCGGTGGTTTAACGGCTGACGTGACACTGACTCTGGGGTAAAATGGTCTAGTGTGAGCCTCCATCAACCCCTGAGAAGATGTGCAAGAAAAGCGACTTCTCTACGTATCATTTCACCTTAGCAGTGTCCTCTTAATGTGTTTTAGGAACAATAAAGTATGCATTTGTTCTTCCAGGGTAGACAGCATAACCTCTTTGCAGCTACACTTTCCCCAGAGGGATGATTAAAGTTTTATCTCATCTTAACATTTGGGAAAGTTGCATTGAAAGCATTATATCTATCTCATTAATATCCAAAGAAAATGCAAGAACAATTCTGCTGAGAGTAGAGTAACAAATCAGCTTTCTCTCTGAGTCATGCAGCCAAGAGACTGTTGCACAAGAGCTATGTTGGTCATTTTCTATTTCTATTTTGACTGTAAAAACATTAAAAAGCTTGACATCATTGCCATTTGTCTTTCGTTGGATTGAGTAAAGGCATACAGGGAAATACATGAAGCAGTTTATTACATTTCAAAATGTACGAGCGCTTGTCCCAAATGAACCTTTCTTTCACAGTTTGCTGAATTTGTTTTTCCTCTTTCAGCCATTACACTTTCTCCTCTTAGGGTCTGTGTTTATTGCTGTGTTTGTTAGGCGAGAGACGATCATTTGAAGATGCTGTCCTCACGTTGGTGTCAATTAACACACTGTCAGTATAGCTGGAACACACACACACACACACACACATTATGTGACCTCAGTCAAAGCTCATGCAAATGTTGAAGATACGCCTGAATCATGATTTCCCTTTGTTTAGTCTGCAACCAACTACTTTAAATAAATCTGATCCACTGACTCAGACAAAACAAAGATTCCTACATATTTATTACAGATATTATTAGCATTTTTAAGAAATAGTCACCCAGAACGGAAGAGCAGATTATTTTTGGGGAGTTTCTCACCCTCACAGTACCCAGAAATAAAGGCAGGCAGGAAACAAGGGGGTTATGAGATTAAACAAAGGTCACTGGCTAAAATCAAACCACGGACATTGCTGTATTTTGGCAGGCGATGTAACCCTTTGGCTACCAGTGCGCTCCAGTCCCTTTCACATATGCACTGTACACCTGTAGAAGTTTAGCTTAGACAAGTGTTCATAAGGCAAGACATGATGCTAAAAACCCAGCGGTCACATAGCCATCTTGTAATCCGTAGTCATAAAACGTCTATTGCCGTTTCCAGGAACTTTGCAACGGCCTCTTGAGTTAGTGATTTCATCGCCATTTTTGTTTAAATTACTCTTCTTCTTAACCTTAAAGGTAGGGTATGTGAGTTTGAGAAACCGGCTCGAGATCGCTAGAATTTGAAAATACACGACCGGAGAAAATCAGCCACTTCCTCACAGAGCCCCTCCTCCAACACACACGAACGCGCACATGACCAATGAGGGCACGAGATAAGTTTGTGCCCAGATGGAAGGCTGACAGGCAGGTAGGCCATCCAGTTACTTTAGCCGGGCCGGCTCAGATGATTGGTCGTGCTTTTTACAGTACCACGGCTTCCACAGATGATATTTTTTAATGGATTTTGTGTCAAAGCACTTCAGATATTCATTGCTATCGGGATGTTAAGAGCATTCCATGGAATATAACAAAAAGTGTATCTCAAACGTACCTACCCCACCTGTAATATGTTTATACGATAAAATGGCCTAATAGTAGTAGATGTATATACAAGCAATCTCATCCACAGTGCAGCTTTAACACACATTTTAGTTTGATGGTTCCACCGTTTTACCTTTTAAAGGCTGCTACACACCAACCTGAGACCAAAGAACGCGTACCGAAGGCGTCCCGACTTTTACGTCCGCTACGTCGCCTGCGTCGGCTACACCGCCCGCCTACGAACACACCGCAAAGACTTCAGTCAACGAGTAGCAATAACTGTCCTTACCAGCAGGCAGCGGTAGTGTGTATTCATCATTCAAAAGAGGCAACAGCCAATCAGAGTGATTTCTTTGGCCGACTTTCTTCGGCCAACATGTTGAATCGGCCGCGGGAGGTGTGAAAATGTGCCTTAAAGCAACGACGGTGCGGGACACACCAACCTGAGTAGGGCGCCGCGAATGCCCGACCGCCTCTGACTCCCAAAATCGGGTAGGTGTGTCAGGGCCTTAAAACAGTATTGCGAGAACATTGAGCAAACCCAAAATAGGTCTTTAATTGTATTTGTATCCTACTATATAATGTTTACTTATATCATAACTTTAAAGTTTATTTTTAACCTTCAACTATCTCCCAATCTCCCCTTAAGGTCCGTTTAGATGCCGTTTGTAGACGTTTGGACACAGCAGATGATCTCCATCAGCAGAGTACACTACATGGAAAAGACCATGCTGGATGATTGAACGCTCCCAAACAGTTACCAAATGGACCATGAGGTGAGATTGTTTTGTCAGCGTTGTAGAAAAGGGTTTCAAATAAACAAACCCCCAGAAAAAACCCTCTGAAATTAGGGGGATCTTTTTTTTTTTTTTAAATGTAGCAACTAAAAAGTTCCGAGGCAGCTGAAGCATGAACGAGGTATCAGGCTCCTCAGCACATGGAGCCACGTTTGAGGCATGAAGCAGGGCCTCGGGCGGTGGATTTTAAAATCAGGCTTTGTTATTGCAGGAGGCCAGGAAGGAGAGCAGATGCTTCGCTCATTCAATCATGCATGTCACGGCCCGACTGCTCTCCACTGCCACCGCTCCCCCTGTGGTGTGCTCTCTCTCTCTGTCGGGCTTAACTCGGTGTGTGTGACTGTGTGTGTGTGTGTGTGTGTGTGTGTGTGTGTGTGTGTGTGTGTGTGTGTGTGTGTGTGTGTGTGTGTGTGTGTGTGTGTGTGTGTGTGTGTGTGTGTGTGTGTGTGTGTGTGTGTGTGTGTGTGCGCTTGTGTGTGTGTGTGTTGCAGAAGATACATCTGGCATCGGGTGTTAATCTAAGCCAGGTGCTGGAAGACCCTACCACACTGTTGTCATGAATGTGACAACAAACTGCCAGGCACCTAAAACCCAACAGTGACCCCACAACGAGGAGTGAATGTGTGTGTTGATCCCCTCTCGTTTGTGTGTGTGTGTGTGTGTGTGTGTGTGTGTGTGTGTGTGTGTGTGTGTAAAATTCATAACTCATATTCGAATACCTGGATCATTTCGAATATTCGACTATTCGATTAATCATTCCCATCCCTAGTAAGAAATAATTCAAAGTTGTTTTTCTCCGTGTGTGTGTGTGTGTGGGGGGGGGGGGGCTTGTGTGTGTCCTCCTGTCCACAGAAGCCCACCCGTAAATTGGCACATTGAGGCGTTCAGGGTCCTGGTGGAGTGTCAGCTGGTGACAGAGGGATGTTTACTGACCATGACGGATGGGAGTGGGGTCAGCAGAGAGGCAAGCAGTTCATCCTCTTATCAGCACACACACACACACACACACACACACACACACACACACACACACACACACACACACACACACACACACACACACACACACACACACACACACACACACACACACACACACACACACCATTTCCCTTTCCCACCAAAATGATCGTGTATGTTTGTTTCTGAAAACACAGGTTGGTGACGCAGAGAGTACCGTTAGGGTTTTCGGGGGTTTCTCGCTGGAAACAGCTGCTTTTTACAACTGAAAATCACTCTACGAGAGCTAAGTGGAACAACCGTAAAAGTTGCGGGTCTTAAAGTCACACTAATGAGCTAAAAGATCAAATAAAGTTAATTAAAGCTAAGGCGACTACAGTTTGTAGAAATTCTCTGTGGGTTCATCAGCGCTGTCATGTAAACAAAGCCATGTGGACCATTGCTTTACTGATTAAAGCTATTTTGAGTTGAATATAATAAAAACAAAAGTGCATCATGTTCATTACACCATGACATGTTGGGTAAAGATTCAGATGTTTGCTCCATGCTTTGACATTCAGCTACACAGGCTTCCTAACACATTAAACACAGTTATTACATATACAATATATCTAAACATGTTACACAGTTCAGAGCCAGTCAACACTGTAATGGGATGCTATCTATGGAGAGAGGATTTCTTAAAGAATGAGAGTTATACACCTCCAAAAGCAAGCAAAGAGTTCAACTTAAACTATTCAGTCTGCATCTGCGTGACAATACATTCCTCTGCATATTAGTTTCAAATAAAGATAATTATTATTGGATTGAGTTGATAGTAGGGGTAGTTTATTCCAGTTTGTTATGGCTTTGTAACAAAGATGTATTCAACAAGTAAGCTAGGTCAGGGTTAAAGAAAATAACAGAATTCATACCACTGGAGTTAAAATATATGTTTTTTCTCACATTAGTTTACAGCTCGCTGTCGTGAACAGTGATGGGGTCGTTACTCAACAAAAGTAATGTATTACACATTACTCATTATTACCCTAACCCTAACTTGTTACATGACCCTTTACATTACTTTTGCGTTACTCAGCAACAGCCTATAGCAGCGGCGGACCGGCCATCGGGGCGTTCGGGACGAATCCCGATGGGCCGGTACTGAAGTGGGCTGGTCGGATAAGTCACTAGCACCCCCCCCCCCTCCCGTTGACAATTTACTAGCGGTATTTACTTACGGTACCGAGGTGGGCCGGCGGGACCGAAGTGGGCCGGTCGAGAGTCCCGGGCTGATTTTTAGTCCCAGTCCGCCTCTGGCCTATAGCCCAAACTTAAAACTTAGGCCTACATGTGCACACATATAACAATTACTATTGCAATAAGGAAGACATGACACAAGTTGATAACGGTGAAAATTATAGTTTTCGCTGCTTGTTCGGAGTCGGCGGTCGTAAATGAAAGAGTGGGATGTGAGTTATGATTGGGTGTTGGAGCTGGTATATGCATCAGTGATACAGATTACACTTTAGGCAATGCAAGAGGTGCAGTGTATATTTGCATACACTCTGCACTGTATACTATGTGAGAAGACTTTCTGTCAGCGTGGAAATATTGCAAACACTCTAATCCACACTCATTTAGTGCAGTGCTCTCCAGAGGTAATGCTGAGAGGTGAAATGCTCTGTGGGATCTGGCCTTTTAGACAATAGGGTAATTATTTAAAGCAGGATGAAGTCTAAACCATGTCAGCTGCACACACACTCCTCACACACACATTATCAGACGACAGCACTCACCCACTGCAGGACTAGAAGTGGTTTGAATGGTCGGTAAGTTAAGAGGAATGCCATCAAGCCACAAACAAACAAAAAAGATAAATCTGTCGGATTGAACAGGATTTTCTTTGGATTGAATGTGATCGTAACATATAGTAAAGTACAGAGACACTAGCCGTTTCTCAATCTCGAGGATACTGGCTTCCAAGCCAATATTTCAAGGATGCTACGTCATCGAGTGCCGCCGAAGGACTGTTCCAATGTCCAGGATACTTGGAATTCCACCGAGGCCGTGTCCTTGGTTTGGGGGAAATATCGAGGCTGCACATGGGTAGACTTCGCGTCCTTACAATCCCCACAATGCTTTGCGCACGGACCAATTTCAAAAACCCTTGCGGAGAATGGCTGAACCGACGCAGCACACATTTAAATGTAATTATGTAGTGGCGTAGAACATGTGTTGGTAAATATGTTACTTTGTTATCACCAAAAATGTGTTCCATGAAAGTAAAGCAAGTTCATAATTAGATAGACATCGTGAGGCATTTATTTTCGGTACAGTTTATGTTGAAACCGTTAGAGAGAGTGGCACACTTGTTAGGCTGTTCCATTCTTCTTCGTTTTCCAAAGCCGTGGCTTGGAAGCATACTTGCTAGTGACTTGGAAGTACGCGACTACCAAGCCAGCATCCTCGAGATTGAGAAACGGCCACCGTCTGGCAGAAATATAGAAAATGAGAGAGAAATCTCACATATAACCTCAGGCTGAGAGCCATTAAAGGATGTTGCAGCTAATTATGTAGATGTCTCCTTTGGTAGTGTATTCAATCTATAACTACTTCAGTGACCACTTAAGTACTGAGAGAGAAGTACTCTCCCCGCAGTACCTATTCTGATGTTGTTCCATTTTTGAAACATCATTCACATTATCATCGGAAAATACATTAAAGTGATCATGGTGGGATTTGTAAAGATTGTCTGTACGAAACAAGGAATTGTTTTAAGTCTGTAGACTATCGTAGGCTAGGACTTCTCAGTAGCTCCGCAATATTTCATTCAGATAGTTTCAAATATTTTGCCTTTACCGAATATTGTGCTTACTGCGCTTTGGAAATGCACTAGCCCATATTGCGATTCAAATGTGATTCATTGTGCAGCCCTATAGTTGTCATACTCATGTGTTTTTAATGCATATCCAAACCACTCACTGCACAGAATGGGTCAGAATCAGAATCAGTCATCCCTTATTAGTCTGACAATGAGGAAGTGTACATTGTTACTGTCACGGTCTGTCTGTGTTGTGTTTTGTCTGTCTCTGGTTTCCTGTTTTATTTTGAAAAGTGTTCACCCCCTGGCCGTTTCTCAATCGCGAGGATATTGGCTTCCAAGCCAATATTTCAAGGATGCTACGTCATCAAGTGGCGCAGGAGGACCGTTCCAATGTCCAGCATACTTGGAATTCCACAGAGGCCGCGTCCTTGGTTTGGGGGAAAATTTCGAGGCTGCACATGGGTAGACTTCGCTTCCTTAAAATCCCCACAATGCTTTGCGCACTGACCAATTTCCCCAAATCTGTGGGTGAAAATGTAAGGCGGGGCCTCTCATATGACGCACACCTGCACACTTGCTAGCCTGTTCCACTCTTCGTTTTCCAAATGCCAGGAAGGATTCTTGCCTAGCTTCTGAAGGAAGTGACTCGGAAGACATGTGCTACCAAGCAAGCGTACTCGCGATTGAGAAACGTCCCTTGTCTTGTCTGTTGATTCCTGTCTCTGTGTTTGCCCTCCTGTGTCTGATTGTCTGATTGTGTTCACCTGTTGCCCTTGTGTTTCTGCCTCCCCTGCCCAGCTGTGTCTTGTCCTGTGATTACCCTTCTGTGTATTTAGTATTGTCTTCCCCTGTGCTCCATGTCTGTTCATTGTTTGTTTTCCCTGTCTCCCTCCATGTCAGTCACGCTCAGTCTTTCGGTAATGTTTTTTCCTTGTGCTTTCGTTTTGTTTCATGTCATGTTTTTTGTCATCGGCTTTTCTAATAAAGCTCGCTTTTGTAGTCTGCATTTGGGTCCTACCTTTTCCACAATTTCCCGAATCCTGACAGTTACAGCAAATATTCAGTACAAATACATAGCAAAACAATTAAGTTAGCAGACTAAAACATTCAAAAAGAGGCAAGCACATGTTAATAAAATAAATCTCACACAAAAAGGATAATGGTTAGTAACTTTCTCCTCACAATAATGCGTGGAGTGCTTATCGTTGAGGAGCTAGTGAGGGAATAATTTCAGACACAGGAACAGCATTATGTCACATGACCTGGCTGCCCTCTTCCTGTTGTCAGAGGTTGTTTCTTTATGGTTGAAAAATGAATTTACAAGTCTGACACACAGGGGAGGTTCCTCTGCACCGGCGTCAGCAACAGCGTCCAACAAAAACTAAAACTCTGCGACAAACTGCCCGCACAACGGAGACTCAGTTTGTTCTGGCACAAATACTCCAGCATCCGGAGCAGCAACGAGCCTCTGCCTCTGTCTGAGCTGCATTACCTGACTTTGATAGAGTCAAATGTGAAGCAATCTCTTGTGTTGAATGTGCATGTTCATTGGCAGGATGATTAGAAGCCAGTTCTTAGCTCTGAGAGCTGAGCTGATGTTCCAGGCTACTCGAAGTTATTCCAACATGAAGACAAATGTAAGCACAAATGTAAACCAAGAATATGTTATGATATATAAATTAATTACTGTGATAAATATGGAAATAAGTTCAGAAATAAGTCCTGTGTTCGTTTCTGTACGTAATGTTAGTCTATAAAGGAACTACATCGCGGTCACATGACTTCTCGCCGCCACCCCTAAGCTAAAGGCAGCTAATGTTCGGCTTGATGACATTTAGTAGTCGGTTTTAGTTACCGCTGTTTTTAAGACAATTATAAGCACCATTTATTCACCAGCAGTGTTGGATGTAACTAACGGGAGTTACAGTAATATATTACTTTTTGCTGTAATGAAGTAATGTGACGCATTACTAATGACATTTGGGTGATATACTACCCGTTACAATTCTCAGCAACGCAGTTACAACACATTTTAACCCGAAATTTAAAAAAATGTTTTTTAAGAATTCACCAACATTCGACACCAGAGAAGAATTGTGCGGGTAGATTAATTAGTAAGCCTGGTGTTTACCCTTCGGGCTCATCAAGATCCCTCCGCTTCACGTCGGGTTCCCTGATCAGCCTAAAGAAAAACACATTTTACAAAAGAACCACGCATCTCTTGAATGAAAATATGCCTGCACTGCACCTCCAAGGTGCGCAATGTGTGTGTGTGTGTGTGTGTGTGTGTGTGTGTGTGTGTGTGTGTGTGTGTGTGTGTGTGTGTGTGTGTGTGTGTGTGTGTGTGTGTGTGTGTGCGCACGCGTTAGTTTTAAAGACCCCCATAGAGCTCAGTTTATAACTCGAACCCTGACCAAACCGTGTAATACAAGTTGTTAGTAGCCTTAATGGCCTACACAGTTGTTATGCTAATACCCCATCGCCCTTCACTGGATGTATAATGAGCCGCACTAAAAGTAACTCAAAAGTAATATAAAAGTAGTGTAACTCATTACATTTCAGAGACAGTAATATTGTAATGTTCTTATGACTTAAAAAAGACAGTGAAAAGTCATATGTACTGTATTACATTTTGGAAGTAACTTGCCCAACACTGTTCTCCAGTGGGATATTTACTGACGTGTTTTATGTAGAACTACTTCTCCAGGGTGACTCCCGATCGAACACAGAGGTGAATGAGGTCTCACCAGTCTGGCCAAACCCCAACACCAGCAGTCTGTGTTTGCATTTTCCACTGGCCACAGGTCCCTCTTTTGCAAGGGTCTGCTTCCCCTTTCCTCAAACAGCACATGCGCTGTGAGATAAATGCACATCCAAACCACTCACGGCACATAATGGGTCAGAATCAGAATCAGCCATCCTTTATTAACACATTATTAAACAACAATATTCAGATAACAGCAAAATAAGTTGGTAGACTAAAACATTCAGAAAGAGACAAGCACATGTTAATAAAATAAATAAAACAATAACACAAGATAGCAGCATTATCAAAACACAAGAAAAATAATAAATATGAAAACTAATCCAAAAACACCTGAACGTACACAAGAATCATTTATACCGTGTATACATGCCGGCAAAATGCCTTGTTTTTAAAAGCTGTAAATTACCATTTCAGCAACTTAAGCAATAACAATTTTGAACTAATCTTTAACAATTCTCTAATGCGCTCATTATAAATAAATCATCACTTCTTTTGCACCAGGACTGTCAAATCTCTCATCTGCTAATAAGAGCGTTGGAGCTGATGGGCAAACAGAGCTGACAGCCTCTTTGTGTTCAACACTTCCTCCCAAACAAACCCACCGACGCTCCATGAAATCCATTCACGCAGCCATTAAAGTAATTGTGTCGTATGACAAGTATGAAATCAACAACAATGCTGCGCTGCCTCGGCCTATTTAGAGCGTGATTGACGAACAAACTCACGGGGAAGGGGACGAGGAGACGGGAATAGGAAGAAGAGAAGAAGAGGAGACAGCTGTGATGGCAGGGCTTTATGTGAAATGAAGACAGGTACAAAGATAAAGGAAGCTTCTAGTGTCTCTGATGAAGACAGGAGTTAATTAACAGTGTATTGGCAGACAGAAACGTGTCATTTGTTTTAATAATACTTATTAAAACTGTCTGAATCTAGTCTACAGCAGTGGAAGTGGCTCTAAAGCTATAAGGGGTGCTTTGAGCTAACATGCTAACAAAGACAATGCTAACAACAGGTGTGGTGTTTGTTGTGTAAACGATCCTAAGTTAGCGTGGTATCATGGCAATATTATCTTATTTCAACTAAGTTAGCTAATATCAAATAGGCTAAAATACAATTTAGGCTGACGGGAATTTCATCATCAGATAAAAGAACATTTGGTGTTCGATCCAATCCAATATAATCCATTATAATCCATTATATTAACATTTTAACTGTTGCTGGTAGTACATGAAAAGTCAAAGGTCACCGTAATTCATCCTGAGGGAGACATGAATGTCTGTAGCAGATATTTGGGCAATTAATCAAAAGATAAATTGAGTTTTAACTTCCAATATCAACTTGGTACCAAAAGGGAAAAAGCTCAAATCAGTTGGATTTGTCCCGAGGGAACTTTTACATAATTTCTTGGCCATCCAAGTCCCGAAAAGATTGGCATTGGGTTTGATCCAGACATATTTCAGTGGATAGTATCGACTAAAAAACAGAAAAGTTTGGTCTTTTCTTGACTGTATTTATCAGTGCTGTGTTTGGCTGAATGCAAGTGGAAAGTAAAGAGAGTGTAAATGTGAAAAATCAATGTGAGAAAGCGGCGAAACGCACATATTTGTTTCTTTTTTAATGGCTTATTACCAACTGGTAGAGTGATAAACATTCACTTAGCAGGTTCTTACTTTTAGCCAACGCTGAGTAACTTTTTCACCGCCTTAGTTAATGAAAAACATCGCTTATATCAGCTGTGACTAGTTAATGTTCACTCTGTGAGAAATAGCCCACTTCGATGTCTCTCTAGCTCAATCTCATGTTAGAACCTCCCACACACACATTCACTTTCCATCTAGTCAATGGTGTAATGTCATTTTGGTTGCTAAGGATCGGAGTGGGCATTGCAATGCAAAAATCCAGCTTCCATAACAATTTCAGAAAGACAAAGTGAATGTGTTTTCCAGAATACTCTTCCAGTGTTTTAAGGGAACAATGAAGGGTCTTTTGAGAATCATTATCCCCGGAACGATTATTTTAAAGGGGTTTTCATAGCACCAAACAGGGCTTTGATACCGCCTACAGAACAAATCATCTGACATGACAAGAGAGTATTCTGTAAAGGATAGTAGGCTAAAAATACAGGTTGAAATAAAAAACCCAGAACTAAATCTGCCAAACATCCCCTGCAGAAACATGTCTGTGTATGTATGTGTGTGTCAGCATGTTTTCTAGCACTTACAGTCATGGACAAACTCATGGACGTGCACGGTACATAAATCTAAAAAAATAAAAAGGAAACCCAGCCAAGCAAGAAGGCGAGGATGCAGCTCCTCCGAAACGACACAAGGTCAAAACCGAAGCACAACATCTCATGTCCTTGTCACGTCTGCGGTGTTAATGATAACCCGACTCTCTCCCAGGGTTAAAGTCATTTACAAACCCGTTCTCCTGCCTCCGAACTCAGTCAGAAAACACAGCCGCCATCCCTCAACGGCACAAAACCCAGAGTAGCAGAGACAGGCTGTATTTATCACACTGAGCCAGTGGTAAATGACTCGAGGCCAGAACACTCTCTCACATATAAACACACACCTTTCCAAGATGTGATCAGTGGAGGCAGGAGTAGCTTTTTGTAAAATGGAAAACAGGTCGTGCAGCCTTTTCTTTTATTGCAATAATGTAAGCCTGCGATTGAAATAAGATGTAGATTTTATTGCCAAAAGAGGTATAGCAGCATGCACTTTAAGCATACCTAAAGTCAGAGTGAACTGTTGGTTGCAAGCTAAACATAACTGATACAGAAGTATTCTATGATATTTGTCTTTTAGAGTATTCTACTTGATATCCTTCAATCATAACCATTGAGACTTTTTACTGGAGGGCCTATTCTTCTGTTAAGTTTGTAGAAAAGACCAGAGGCCTGTACTACGAAGCCAGTTCAACCTAACCTGGATATGTTTGAGTTGCCCAGTTTATCTAATCCAAAACAAACGCGCTCTCGCTAAACGGTCCTAAGACGCTGGTTATCAAGTGGATCGCTCAAGCCAGCCGTGTCCTATCTAGTTAGGTGCGCGTTCACATGAAAGGGGTGGTATTTGGAGCATTCGACCAATCACAAACATGGAGAAGCGTACTGACAGCGCAGCGTCATACTTCCTGAATGAAAAGTGAACTATAATATTAGACATATGAAGAAGTTAAACTTTAAACATCCATGACTTAAACACTTTATCCAGGATAAAAGCCACAGAGCTGCACCTGCAAGGTGAATACAGCTGGTAACAGAACAAGTGTTTGAATGCGTACATTAACAGGTTTATGATATCACTGCCCGTCTAAGACACGATCTGACTTTCATTACATTTGACTCGAGTGTTTCGTCAACTTAATGTGTTGCTTAAAATAATCCTTCTGCATACAGTACGTGACACTGAGTGTTGCACGGCCAGATACGGCTCAGCTGACTCAGATCAGGAGATATATGATACATTATGAAGTGATATGCCGCGGACTGTACTTAATGTTACTCTGATCCGGTTACTTATGTTGTGGCAGATATTTAAGTAAGCTTTCTTAACGCTAATGTTATAATAGTCAGATTGCTCTGAAGATGGGAGGTGATATTCTATTAATGTTCACGTTCACACAGTCGGCGATTTTTGCCGGCCGTCTTTCCTGCAACGGCAGCTTTTCTGTATTTCCTTTCTCCTGTAATATGACTTGATCGCTTTAAACTCCGCACACTGAGCTCTGATTGGTCAGCAGGCAGTGCTTTCACTGAGTTGAGCTCTTAGCCTGCAACCTAATATGCTCCGGCGCAGGCTAGCCGTTCAGAATAAGTTATCTAGCCCGCTAAAAAGTGAACCAGCTTCATAGGACCGGAAATCCCAGAAGTTAGCTTGCTAAACGAAAATCCTGATTCGTAGTATAGACCCCAGGTTAGCCGTTCAGCATAAGTTACCATGGAGATCTAGCCTGCTAAAAAGAGAACCAGCGTCATAGGACCGGAAACCCCGAGTTTTCCCTGAAGTTAGCCGCTAAGCGAAAATCCGGCTTCGTAGTACAGGCCTCAGGATAAGCTGTTTATTTCGTATTTCTGTGAGCGAGCCTGTGATTGAAATAAGCTGTAGATGTTATTGCTAAAGGAGATATAGCAGCGTGCACTCGAAGCATAAACGAACTGGTTTCACAAATGTTGGTTGCAAACAAAGAATAACTGATAAAGAACTATTTTGTGATATTTGTCTTTTAGAGTATTATACATTACATTCATCAATCATTAGCCATTGAGACTTTTTACTGGAGGGCCTATTCTTCTGTTCAGTTTGTAGAAAAGACCAGGAGAAGCTGTTTATTTCATATTTCTGTGAGCTAATGTTACATTTATAAGGTTCCTTTAAAGAGACTTTGTTTTCTTTGCTATCTTACCCAGGGTCAGATGAGAATATGTTTTATTTAATCTCTTTGCATCCACAGTATTAGTCTTTTGTGTTGAGTCTAGCTTCACACAAAGACTGGAAGAAGTGTGGAAAAGTAAAAATAACACAATAACATTAATAATGGCTTTGCTCCAATTGTATGTGCCATTAACCCGCGGCAGTGAGCCAACACGAAACTGGCGAGGGTTCACCTTGTTGAACGTGGCAAATATTCCTGTTATTTTAGCATGTCTGACTGTCAGAAATTCACTAGCTTGTTGCGTTTTCATGCTGGCTAAATAACAGTGAAGCCAACTTTTTGAAACAGTTGATCCAACAAAAAAATGTATGCGTGAGGGTCTAAAAAAAGACCTCAACCCTATGCTTTTTGTCATAATGACTTACAGCTACTCGTTATGCAGAGAGAGATCGGCAAGCTACAATAACATCAGGGTTTGAAAGGACCCTGTTGGAATTGCAGGAATTATTATTCTTATTCAGAAAACAAATAACAGTTTTGAGGCACAAAAATGTAACGTGGTGAAAATGTACGTAAAATAGGATTCTTGCACATGGGCTCGACAAAATGGCTCAACAGCGCCACCTAGAACAAAGCATTTGTATTTACGGTTGTCCTACATGTACGAAATGTTGTAGATATATCTCACACGTGGAGACGACAAAAAAAGTCTATTGGAGGTTATTCATAAACCCAACAAGAAGTCGGCCACTTTGAATTTCATGGCATAAATAGGACATTTTATGCAAATGTTCAGGTTCATATCAGTATGTAGTGTCTCTACTTTAAAGAGTCCTCTCTTGCTGATGTTCAGGTGTATATCAGTATGTAGTGTCTCTACTTTAAAGAGTGCTCTCCTGCTGATGTTCAGGTGTATATCAGTATGTAGTGTCTCTACTTTAAAGAGTCCTCTCCTGCTGATGTTCAGGTGTATATCAGTATGTAGTGTCTCTACTTTAAAGAGTCCTCTCCTGCTGATGTTCAGATGTATATCAGTATGTAGTGTCTCTACTTTAAAGAGTCCTCTCCTGCTGATGTTCAGGTGTATATCAGTATGTAGTGTCTCTACTGTAAAGAGTCCTCTCCTGCTGATGTGCAGGTGTATATCAGTATGTAGTGTATCTACTTTAAAGAGTCCTCTCTTACTGATGTTCAGGTGTATATCAGTATGTAGTGTCTCTACTTTAAAGAGTCCTCTCCTGCTGATGTTCAGGTGTATATCATTATGTAGTGTCTCTACTTTAAAGAGTCCTCTCCTGCTGATGTTCAGGTGTATATCAGTATGTAGTGTCTCTACTTTAAAGAGTCCTCTCCTGCTAATGTGCAGGTGTATATCAGTATGTAGTGTCTCTACTTTAAAGAGTCCTCTCCTGCTGATGTTCAGGTGTATATCAGTAAGTAGTGTCTCTACTTTAAAGAGTCCTCTCCTGCTGATGTTCAGGTGTATATCAGTATGTAGTGTCTCTACTTTAAAGAGTCCTCTCCTGCTGATGTTCAGGTGTATATCAGTATGTAGTGTCTCTACTTTAAAGAGTCCTCTCCTGCTGATGTTCAGGTGTATATCAGTATGTAGTGTCTCTACTTTAAAGAGTCCTCTCCTGCTGATGTTCAGGTGTATATCAGTATGTAGTGTCTCTACTTTAAAGAGTCCTCTCCTGCTGATGTTCAGGTGTATATCAGTATGTAGTGCCTCTACTTTAAAGAGTTCTCTCCTGCTGATGTTCAGGTGTATATCAGTATATAGTGTCTCTACTTTAAAGAGTCCTCTCCTGCTGATGTTCAGGTGTATATCAGTATGTAGTGTCTACTTTAAAGAGTCCTCTCCTGCTGATGTTCAGGTGTATATCAGTATGTAGTGTCTCTACTTTAAAGAGTCCTCTTCTGCTGATGTTCAGGTGTATATCAGTAAGTAGTGTCTCTACTTTAAAGAGTCCTCTCCTGCTGATGTTCAGGTGTATATCATTATGTAGTGTCTCTACTTTAAAGAGTCCTCTCCTGCTGATGTTCAGGTGTATATCAGTAAGTAGTGTCTCTACTTTAAAGAGTCCTCTCCTGCTGATGTTCAGTTGTATATCAGTATGTAGTGTCTCTACTTTAAAGAGTCCTCTCCTGCTAATGTTCAGGTGTATATCAGTATGTAGTGTCTCTACTTTAAAGAGTCCTCTCCTGCTGATGTTCAGGTGTATATCAGTATGTAGTGTCTCTACTTTAAAGAGTCCTCTTCTGCTGATGTTCAGGTGTATATCAGTATGTAGTGTCTCTACTTTAAAGAGTCCTCTCCTGCTGATGTTCAGGTGTATATCAGTATGTAGTGTCTCTACTTTAAAGAGTCCTCTTCTGCTGATGTTCAGGTGTATATCAGTATGTAGTGTCTCTACTTTAAAGAGTCCTCTCCAGTTGATGTTCAGGTGTATATCAGTATGTAGTGTCTCTACTTTAAAGAGTCCTCTTCTGCTGATGTTCAGGTGTATATCAGTATGTAGTGTCTCTACTTTAAAGAGTCCTCTCCTGCTGATGTTCAGGTGTATATCAGTATGTAGTGTCTCTACTTTAAAGAGTCCTCTCCTGCTGATGTTCAGGTGTATATCAGTATGTAGTGTCTCTACTTTAAAGAGTCCTCTCCTGCTGATGTTCAGGTGTATATCAGTATGTAGTGTCTCTACTTTAAAGAGTCCTCTCCTGCTGATGTCCAGGTGTATATCAGTATGTAGTGTCTCTACTTTAAAGAGTCCTCTCCTGCTGATGTTCAGGTGTATATCAGTATGTAGGGTCTCTACATGTCTCCATGCTTTAATGTTCAAAAAACTCTTTATTTTTCTCATGCTGCCTGTGCTGCAGCACCTCTTTTCACCCTCTGTCTGAAACCAGAGCCCAGTCTGCTCTGATTGGTTAGCTGGCCGGCTCTGATGTGATTGGTCAACAAGCTTTGAGATGTCCCGCCCCTTAGCCTATCACGTACAATGTGTTGGAGTGCTAGCTAACAGAAGTGTGAGTTTAACATAGTGATGTCATTATGTTACTGAAAACAAAGAAATCAAAATCAAACCCTGGACAGGCTCCAGTATGTCCAAAACTGTGCTGCTAGGGTACTCACGCACACAAAGCCGTGGCAGCACATCACTCCCACCCTCATCCACCTACACTGGTTGCCGGTCAAGTCCCGCATATCCTACAAACTCCTCCTTATCTACAAGTCCCTCCATGCCCTTGCCCCCCAGTACCTATCGGACGTCCTTCACCCACATGCCCCACCCCGGAACCTGCGGTCCTCAGACTCTGGCCTGCTTACCACCCCCCGCACCAAACTGCGAACCTTCTGGGACAGAGCCTTCAGCGTGGCAGCCCCCACCCTCTGGAACGCTCTCCCTGCGGAGATTCGCAACATCCCCACACTCGACGCCTTCAAAAGGGCCCTCAAGTCCCATCTGTTTGCCAAGGCTTTCGGCCCCTAAATCGATCTGTTGTTTTGTCTGTCTGACTTTTGTTATGTTTGTTTTTGCCCTATTACTTGTAAAGCGACCTTGGGTCCCTTGAAAGGCGCTATATAAATCCAACCTATTATTATTATTATTATTATCAAAGGAGTCCAACGGAAGCATGTCAGACATTTACAAAAACCTACATAACACAATAGAGGAAACATCTCAGAAAGCCTAATGGGGTTTCTTTAAAGTATTACCAGAATATAAAAAACCACACTGAGCTATTTTCTTCTTCTAGTGTTTTTCACTGATGCAGGTAGTAATATCTCTAAAAGCCAACCTGCCTGATACGTTGACTGTAGCCATATGGCTTTTCTCTGGAGAGAGAGGCTGTGGGTGTCAGAGAGAGAGAGAGAGAGAGAGAGAGAGAGAGAGAGAGAGAGAGAGAGAGGCTGTGGGTGTCAGTCACAGTGAGAGAGAGAGAGAGAGAGAGAGAGAGAGAGAGAGGCTGTGGGTGTCAGTCACAGCGAGAGAGAGAGAGAGAGAGAGAGAGAGAGAGAGAGAGAGAGAGAGAGAGAGAGAGAGGCTGTGGGTGTCAGTCACAGCGAGAGAGAGAGAGAGAGAGAGAGAGAGAGAGAGAGAGAGAGAGAGAGAGAGAGAGAGAGAGGTGGTAGCATAATGTATCTTTAATGGTCTAGGGAGAGCATGGAGAAATATCTCATTTTTATGAATGTATTATATGGATTAAAAAATCAAAAGAAAAACATGTTCTTGCTTATGTTCAAATTGTAGCAGTTTGTTTATATGTATGTATTTGTGTATGGATATTTCAACTATACAGAGCTTTAGCAATACTGTATGTAACTATGGTCATGCTCATAAAGCTATTGAATTGAATAGAGAGAGATTGTCTAGGGAAAGCATGGAGAAAGATGTTATACACAAAGATAATAAAAGTACTTGTTCATACATAAAAACTCCCTACTGTTTCTTTATGTCGGGTAATGAGATGTGGATAACCACAGATTTAGATTACTTTATTCTCCATTAAATTCACATAAAATGGAAATGTGTCTTTGTCACTGCATAGAACAAGGATCGCTGTACGATTCACAAGATGCAATACCCACACACAAACATGTTGCATCCCTGACTCTTAGAGTCTAACACTGACTTGGTGTTGGTCATAATGAAAGTGCTAAGTGGATTGTTCTTCCGCTGGCGTGTAGTCCAATAGAATACCTCGACAGAGCCTGATATTCAGCAGTATTAATACGTTTATTAATATACATTAAAATGAGTGATGGTGTTGGTGATGGTGACGGACAAATGATTCTGTCCAGCACATTAAATCAGAATCAGCAATTAACATTTCATTTAGCCCACGCTTATATCGTACTATAAGTGCAATATACCATGAAGATGCAAACTAAAAAAAGCAAGAATCCTACAAGTACATTCCCTTTAAATAAGCTCAACCTCCCTAAATGCTACGTCCTCATTTTATAAATTAATTTCGCCAAGGCGCAGTTGGGTTTTCAAGTCTATAGAGTGACGCAGTGACGCGTCCTAAAACCCGGAAGTAAGCTTCTTCCGGTTCCCTCGACAAAAAAGCAATGCAGTCTCTCCATAGGATTTAGGAAAATAGCTGGAAATAAGGTCTGTGGTTGAAACACATTTAAGAGACGGATCACGTTTTGTTCAGCCGGATAATCTCCACATGTCTACTTTTATCATTTTCTAATCATAAATCTAGTCGCCAGAAGCAAAATGCTAACGTTATGCTATAAAGGAACGACAGCAGGGTCGCTGCTTCAACGTCACGCCAACTTCAGATCCATATTCAAACACACAGATTCTAAATGGTACGAGTTGAAGCGTTTGTTTGAACACTTTGCAGGAGGCAGGTACTTGCTTTCAAGCAGAACAGAAACTAACTTAGAGGAGTGTTTACGTGTTCCGTGTAATGACGTAAAACGGCCTGGACAACTTCTGTAGTCCTATTCAGCCACTTGGTAACAACCATCGTTTTTCAGACACGTCAACTCTTCAGAAATCACCAGTGGGGTCACTGCTGATGGATTTAATGTCGTAGAACAAAACGTGATCTGTCTCTTCAATTTGTGTCAAACACAGACCTTATTTCAGCTATTTTCCTAAATCCTATGGAGAGATCCCAATAAGCGCGTTCACACCGCAGTACTTTTCCCACTTTAGTTCCGATATAGTTCTGAAATGTCGCGTTCACACCAAAAAGAGCCGGAACTAAAATTAGTTCATGAGAACCTTTTCACCCCCCTTTTCTGCTAGAGAGCAGGGACTTTCGTGGGAGAAAAAGGTTCCTAAGTCTGATTGGCTGGGCGGATTGCAAACCACGCCCCGTAAAACTCCCAAAAAGTTTTGTGAAGCCGCCATTTTATTATCCTCGCATTACCATTATTAGCATTAGCATTATCCCAGCGCAGAAACGCAGAGAGACTAACTTATGGCAACACAAAAGAAAACATGGGACCGGTGGAGATGAGGAGGTGTCGGCGTTCTGGCGATTAACTCGGAAGGCTTCAGTAGAAGCTGCTGGGAGTCCCAGCAGCTTCTACTGAAGCCAGTCCCCAACTCCGGGGACTTCCGGCCGGGGACTCCGGGTGGCAGTATACGCCGTGAAGTGGTTTGCGGCCTGCCAGTAAACCCAAAGCAGAAGAAGAAGAAGTGACGTCAGCGGCTTCATTTGACTAATCCTCCCCCAGGGAACTTATTCCGGTGTGAACGCGATCTGTACTTAGTTCATGAGAACTAAAGAGTTCTGATGAACTAAGTTCTGATTAACCTTTGTGGGAAAAGTACTGCGGTGTGAATGCGCCTACTGGCTCTGAGACGAGGGAACAGGAAGTGGTAAAATGCTGACTCACTTCCTGGTTTTAGGACGCGTCACTGTGGCACTCTATTATGGAAGATCTGTAGCCTTCTTTAGTCCTCACTTATTTTTATCCCAGTGGAAATTGGATTTCAGTTGCTCCAATGAGATTTAAAAAAAAAAGTAAAAAGTAAAACAAATAATTGCGTGAAGTTTAAGTCAGAATGTGCAAAGATAAACGAAAAATGTTATAAACATTAAAGAATTATGTCAAATGTCCCAGGCGAAAAAACAATAACATTAAATAGCGCATCAATATATTTAAATGCATAAAAGAATGTTAAAGGATTTGTATTGATCTGTACCGTCCTCTTTGCCATAACAGTGTAAAGTTCCCTCAGTGGGACAAATCCAGTATTTATTATTCCTGTAAACACAGAATATAGTGTCTGCTTTAATATATCTGATGAGTTGTATTCTACTTTTACTTACAGAACAGAACATCTCTTACTGAGTTGAGGAGTTACATTCGAACACGGGTGTAACATGTAAGAAATGAGCCGATGAATAGGAAAGAGCCACTTTCTTTCCTCTTGCTTTGTTTATTTCCCCTCTCTCACACACTCACACACTCACATTCACACACTCACCCTCACACACTCACACACACCCTGGCTGACCCGGTGTTTTGTCATCATCCATTAGTAATTAGGAGCTGTTTCCTGAGTGTGTTTCCAGAGGCCTGCTGAATAAAGGCTTGAGAGGAAATAATAATAAATAATAATCAGACCGTACCAATTAAGACTGATTACCCAGGGTGCAACACACTGCTCTTACACACATGCTGCATCTACAGGGTTGCGTTAACACATGCATATCTATTGAGAAGTACTCAGATTCTTGATTAAGATACAAATATAAATACTAGTCTGAAGAAAGTCATTATTACATTTTGGATTGAAAATGCAAATTGTATTTTTAAGTATGAAAAGTATGCAAATGAGTAGTACAGTACTGCATCGTATCATATAAATACGTCATTTGTTTTTATGTGTAATAAGTAGCTAGTAAATAGTTGAGTAAAAAGTACAATTATCTCAAAGTAGTACTTAGGTAAAGTGCATGTACTTTCTTTATGTAGTACAGTCAAGAGATAGAAACATAAAGGACAGGACCAAGACCTGAGGCCTGTACTACGAAGCAGGATTTTTGCTTAGCGGCTAACTTCAGGGAAAACTCCGGCTTTCCGGTCCTACGAAGCTGGTTCTCTTTTTAGCGGGCTAGATCTCCATGGTAACTTATGCTGTGCGGCTAACCTGTTCGGGACCAGGTTAGGTTGCAGGCTAAGAGATCAACTCAGTGAAAGCACTGCCTGCTGACCAATCAGAGCTCAGTGTGCGGAGTTTAAAGCGATCAAGTCATATTACAGGAGAAAGGAAATACAGTTTAAACCTCCGTTGCAGGAAAGACGGCCGGCAAAAATCTCCGACTGTGTGAACGTGAACATTAATAGAATATCACCTCCATCTTCAGAGCAATCTGACTATTATAACATTAGCGTTAAGAAAGCTTACTTAAATATCTGCCACAACATAAGTAACCGGATCAGAGTAACATTACGTACAGTCCGCGGCATATCACATCATAATGTATCATATATTTCCTTATCCGAGTCAGCTGAGCCGTATCTGGTCGTGCAACACTCAGTGTCACAGACTGTATGCAGAAGTATTATTTTAAGCAACACATTAAGTTGACGAAACACTCGAGACAAATGTAATGAAAGTCAGATCGTGTCTTAGACGGGCAGTGATATCATAAACCTGTTAATGTACGCATTCAAACACTTGTTCTGTTACCAGCTGTATTCACCTTGCAGGTGCAGCTCTGTGGCTTTGATCCTGGATAAAGTGTTTAAGTCATGGATGTTTAAAGTTTAACTTCTTCATATGTCTAATATTATAGTTGACTTTTCATTCAGGAAGTATGACGCTGCGCTGTCAGTACGCTTCTCCATGTTTGTGATTGGTCGAATTCTCCAGATACCACCCCTTTCATGTGAACGTGCACCTAACTAGATAGGACACGGCTGGCTTGAGCGATCCACTTGATAACCAGCGTCTTAGGACCGTTTAGCGAGAGCGCGTATGTTTTGGATTAGGCCAACCGGCTAACTCAAACATATCCAGGTTATGTTGAACCGGCTTCGTAGTACAGGCCTCTGGTCAAACTAAAAATAAATAAATACAATAAAAAAAATAACAGAAAAACAAACAGAGTTAAACATAAATAAGTAACGTACAACACGTACAAAATACATCACCCTAACCCTAAGAGCAATATTTGTTTCTAAAATGTTGTGGAGTAAAAGTATAAAGTAATTTGCAATGGAAATACTCGAATACCTCGAAGTAGTACTTAAGTGCAGTACTTGAGTAGAAAATCATAAGAGAAATTAAGACACTAGAAATAAACAGTCCAACATATTTCTGAAATAGAAATAAAATAGCATTAAAAAGTTTTAAAAATATATATACATGTGGAAAATATACAAAATATACACGTGAAAAGAGCAATATTTGCTTCCAAAATGTTGTGGAGTATAAAGTAAATTACAATGGAAATACTCAAGTAAAGTACCTCAAAGTGCAGTACTTGAGTACCTACTTTCCAACAGTGATAATGTCGCAGTAAATGTGAAACCTCTGGAAGTTTCCCTCCTCACGGGGGCTCAGTCTGAGGCTTTAAACCCCGCTGAGCTCCAGTCTCATCCGGAGACAAAAGCTGCGAGGCTCGGGGAGGATTAGTAATCTGGGTGGAGAGGGTCGACATCCCAAAACGTGATTAAGTGTTTGGTAAGTGACAGAGGAGGGCTCGTGAGACTTCAAAGTAACGTACTGAAGACGCCGGTCCTTTCTGATGGTAAATAAGGCTGGGAGATGCAGCCCAGAGGGAGGAGAGGAGGGAGATCAGTCAATAAGGAACGCTTGGCTCCTGAAAGGGAAGATCGGATGGCTTTTGTTTGTCCTGAAGGGGGGACCATAAGCAGCTGTGACCACCAACAGTTTGTCCAGTATGTGAGGGAAATACCTGCTTTATTGATCGGATCAGTTATTTGACCAAAGCTCTCCATGCTGGCCTCTATATCACTTTAATAAAGAGGCAGTTTAGATAGAGAGATAGATAGACAGAGCTGGTCTCAGCTGGTCCTGACACTCTGTTCACAAACCGGTTCAAACGGTGATAAGGACCAGGTTGAGCCCACATCTATTAGAGTCAACCAAATTATTACATTACATTACATTGCATTTAGCTGACGCTTTTATCCAAAGCGACTTACAAAAAGTACAATCGACCAGGAAGACACAACCTTGAAGAAAACAGAATCATATAAGTACATCAGGTTTCATAGAGCCAAACATTTCAAGTGCTACTCAACTGGCTTTAGATAAGCCAGTCCTTTATTAGTATATAAGTGCTCTGTTAGCAGTTCATTGTTAGTAATTCTATCGCTCGAAGTGGAGTCGAAAGAGATGAGTTTTCAGTCCGGAAGGTGTGTAAGCTTTCTACTGTCCTGATGTCAATGAGGAGCTCATTCCACCATTTTGGAGCCAGGATAGCAAACCCACGTGTTTTTGCTGATGGGAACTTGGGTCCCCTTGGCAGCGAGGGTGCAGCGAGCCGTTTGGTTGATGCAGAGCGGAGTGCACGTGCTGGGGTGTACGGTTTAACCATGTCCTGGATGTAGGAAGGGCCAGATCCATTCGCAGCATGGTACGCAAGTACCAGTGTCTTGAAGTGGATTCTAGCAGTTACCGGAAGCCAGTGAAGGGAGCGGAGGAGCGGCGTGGTGTGGGAAAATTTAGGAAGGTTGAAGACCAGACGAGCCGCTGCATTCTGGATGAGCTGCAGAGGTCGGATGGCACATGCAGGTAGACCAGCCAGGAGGGAGTTGCAGTAGTCTAGGCGTGAGATGACGAGAGCCTGGACCAGAACCTGCGTGGCTTTCTGGGTCAGCTGGGGACGTATCCTCCTGATGTTGTAAAGCGTGTATCTGCAGCAGCGGGTTGTAGCAGCTATGTTTGCAGTGAAGGACAGGTTGTTATCTAGGGTCACACCCAGATTCCTTGCAGTCTGAGTCAGGGAAACAACAGAGGTGCCGATGTTGATTGTCAGGTCAAGAGTGGGACAATCTTTTCCCGGAAGGAAAAGCAGTTCAGTCTTGTCAAGGTTGAGCTTGAGGTGATGAGCAGACATCCACTGAGAGATGTCAGCGAGACAAGCAGAGATGCGTGCGACGACCTGGGTCTCTGAGCGGGGGAAGGACAGAATTATATTATTATTATTATTATAACAAAACACACACAAAACTACCTCACTTATTGGAACACTAAATCCCAAACACAAAGTAAAATGCAATGCTATCTGGCCCTAAAAAGACAGTACACTGTGGCAGCCTACCTGAGCACAGTGACTGATGTTACACACAGGAAGATGTTGACAAAGTACAGACTGAGCGCTCACAGCCTGGAGAGAGAGAGAGAGAGAGAGAGAGAGAGAGAGAGAGAGAGAGAGAGAGAGAGAGAGAGAGAGAGCCTGGCCATAGAAACAGGCAGGTACAAGAAAACATGGCTGCCAAAAGAGGAGCGATCATGCCAACAGTGTGGAGGAACTGCTGTGGAGACAGAGCAGCACTTCCTCACACAATGCCCAATTGTTGAACATGTACAGAAACAATTCTTCCCAAAACTCAAACATAAGCATCCTCAAATATTTAAAAATGAAAATGAAAAACTAAAAACACTTCTGGGGGAATATAAAGAGAGCTGCATTGTGGCAGCACAGTTTGTCTCGGACTGAGCAGATACACCAGCTCTCACATCTTATGTATCATATTCTATTTTGTATTCATGTATTATATGAATGAAATTAGGGATGCACGATATTGGTTTTTTGAAACCGATACCGATACCGATAACTTCCTGCTTCTCAAGACCGATACCGATAACCAATAATAATATAATATATATATATTAAATGTACCTGTAGTTTTTGCACACCTGGTGGTAAAAAAGAGACTAGTAGTGAGCAAATGACATGAGCATTACTACTATGAACAAAACAAAGCCAAGAACAGTTTTGACTCTTCAGAGTGACCTTCAAAGTATTTATTTTCCCAAATAAAGTTCTTACCTTTTTCAAAAGCCTCATCGATAGGTAAAAGCCCCGGTGCCTTTGCAGCTGGCTTTGGATTCGCCGCTAGTTTAGCAGCGCAGGCGTCTTCGTACGCTTTTAACACACCATCGTAGCGATGGCGATGTTTCAGGTGACTAATCAGGTTGTAAGTATTATAGCTCGTTGCCTTTTTCCCTCCTCGTGGAACTTCTGCATTTGTTAATACAAATAGCAAGCGAACTATCTAACTCTGAAACTTTGAAATAGTCCCATACTACCGACGACATGTTTGTTTACTGTCCTGGCTTCACGGCCGCACACCATTTACGTCACAGCCAGGCATGAGTTAGGGAGCGCTGGATTTGTGAAGAACTCCCCTCTTCCTAAACCACTAATACCACAGTACTGGCAAAACGGGAGGAGCCGAGTGAAAAACAAGCGCCCCTCATCCCAATCCACCCACAGCGCAGTGTTTTCTTCTTTTTTTTTACCCAAAAAATATATTGTATATTATCGGGGCTATTAATACTTTTATCGGGTTTATCGGAATGACGTCATAATTCCTAATATCGGACCGATAATTATCGGGCCGATAATTATCGTGCACCACTAAATGAAAGGAATCTGTATTCCTTGTAAAAAAAAAAACATGTTCTTAGCAGTTTGTTTATAACTGTTTATTTGTGTGTATTTTTGTATAGATGTTACAACTATACATAGCTTTGGCAATACTGTATGTAAATATGGTCATGCTAATAAAGCTTTTGAATTGAATTGAGAGAGAGAGAGAGATAGAGATAGAGATAGAGATAGAGATAGAGATAGAGAGAGAGAGAGAGAGAGAGAGAGAGAGAGAGATAGAGAGATAGAGAGATAGATAGATAGATAGATAGATAGATAGATAGATAGATAGATAGAGATACATAGATAGGTACTTTATTGAAATCTTTGCGTTTTAGATTCAAGAATCAAGGCTTGTATTGTCATGTGTACATTACCAACAGTGTAGATATATCAATGAAAATATTAGGTCACAGGCTCCTCCAACAGAGCAACACATTAACAACACAGATATAATAGTTCAAACAGTGCAAGTAAATACAAATAAAATACAATAAAACTCAAATAAGTACACATCAAAGCTAGAACAAAATGAGTTGCAGCATTATAAAAGCAACTGCTGATCTGACTTCTTCTGATCTAATGCATTTCTTTCTTCTTAGATCTTGTAACCTGAAGCTTTAATGAACCCCCATCAGGATATCTGGCAGAAACGCACAGGAAAAAAAACGAAATTCTGCAACTTTGTCAATCAAAACTGAGGAATGGAGCTATTATATTCATTTCCTTCTCACCTGTTTATTTTCCTTTCCTCTGCAGAGAGGTGCACTGTTCTCTCTCACAGGACCTATTGGCCAACTCAATCAGAAACCTAATTATTGGCTGAGATACATACCCTGAATGGTACGTAAGGACGTCTATCCATCACTGGGATTGACGTTTTATTTTGGCGGAGATTCCACATACATGGTGGTGACCAATGTGTCTCTAAAGGTTGTAAACAAAGTGCTACTGATTGATTATTATTATTAGCTTGACCCTTATCATAAGCCTCTTTTAAACATGCACATAAACAGAGTTGGGTTACTGTAATAATATTAGTTTAGTCGGTAACGGAGTAATGTAACGTGTTATTTTTATCAAATCAGTAATCACACTACAGTTACCTACTAACATAACATAATTACTAAATTCTTCCTTTGACAGACAAGAGGGATTTCCGCCGCAGGTTTAAATGTGCGTAACATTTGCGTGACTTGCGCGTCCACATGCAGTGCATAAACATGGCTGAGTCAACAGCGATACTTTCGAGGGGTGGAGGTCTGCCCATTATTTTGAGTTTGTCCGAAGAAAGGACAGGAATGTGACGGTGAGGTGCAAACTGTGTCCAGGCCAGAAGCTTTTATGCACTGCTGCAAACACAACGTGAAACCTCAACAAGCACCTGCAAAGACAACATGCTAACGTGAAGCTAATAGTAGCTAAGGAGGACCTCCGAATCCAGAGTGAGGGTGTCGAGTAAAGTAACGAGGTGTAACACTGTAGGTGCGCCGCATTTGCGTTTCAGATGACGCTCCCTCCGCAAAATGAAGCACCCTCCGCAGTCTGCGTGATCTGCCTGGAGGGAGGGGCGGCCCTGCGAGTGAAGTAACGCGTTAATATATTACTTTTTTTGAGTAACGACCCCATCTCTGCATATAAATATGATGGCTGTTCAACATGTCAATCTCACATCTGGTATTTTTACTGAGTCACTTTTAAATGAGTCACAGCAGGAACGTGGTAAATGCAACACATCCAGAAAATATATTAAACATACAGCATGTGAGCAAATTAAAACTAATAAAGAGTCCTAGATTTAGTTCCTATCCTATGCTTTTGGAGCTTTAATAAATAAGTGACAAATACAACAATTACACAAAAATATTAAAACAAACATAAGAAGTTAAAAATGAAATCTAAGAATATGCCATTAAAAGATCTAATAATATAAAATAAAGACAATTAAATACAATACAAATGAAATGTTAGTATTAATAGCAGTAATGAGTAAAACTGTGCAACAATTCAAACAATGGTGTATTCTTATTACCGGTATTAAGTTATAAATGCTGAATTGTACAGTTTAATAGGTGTTGGCTGCTCATTGGGAAGTAAGTGGATAGGAACAAGTGGCTATAATACGTCAGACACTATTAAAGTAGAAAGGTTTTGAATTCAGTTTGGTGTGACGGTTTGTCGTCAGAAAAACAAAAACATATTTCTCCCCCCTCTCCTCACTTCACCAAACTGAAGCTGACAACAGAGCTACTCATTCAGGTACACCCACGGGTGGCTTAGGGATACCCTGCTGCTCTGTCATTAAACACCCCTCATCACACACACACACACACACACACACACACACACACACACACACACACACACACTCCTTTCACCCCTAAAAGAGGTTCCAGGCAGTTGGATAGACAGGCCTGGTGGGGTGCAGTAGGAGGAAGGGAGAAGTTGATTGAGGTTTTGTGTGGGTGTGTGTTCCGACCCAAGACCCCTGCAGCTTAAAGTACATAGGCTAATTCTCTGTCAGCAGTCCCCACCCACCCCCATCCATAGCACATATACACAAAGAGCCACACACACACACACACACACACACATTTGTGTTGACCCTAAAGGTATCTTTGTATCCCCTGGAAGATGGCCGTTAAACTGCCCATTGATTTGTTCTCGCTTCTCTTTCAGTGCACATCTTAATTTAGCTGCTCTGTTTTTGTGTGTGTGTGTGTGTGTGTGTGTGTGTGTGTGTGTGTGTGTGTGTGTGTGTGTGTGTGTGTGTGTGTGTGTGTGTGTGTGTGTGTGTGTGTGTGTGTGTGTGTGTGTGCATTCCTTACATTCAAAGAGATAAGAGTGGCCTCCAGACATTCTTGATGCCCCCCTGCCTTTCTCTTCTTTAAACCCAACTTAAAATCCATCTTCTATGAATCTCTTTATTTCCACTCCACATTCAGACCCTCCCCAACCCACACGCACACGCACACACACACACACACACACACACACACACACACACACACACACACACACACACACACACACACACACACACACACACACACACACACACACACAGCGACGACTATAGTGTTGCATCATTGTTACCCATTCTCTTTTGTTCTCTCTCTGTTTGTTTCTTCATCAATTTACAACACATTACAGTTGCCTTGATCCCATGGCCTTGGAAAAACACCATTTATCAGGCAGGCTGAAGTCTGCACCTCTAATTCAAACAGGAAAGTCAGACTGCGGCTGAAAAATGGCATTCCTTTCACGAGGGTGAGGAGTGTGTGTGTAAATGTGTGTGTGTGGGGCATGTTGTGGTTGTTATGTCATGATCCCATCAACCTCCCAGTCTCTCCCAATCTGACCTGTGACATAAAAACACTCACAAACCCAGGAAGTCTCACTTGTGCACACATTCATGTAGTCTCTCACACACACCCTGTAATAAGCATAAACCCACACACACATTTATCGTACACACACACACACACACACACACACACACACACACACACACACACACACACACACACACACACACACACACACACACACACATACCATGTATACATCACTTAAGGGGACATTACATTGACTTGCATGCATTTCCTGGACACTTATCCTAACCTTAACCATAACCAACACATCCCTAACCCTAACCCTTACCCTTAACCTAACCAAGTCTTCACCCTAAAATTAATGATTCCCCTTATGGGGACCTCCATTTTGTCCCCATAAGGGAGGCGAGTCCCCACACATGACTGTGTAAACAGATTTAGGTCCCCACAAGGATAGTAATGCTAGGCCACACACACACACACACACACACAGTGGTGCAGTGATGACGTATTGATGTTGGCCAACCCAGAAGTTAGCATCACAAGGGCTACATATCTTACTGATATGTGCTGGGTCCAGGCTCAAGGGCGTATGGCACTCTCAACTCTTTCCAGGACATGCTGGGGCCCTGCCTGCCTATAGCTTTGCCGATATCTGTGTTGATAGGTAATAGATTAAGAGCAGTAAATCATCTTAGACACAGGAAGCGCTCAAACGTTTGGGTGAGTTTATCCAATTTAGCAGTGATTCCATGTCAGCCACAGCTTGTTACAAAAAACATGACTGATGGTGTGTTTAACGAACTTAAACTAGCTTTATTAAATGTCAGGTCTTTGGCAGGAAAAACATTTTTAATCAATGATTTTATCACTGAGCACAATCTCGATTTTATGTTTTTAACAGAAACTTGGATTGAACAAAATAACAGTGCAGCTGTTCTTATCGAATCAACCCCTCCCAACTTTAGTTTTATGAGTCAGGAAAGAATGCATAAGAAAGGGGGTGGAGTTGCTATTCTGTTCAATGATTCCCTTCAATGCAGGAAGACATCTTATGGGAACTTTGATTCTTTTGAATATGTGGCCCTTCAGCTGAAATGCTCCTCTCGAGCTCTGTTCCTAAATATCTATAGACCACCCAAATACTGTGCAAGCTTTTTTGATGACTTTACTGAACTGCTGTCTATAGTGTGTATTGACTTTGACCGTCTAGTCATTGTTGGTGATTTTAACATCCATGTTGACAACCCCCAGGACAAAGGGGCAAAATAACTGTTTTGTGTTCTTGATAGCTATGGACTGACTCAGCATGTGACGGAGCCCACGCACAATAAGGGGCACACTCTGGACTTAATTATCTCAAAGGGTCTGAATATCTCTAAGGTTGTGGTGACTGATGTTGCACTCTCTGATCATTCCTGTGTGTTATTTGAGAGCTCTATTTCTGTTCACAAAAATGTTCAGAAAGAGGTAACCACAAAGCGATATTTAACTGAAAATACTAGGGAAATGTTTACTCAGAATTTTTCTTCCACACTTGCCCCTGCTAACATCTCAGTAAATGAGCTAGTAGATCATTTTAATTCAAAAATTAAAAATGTTATAGATGCCATTGCTCCAACTAAGGTAAAGGAAGTGACTGGGAAGAAAATATCTCCATGGAGAAAGGCCATGACCGTGAAAACAGAAAAAAGAGAATGTCGAAAAGCTGAACGCAGGTGGCGAAAAACAAATCTCCAGGTTCACTTCGAAATCTATAAAGAGAGACTTGGCCTTTATAATTTGGAATTGAAAAACGCACGACCATCGTTCTTCTCTGACATCATTACCAAAAACAAAAACAACGCACGTGCCTTGTTTGCTACCGTCGACAGACTAACTAACCCCCCAGTGTCAGTAGCCTCTGAATTTCTATCCACCAGGGCGTGCAATGATTTTGCCTTCTTCACTGACAAAATTCAGAACATCAGACAAGCAGTCAGTGCCTCTGCATCAGGTACAGCAAATGTGTTGTCTCTGTGTCCACTTAACATCAATTCAAACACCATGACACAATTCCATCAGATTAATGATAAAAACCTAGAGGACATTATACAACTTCTGAAATCCACCTCCTGCTGCCTTGATATTATTCCAACAGGATTTTTCAAAGATGTTTTGCCTTGCATGGCCTCAGATCTACTTCATATAGTAAACAAATCTCTTCACTCAGGTATTTTTCCACAGGCCCTGAAAACTGCAGTCATTAAACCGCTCTTAAAAAAGAATAATCTAGATGCTTCAGTAATGAACAATTACAGGCCCATATCAAACCATCATCATTGAAAAAGTTGTTTTTCAACAGTTGAGTAATTTCTTGCATTTAAATAACTGTTTGGATGTGTTCCAGTCAGGCTTTCGTCCAAACCACAGCACTGAGACTGCTCTTGTAAAGGTCTTTAATGACATCCACTTAAACACAGACAGTAGCAGAACTTCAGTGTTAGTATTATTAGATCTCAGTGCTGCGTTTGACACTGTTGACCACAGCATATTACTAGACCGACTGGAAAACTGGGTGGGACTTTCGGAAACAGTTCTAAATTGGTTTGAATCCTACTTAAAGGACAGAAACAACTTTGTTTCTATAGGTAAATACACATCTGAGTTGACAAATATGACATGTGGGGTACCTCAAGGCTCCATCTTGGGGCCTCTTCTCTTTAACATCTACATACTACCACTGGCTCAGATAATGAAGAACAACAAAATAAGTTACCATAGCTATGCGGATGACACACACATTTACGTAACCATTTCACCAGGAGACTATGCTCCAATTCAAACACTGAGTAAGTGCATTGAACAAATCAATGACTGGATGTGTCAGAACTTTCTCCAATTAAACAAAGATAAAACTGAGGTAATGGTTTTTGGAGCCAAGGCAGAACGTATAAAAGTTAGCGCTGAGCTTCAGTCTGCAATGTTCAAAACAACAGATAAAGCCAGAAATCTAGGTGTAGTCATGGACTCTGACCTGAGTTTCAACAGTCACATTAAAACAGTTACTAAATCAGCCTACTATCACCTAAAGAATATATCTAGGATTAAAAGACTAATGTCACAGCAGGATTTGGAAAAACTTGTCCATGCTTTTATCTTCAGTAGACTGGACTACTGCAATGGTGTCTTCACAGGTCTCACTAAAAAATCTATTAGAAAGCTGCAGCTGATTCAGAACGCCGCTGCTCGAGTCCTCACTAACACTAAGAAAGTGGATCACTCCTGTTCTGAAGTCTTTACACTGGCTTCCTGTGTGTCAAAGAATAGATTTCAAAATACTGCTGCTGGTTTATAAAGCACTGAATGGTTTAGGCCCAAAATACATTTCTGACCTCCTGCTAAATGATGAACCATCCAGATCTCTCAGGTCTTCAGGGACTGGTCAGCTTTCTGTCCCCAGAGTCAGAACTAAACATGGAAAAGCAGCGTTCAGTTATTATGCTCCAAATATCTGGAACAAACTCCCAGAAACCTGCAGGTCCGCTGCAACTCTGACTACTTTTAAATCCAGGCTGAAGACTTTTCTTTTTGTCGCTGCTTTTAATTGAACTATTCATATCTTAGACTGCACTGTAACTTTTATCCATGTATTTTTTCTTTTAATGTTTATTTTATTAGCTTTTCTTTTTAATGACTGATTTTAAATGCCATTTTCTGAATGTCTTTCATTTTTGTAAAGCACTTTGAATTGCCTTGTGTTGAAAAGTGCTATATAAATAAACTTGCCTTGCCTTGCCTCGACAGAAAATCAATGGGATTTTTCCAGTGTTTTTTTTTATTATTACTGAAAATAAGATAATTTAGAGTATGATACTTTCATATTTTGTAGGATAACAGGATACTCTACGCATAATAACACAGTGTGTATGATTGTTTAAAACATAAATCAATCTCCAGAAGTAAAAAATGTTATAAAGGAACTAAAGTAACGACTGTATGCAGCATCGCTAAGCTAAAGACGGCTAATGTCTTATTTAGTCACTTTACACCAGTTGGGTATTTACTGACATAGTTTATGTAATAAAGCAAAATATGAAATTATTTTCAGCTTGTGTTAAACACAGACCTGATTCAAAGCATCTTACCATTCAAAGAACTGACTTTGAGACGAGAGAATAAGGAGCGGTAAAATGCTAATTCAGGTTCTCTCTCACGCTAATGATGAATGTGCATTGATCCACTACACACACACACACACACACACACACACACACACACACACACACACACACACACACACACACACACACACACACACACACACACACACACACACACACACACACTCTCACACACTCTCACACACTCTCACACACACACACATACACACACACACACACACATCCATTAGACGAGAGGCAGCAGACTGTCTGACTCTCTGCTGGGCCTTTATCACTGGGAGACTCTGCACCTGGAGCCTGTGTGTGTGTGTGTGTGTGTGTGTGTGTGTGTGTGTGTGTGTGTGTGTGTGTGTGTGTGTGTGTGTGTGTGTGTGTGTGTGTGTGTGTGTGTGTGTGTGTGTGTGTGTGTGTGTGTGTGTGTGTGTTGGACATGTGTGTTAACATGGGAAGTAACACGGCTGTACATCTAAACATTTACACTTCTAACTTCAGCGGGGAGATTGATTGCTGCTGTCCTGTCTGCACTCAACGTTTCTTATCACAGAGAGTTAATGAGAGATGAACATGTCAGGAGAGGAAGGGGCCATCACAGCTCAGCGTGGTGTAAATCATTGAAAATGCTATTCAAATGCATCACATTAGAAAGATTAAGTACATTCCTGCTAATAATTGTACTCACATAGGCATGAATATACAAGGGAGGGGAGACCAGGTGCATGTTGCAAAAAAAGTATTGTTACAGTGGATGAAGGGGGTGGGGGAGGGGTGTCTAAAGTCAAAGATGAATCTTGATTGGGCCAAATTTGACCTTGAGTCACCCAAAACAATTCTGCCGGGTCTCCCCAGACCCCAACACCAAATTATACACTTTTTTTTTTAGAGACCTTCAGACTTGGCTAAAATTGTCCACATCAGTTTTGTAATTTGTATATAGCTGTTGTGGAGGATATCATGAAGCCTTGTTACGATAACAAAAACTAGAGCGTAGTTGTTATATAATTTCAACTTGAAACGGGTCACAGGAGACCCGAACAGAACATAAGGGTTAAAGGCACTGTCACAGATGCTCGAAATTAACATCGGCAAATAAACAACATTGAATATTCGTCACTCCAATTCTATGAAAACAAAAGAGCGAATCCAACATTTCCATTCTACTGGCAAAGTGCATTTGCATTTTCACACTGCATAGAGTTCAACTTTGACCTGCTTGTGGTTAGCGCCATGACACTTCCTGTATTTGCGCGAAAAGCATTAATCAAATATGAATCAAGAATATGGTATTGCTTTTTTCAGAAACCTATTTTAGTGTAGTGTTAACCATAAAAAGAATGTCGTGACCACCCCACCATGTTGTAAACAGTCGAGCCAAAACCAAACACCACTGTTGATTTGATTCACTCTCCAGGCTCTCATCAACTTTATGTCCACCTTTCCATCAGTGAAAATGCTTTACATTTGAAAACCCACCCAAAAACCATGTAGTTAGGTCTCATGTCATCCCCTCTATCTCTGCTATTTAAACATATCATCTAATAAAGGCATAATTGACCCAATGTTTACAACCTGCCAGCACTAAAATGTAACTAACAATAGTTTTAAATGTATGTATCAGTGTGTATATTGTTCAGGGACTGATTAAATGCTGATAAGATTACAGAAGTGGCCATTTCTTTCTCAAACAGAGCTTGTCTGTCCACTTTCTATAAACTCTTGGGGTTGCCAGGTCAGGTCTGTGAGAGGGTCAGCGCATTCATTGTTTGGACACTAGCATTCATATCGGTGGTTTTGTAACAGTGTCCCATTGACAAATCACCTGACACCACTGAGGGGGGTCAGGGGTCACCTGGTGAGGAAAGAGGATACCTGCAGGACTGGGTCGGTGGAGGTAAAGAGGTAAGAAGTGGCAGATATGGTTTTGGTAGAGGGGGTTAAATGGGTAAATTAATTTCCCTTCGGCTTTATGAGCCACATTTGTCTCGGAGTTGCGGTGTGGAAAGACTCTCTCTCTCTCTCTCTCTCTCTCTCTCTCTCGCTCTCTCTCTCTCTCTCTCTCTCTCTCTCTCTCTCACCAGACTTAATTTCCTAACTTATAAGCCAACAGACTTCACTTGTGTTTTACGTAGAAGAAATGTCTGGAATGCCTGCAATGAAACACTTTTGTAAGCACACCAAGTGCAAAATAATGAAAAACATTTTCTTATACCACAAGCCATAAAGCATGCCACAGTTTAACAAGGGTTCACACACTCTTCTGCTCACACACCAACCTCAAGAAATGTAATAAGGGCAGGCATCTCAAATTGCATTGTTCTGTGCTTACATGTGCTATTTTGAGAGCACAAGTGTGTCCTAATGCAAAGTAGGGGCATATGGCAAAATCCCAGATAGTACACTCATGTTCAAAAAGTTGAGAATCAGAATCAGAAACAGGTTTATCACCACGTAGGTTGACACGTACGAGGAATTTGACTTGATGTCGTGGTGCATACATAAAAGTAAAACAACAATTTAAATCACAGATAGAAAACTATTTTAAGAAAACTATAATAACATTAAAAAATATAATAATGGACACTTCTCACACTCATCGAGCACCATCTTGGCTACATAAGAAGCTACAGGATCAGCCATGGTTGCGATTGCTCCTATAACACAGCACTGTAAGCAAAAGTGGGTTGTTTCCACTCTTTTAGTGCCATTATACTGGTGTCAAAAAGAAGCCACTGTTCCTTTTATTGGGTTAACTCAGCAGTCTGTAGTGATTTTCCATACTGATAATGCCATTGATTTTGTTGCTAACTATCTAGCTAGCAACGTTATCGATCACAGTAGCGAATGAGCACTGTAGTTAGCTAAGAGCGCTACGTTACTTTTGGGGAGGGCACAGGAGTTATGGGCGTCTGAAGACAACACTACCACAGCAAATCTTGTGACATGTCAAAATAACTTGTTTTACCTGAGATACAACTCAAAATAAGATATTTTCAAGAGTATTTGACTTAACAAGACACTTAAGATGCATTGTCTAAAAACAAGACATCATATCTCACTGCATTGTGTGTTACTACCTAAGTTATTTTGTCTTATATCAAGTGTAAAGATGTATTCTGACTAGAAATTAGACAAATATACTTGGTAAGATTTTGAGTTTTTGCAGTGCATACCCCTAAATGTTCACAGTGTACAACATGTAGTGTACTAAGTATTGTAATTGAAACACAGGACTTGCCTTGGGTTATTGTCAGAGGTGGGAAGTAGAGTACAAATACTTTGTTACTGTACTTAAAGGTGGGGTATGTCATTTATTTCAGAAACACTTTTTGTTATATTCCATGGAATGCTCTTAACATCCCAATAGCAATGAATGTATTAAATGCTTTGACAATAAATACATTAAAAAAAATTATCTGTGGAAGCCGTGGCGCTGTAAAAAGCACGACCAATCATCTGAGCCGGCCCGGCTAAAGTAACTGGATGGCCTACCTGCCTGTCAGCCTTCCATCTGTGCACAAACTTATCTCGTGCCCTCATTGGTCATGTGCGTGTTCGTGTGTGTTGGAGGAGGGGCTCTGTGAGGAAGTGGCAGATTTTTTCCTGTTGCGTATTTTCAAATTCTAGCGCACTCGAGCTGGTTTCTCCAAAATTACGACTTTTTACTTTGACTTCTTACATTTTGAACCCAAATACCTGTACTTTCTACTTCTTACATGTTGAACCCAAATACCTGTACTTTCTACTTCTTACATGTTGAACACAAATACCTGTACTTTCTACTTCTTACATGTTGAACCCAAATACCTGTACTTTCTACTTCTTACATGTTGAACCCAAATACCTGTACTTTCTACTTCTTACATGTTGAACACAAATACCTGTACTTTCTACTTCTTACATGTTGAACACAAATACCTGTACTTTCTACTTCTTACATGTTGAACCCAAATACCTGTACTTTCTACTTCTTACATGTTGAACCCAAATACCTGTACTTTCTACTTCTTACATGTTGAACACAAATACCTGTACTTTCTACTTCTTACATGTTGAACACAAATACCTGTACTTTCTACTTCTTACATGTTGAACACAAATACCTGTACTTTCTACTTCTTACATGTTGAACACAAATACCTGTACTTTCTACTTCTTACATGTTGAACCCAAATACCTGTACTTTCTACTTCTTACATGTTGAACCCAAATACCTGTACTTTCTACTTCTTACATGTTGAACACAAATACCTGTACTTTCTACTTCTTACATGTTGAACACAAATACCTGTACTTTCTACTTCTTACATGTTGAACACAAATACCTGTACTTTCTACTTCTCACATGTTGAACACAAATACCTGTACTTTCTACTTCTCACATGTTGAACCCAAATACCTGTACTTTCTACTTCTTACATGTTGAACACAAATACCTGTACTTTCTACTTCTTACATGTTGAACCCAAATACCTGTACTTTCTACTTCTTACATGTTGAACTCAAATACCTGTACTTTCTACTTCTTACATGTTGAACACAAATACCTGTACTTTCTACTTCTCTCATTTTCCAAACAGCTGGTTCCTTTAGTCTGAATGTGTGTTTGGTGGCGTGATCATTATTCTTTAGAGTCATTGCGTGCCTATTGATTTGAACACGATCCGTGTATCCATCATTTCCTGGTCTTCTCTAAAGAAGAGGGACCAATGGAAACGTTGTCATGTTGCCGTTGTTCAGCATGGAAACATTCATTAGCTAACAATGACATTATTGTTCTATTGATATAAAGGGAGGTCAGGTACTCTTTAAAACAGCTGCTAGTTATGGGTACTTTCTACTGAAGTACATTTCAAAGCCTTTACTTTCTCTTGAGTAAAGAAGTTTAGTCAGTACTTCTACTTGTACCAGAGTATTTTTAAACACGAGTATCTGTACTTCTACTTGAGTAAAGGCTGTGTGTACTTTTGCCATCGCTGGTTATTGTAGTTTTTGAGCCATTGCTCTAGAGTCCCGTCACACGCCCAGCTGCACCTGTGATTCTGCAGCTGATGAGCTGACTGATAAGCCAATCTTCCCTGCATCTTATCCTCCCTTTTAGTTGGAAACACCAACTGTTTTTGCTGCGCCTCTAGGCCCTAAATCCCCGGCTCTGTAACCCCGTCACCTCCAACTCCCGCGGGACTGCATCCTCCCCTAACCAACTGGACGGCAGTGTGTGAGGCTCAGATGCCTATTTAATTGAGCCCTCTGTGAATGAATAGGGAAACAACGGGGAGCATTGCTCTGGTCGTCAATAATTAGAGCAGCCTCTGTATTATCAGCCATTGATTATGTGCAAGTCCTCATCTGAGGCCAGAGCCAACTCTTGTTCCGCTTGTGTTAGCCTATTGCCCTGGAGTGAATGAGGAATTACAGATCAATGGAAACGGTTTGATAAATCCCCAATCGGGATGGCACCGAATCTGGATTGTATTGCCTAATTCCCCTTGATGTAGCGGTCAATCTAATATTTTTATAGGTTCTTTTTTTTTGTATACATCCTGCCTTTTAATTTGTTCCTCTTGGCAAGACTGTAAACCATTAAAAAATGAAAGGAAAACTGTAAAACACTCTTTTACTGTAATGTGTATAAATACATAATTGAGGAAGAGTGGGGGAAATGAGGGTAATATTTATGAAGCTGTGAAATATCACCGTGTGTGCAGCCTATTCATTTGGTTAAGTGATCGGTGAGTTTAGGATGAAATATTGTGGGATGTTCCCCCCTGGTTTACCCACAAATCCTGTTGATTAGGCCCCTCATCCTCCTTCATTACATTAGCACATGAACTATAGGGCCAATTAGGAAGATTAAAATCATAAAAGCGCCTGCAGCCATCCTTCAACTTAAGGTTTAAGCAAAATGATGTTGACCATGGTCGCAAATGTCCTCATTAAAGCATGATAACATTAAGTTCTTGGATGCCTCCGAAACATTTAAGGTGACGCTACTGCTGCCCTTTTCTTACTCAAGGAGACCCCAAGCCCCCGGGCATGTACATTTAATTATCCAAATTACTGAGGTAACCTTTAACGTTGGCATAATCATGTTGTGGGTGTCCCATTTGTACAATTTGTCGCAGGTAATCACATATTTAAATTCTGCATAAAGCTACAGATAGAGACAAACAGGAAATAGAAAAATCCACAGCGTCCTCTGAGCAGGCACAAATGTAAACACACTCCAATCCCTTTCTTCTGCGGGTACGCTCCGAAGAGAATAATTTCAATCTTGTATTCATGCTGTTTAATGTAACCCCTTTAATCTGGATGGGAGCCCAGGGGGCCTCTAATCCAGGAGTAGCCAGCTGCCTGCTGTGTGCTGTACACCGCTCTCAGTACATGAGCCCCTATTGTGCTTCCAATCAATCACACACTCATTACACCAGCACTATAAATGCCAAGGCGTGCCGACAGCCATGCCCACGGCCCCGTCAGCAGCTCTTCCAGATCCTGCTCCTGCCAACATGGCTTCAATGCTGCTGTGTCAACGTGTCCGCAGCGTGCCAGTGCTGTATTGTCAGAGATGGCAGAAGCACACACATCCTTTACTCAAGTAGAAGTACAGATACTCGTGTTTAAAAAATACTCTGGTTAAAAGTACTGACGAATCTTCTTTACTCAAGTAAAAGTAAAGAAGTATGGGCTTCAACAGCTGCAAAGAGACAGCAAATGACAATAAAGACACAATTAATCACCTATAAAAACCAACGATAACTTCAAAAAGAGACAAAGCTGCCACAATGACAACTATAAGACTATGATGAAATGGAAAACAGCTGAAAAGAGACCAAACATGGCCATAGTTGACCGTTAAACCACTTTTCTGTTCAATTCCCAGTATTAGGATATTTTTTCCTGTTTGAAGATTTTTCCATAAAGACATCCTTTACTCAAGTAGAAGTACAGATACTCGTGTTTAAAAATACTCTGGTGAAAGTAGAAGTACTGACTAAACTTCTTTACTCAAGTGAAAGTAAAGAGGCTTTGAAATGTACTTCAGTAAAAAGTACCCATAACTAGCAGCTGTTTTAAAGAGTACCTGACCTCCCTTTATATTAATAGAACAATAATGTCATTGTTAGCTAATGAATGTTTCCATGCTGAACAACGGCAACATGACAACGTTTCCATTGGTCCCTCTTCTTTAGAGAAGAGCAGGAAATGATGGATACACGGATCGTGTTCAAATCAATAGGCACGCAATGACTCTAAAGAATAATGATCACGCCACCAAACACACATTCAGACTAAAGGAACCAGCTGTTTGGGAAATGAGAGAAGTAGAAAGTTCAGGTATTTGGGTTCAACATGTAAGAAGTAGAAAGTACAGGTATTTGGGTTCAACATGTAAGAAGTAGAAAGTTCAGGTATTTGGGTTCAACATGTAAGAAGTAGAAAGTACAGGTATTTGGGTTCAACATGTAAGAAGTAGAAAGTACAGGTATTTGAGTTCAACATGTAAGAAGTAGAAAGTACAGGTATTTGTGTTCAACATGTAAGAAGTAGAAAGTACAGGTATTTGAGTTCAACATGTAAGAAGTAGAAAGTACAGGTATTTGTGTTCAACATGAGAGAAGTAGAAAGTACAGGTATTTGTGTTCAACATGTAAGAAGTAGAAAGTACAGGTATTTGGGTTCAACATGTAAGAAGTAGAAAGTACAGGTATTTGGGTTCAACATGTAAGAAGTAGAAAGTACAGGTATTTGTGTTCAACATGTAAGAAGTAGAAAGTACAGGTATTTGAGTTCAACATGTAAGAAGTAGAAAGTACAGGTATTTGAGTTCAACATGTAAGAAGTAGAAAGTACAGGTATTTGAGTTCAACATGTAAGAAGTAGAAAGTACAGGTATTTGTGTTCAACATGTAAGAAGTAGAAAGTACAGGTATTTGAGTTCAACATGTAAGAAGTAGAAAGTACAGGTATTTGGGTTCAACATGTAAGAAGTAGAAAGTACAGGTATTTGGGTTCAACATGTAAGAAGTAGAAAGTACAGATATTTGGGTTCAACATGTAAGAAGTAGAAAGTACAGGTATTTGTGTTCAACATGTAAGAAGTAGAAAGTACAGGTATTTGGGTTCAACATGTAAGAAGTAGAAAGTACAGGTATTTGGGTTCAACATGTAAGAAGTAGAAAGTACAGGTATTTGTGTTCAACATGTAAGAAGTAGAAAGTACAGGTATTTGGGTTCAACATGTAAGAAGTAGAAAGTACAGGTATTTGTGTTCAACATGTAAGAAGTAGAAAGTACAGGTATTTGGGTTCAACATGTAAGAAGTAGAAAGTACAGATATTTGGGTTCAACATGTAAGAAGTAGAAAGTACAGGTATTTGGGTTCAAAATGTAAGAAGTCAAAGTAAAAAGTCGTCAGAAAAATAAGTAGTGGAGTAAAGTACTGATACCAGAAAAATGTACTTAAGTACGGCAACAAAGTATTTGTACTCCACTCCTTCCCACCTCTGCCAGTGCTGTATTGTTGTGATGCATGGCTGCTGTCTGATGCTGCAAGAAAATGGCACACAACAGTCCTTTGACGCCGTACAAGGGCCTTCTGTTGATGTCAATGTCTGTTCCAAACACCTGTGATCATTCATTCTCATTTGCCTGCCAGCACGCGGCTGCATGGAAGGAGAAATGCACAAAGGAATTATGGGGTATTGTCATATTTGAAATGAGTGTGTCTTCCTTCAGAAAGGTTTGTTTTTCTGAGAGTCAAAGGGCTTCGTCCTGTCAGCTGCTGAGGCATTTGCTTCACAGGCTAACACTAAAACGTCTTTGGCTGCTTCTTCTTTATTGGCTGTGGTTGTTTCAAGAGGCATTTGAAGAGAGTGTTAGGCAAACGTCAGCGCAGTTAACCTCCTCCTTCTCAGAGAGTAACGACCTGCAGGCTGTCCAGGCAGGTGGCTGCTGGACAGGAAGTGGGAAGAAGAGGAGGAGGAGGAGGAGGAGGAGGAGGAAGAGGCTGAAACACCAAGAACATCTGGACCTGTTGTACCTCCCACACCTCCATGTCTCAAAGAAGCCTGTTTTTCAGTTCTCAGGCTCGAAAATGACATTCCCAGAACAAATGACCATAACTAGAGTTATCCTTTGGGTAGCGTCAAGTTCATTTAAGCGGGGTCACCTCCCTTCCCAGTGTTTAGATTCATCTCTTTAAAAATGATATATATGATTCTTAAAATATGGTAACTGACATTCATTTCCTCCTCAATGTCACTGAAAGACGCAGCAAGTTTAATAGAGTCTGAAAGCATGATTATCCAACAGAAGATATAGTCGTACCATTTCATTTTTCTCAGGCATGAAATTGGAGGCCTATGTCTGAACTGTTGGATCTGTGCACAATTCATCCGTGGGAACAACAGGAACATGAACAGGCTCAGTGTGTTGGCACTTAATTGGACCGTCAAGGCTGGAAATAGAAAATGGAAAGTTGCAGAAAGTACCGTCTACTAATGCAATAGCTTTTACCTAGGAAGGTTTATTACCGCAGAGTTAATGGTGTACCTCAATGACAACAATTTAAATGAAATAGGAAAGAGTCCAATAATGCTTTTGGGAGCACGAGATCAATGGGCGAAACAGAAAAAGGCTGACAAAAAAAATCCCTCAAAAGCTATAACCTCTAAAATCAATAGAGAGAAACCCATTAACACGATTACTGTTACGGCTATTTCCTTTTTCCACATTACATGCCATACTTCTTCTCCTTTTCAGCCTCACATATAAGAAATAAGGTCACAAGTGATAAACTGATATTTCAGTTATTTCAGCTAAAGAACGAGAATGTCTTGGCCCACATTTTCAAGGCAGCACTTGAACACATCCAAAGATTATGGAGTGATGCAGGAAGGATGTATTTTTGAAGGCCAACCCAGGAGTAAGCAATGCAAGGGGCTCCCTCGACGAAAACACGATGCGATTTTTGTATTGTATTATTGCACAAAATAGGCTCTGAGAGAAAGAAAATGTCTGTTGTTCAGCTCGATAATATCACAGATTATAGCACTTAGAGTTGTTAAAGCCTCATTGCAATTGGAAAAGGTAAAATGCTAATGTGAGCTATAAACAAAGTACATCACGGTTGCATGAGTTCACGTCACCACCGCTAAGCTAATGGTGGCTAATGTTTTGCGTGATGTCGTTTGGTCGTCTCGTCACTTATTAGCAACCGTCTTAAGCTTATATTACGAATGGGATATTAATTTATTATATTGCTTTTGTGAACAACAGAATATTTTTCAGGCAACTAATCAGAGACATTCAGTGAAACAAACAAACTGCTAACATGCTGACTCATTTCCTGGTTTCGGACTCCCACTCTATATGATCCAGCTCCTGCATGTACCTTCTTGCTGATTCTGTTTCAGCACATGTAATTCAAGCACTCCTCCCTTTAAAAACCAAAACAGCATCGGGGGAAACATTTCTTACATCAATAACTCTCATAAAGTTAAGATCCTGCTCTCCCACAATCGTGCAAATGTTTCACTGCCCCCTGGACGTTGTACGCTGACTCTAAGCACTGGTTACAATCAGAGATGGCAAAAGTACACACATCCTTTCCCACATCCTTTACTCAAGTAGAAATACAGATAGTCGTGTTTAAAAATACTCTGGTAAAAGTAGAAGTACTGACTAAACTTCTTTACTCAAGTGAAAGTAAAGGCTTTGAAATGTACTTCAGTAAAAAGTACCCATAACTAGCAGCTGTTTTAAAGAGTACCTGACCTCCCTTTATATTAATAGAACAATAATGTCATTGTTAGTTAATGAATGTTTCCATGCTGAACAACGGCAACATGACAACGTTTCCATTGGTCCCTCTTCTTTAGAGAAGACCAGGAAATGATGGATACACGGATCGTGTTCAAATCAATAGGCACGCAATGACTCTAAAGAATAATGATCACGCCACCAAACACACATTCAGACTAAAGGAACCAGCTGTTTGGAAAATGAGAGAAGTAGAAAGTACAGGTATTTGGGTTCAACATGTAAGAAGTAGAAAGTACAGGTATTTGTGTTCAACATGTAAGAAGTAGAAAGTACAGGTATTTGAGTTCAACATGTAAGAAGTAGAAAGTACAGGTATTTGAGTTCAACATGTAAGAAGTAGAAAGTACAGGTATTTGGGTTCAACATGTGAGAAGTAGAAAGTACAGGTATTTGGGTTCAACATGTAAGAAGTAGAAAGTACAGGTATTTGTTTTCAACATGTAAGAAGTAGGAAGTAAAAAGTCGTCAGAAAATTAAGTAGTGATACCAGAAAATGTACTTAAGTAGAGTGACGAAGTATTTGTACTCCACTACTTCCCACCACTGGTTACAATAAATAAAATCTATACGAGCAGCTAGCGTGTGTGAAACATATATGTTTTAGCCCCCGACCCACTGACCCACTTTAAACCAGCAGCCCATGGTTTGGCCATGCGTTGCAGCATCTGCTGTTCAGCTTACACCACCTGCTGCCTATATCTGTACCCTCTTCTTATAATATATATATATATATATGTATGTATGTTGCATGCCACAACTGCTCAAGTGGCGAAAGAGCTGTCCAACCATGGCAATATGAATAATTGAGGGTACGATGAAAGAAGAATAGTTTTACATGAGTCAACACAGCGATATGCACACTGTAAACACGGATGTATCTGAATGATTGATTGTCCGAGTGCTGATATGACATCCACAGCATGACAATAATAACACAAATGTTTTTATTGTCCATGCATGGTGTGGTGCGCTCTGGGTTAGATTACAGCAGAGACTTGTTTGGGACATATTTTCCTCCTCAGCGACTGTAATTAGAAAAGCCTTTCTGCTCCGTGGCTCCTACAGAAAACACATACTGTAACTATAACTCCTCTTGGCAATGTTCCCAAACTCTTAACAGACTGTAAATGCTTGCTACTTGTTTGATTGGCAGTGCGAGAAAGCAGGCTAACGCGCACAACGGCTTGTATTAAAATGCATCCATCCTTATTAAGATCCAGAAAGGATTGGCTGATTCTGTCTTTATGGAACTCTGTCTCTTCATTGTTATTGAGTGAAAACCCATTAAAGCCAGGCTTAGACTTGGCAAGCTTGCAGGATGCTGCCAATACAACTCGGCTGACATTGTCTGTACCCTTGATACCTCGGCGCTCGTGCTGAATGATAGAAATATTGGAATTCGACTGATTTCCCCCTGGCAAAGCCCAGACTCTTTCCCTGCTGCAGTTAAACACAATGCGAGGGGTGAAACAGCTAAATTGAAAGGAAAAAACACTTTCAGTGGGCGTTTTTAGAGACAATGGTGCCAATCAGGAAAGGTCCTAAAGTCATGAATAAGGAAAAAGCAACAAATTGTCCCTGAATGAGTCAGGAGGCTGCCAGAATAACGGCTTAACAGCGTTCCTTTTAGCACGGAAGCTATCCTAATAATCTCTTGGAGAATAAATATGAGCCGAAGAACACATGACTGTATGACTCAGGGGCCAAAGCCTCTTTAATGCATGATGAAGATACTGCCGCTTCATATTTAATAGTTCATTCAGTCACCTGCTCTGTGACTGATCTCTGCAGTCATGTTCCAACACAAATGCATATGCTGTAATTCAATTCGGCCCTCGCTGGGCTGGCCATCACGACAAATACACTAGCCAGGATAATGGTCTGCTTATAACACCCTGATTTTAGACAGAGACCTGACCGTTGAAACACAGAGACAAGCCTGTGTAGCACCGGAAAAAGTGGAAAATGTAACTAAATGAATGACACAAATGCAAACATAATACATCCGGACTCAAATATGTATATGTGCATTTAATACATTCCTTGTTTTAACAGCTACTTACCTGTATATCATTTTAATTTGTATCTTTCATTGTATTAATCTTGAGTGAATCTGTAGTGTACTCTTACTCCCTCTTGTCTTATCTTAAAAATGTTGATTCTGATTGATACCCACCAAATGCTGATTCTGTTCTGTACATGTTCCTTTTCCACCTTTTAAATCAGTACCTTTGATATAAGTTTTTAACGCCTATTTGGTTTAGTTTTTACCATCTCTAGAGAGTGCCGTTTTAGCCTGTGAGATATTCCGTCCAGACTGAAATATTATTTTAATTATTCGATGGATAGCAATGCAATCTCGTATAGACATGGTCGTGAGGGGATGAATTATTCGACTTTTTGAGAAACATATCCCCAACTTTTGGCTAGATTGCTTAAAACACTTGCAATCCCAAATGATAAGGACTTGGTTGATTCCTTAGGTTTCTATCTGGCTCCATCATGTGGTCTCAATTACAATGTGTCATACTTTGGTTCATGACTTTAACTTTAAGCTTTAACAATTAATCGATAAGTCTATATGGAGAAATGTAATCAGTAGCTGTTTTGATAATCAAGAGATAATTTTAGTCTTTTTTTTTTTTTTTAAATGTCAAAATATCTGCTGCTTACAACTTATCAAATGGATGAATAGACAATTGTTTGAATAAAACAGGCTATAGATCATAACATTGAGATGTAGAAAAATACAACTGCTATTTTTTAATATTGTATTATATTGACAAAAAAACAATTGATCACAAACATTTTCAAATGTAAAATAGCTATAAATAGTCTTAAATGCCAATTAGCAAATGTTAGCATGATATTTGAAACCTGCTAAACATTCAACCCAGTCTCATGGCATTTCGTGTTCACCAACACGATTTTTAATCTATTGATTCGTGTTCACCAACACGATTTTCCCCTTTTTTTCGTGTTGCACAGCACGATTTTAAAAGCAATGTATTTCTACTGGTAATGACGCTCATGGAAGCACGGCATTCGTTTGTGTCGGCTGCCCTTAAAGGAAATGTGAGCGTCCATTCTCATTGGATAACGGAGAATTGTACACCCGGAAGTAAGTATTCCCCTTACTGTCGATTGATTTTACAGTGATATCTGCACTACTCATCGACTAAAAAACACCAGATTATCCTTGTTAATTACACAACAATGATTGGTTTAAATTGTTAAATTACCCAGAATCCCCAGCTATCGTTTTGGACTATCGTGTTGGTGAACACGAAATGCCATGAGACTGGGTTGAAACATTAGCACCTAAGTATTGACACTAAACATGTCTTAAGAAGCAGATACAATAGAAATACTGTATTCCTTTAATTTATCATCCTTTAGGTCCATAGTTTTAGTTTTACCCAGTAAACCAAATAACAGGTTGTTACAGTAAGCAACACCTGGCTTTGTACATGTGACCATTACAGTATCATTTACCCATCTTATCGCTTATTTCTGTGAAGATTTGTGAATGAAATGATTGTGTTTGTGAATAAGATGTAAAGCGTGTTTTAAAATCTCCTCCACCTTGTCCCTCGGCTGAACGCTGAGGGCAACAAATTGCAGCGAGACCCAATCCGCCGTGTTTGTGTTCCTACAGCGGATTGCCTCGTCCGTAAAAGAAACGGGAAGGTGATGCATCTGGAGGATGAAACATTTATCGGAGGACGATTTTTCATTACGGCAAGGAGAGAGCCTCCATCAATATTTCAATGCCTGCCCTGAGTGTGTGTGTGTGTGTGTGTGTGTGTGTGTGTGTGTGTGTGTGTGTGTGTGTGTGTGTGTGTGTGTGTGTGTGTGTGTGTGTGTGTGTGTGTGTGTGTGTGTGTGTGTGTGTGTGTGTGTGTGTGTGTGTGTGTGTGTGTGTGTGTTTCAGTGCACTTTAAAATGGCCAAATGTCCTCTCAAGAATAGGTAGAATGCTCCAAAGTGAGGACAAAGTGGCAGTTCTCACTTATTCAAGAAGGCAGAGAGAGAGAACAGAGATTACATTTTTTTAGATAAAAAAACTGTAAGATTTAAGCAGAGGTTTTGACATTGGGAGGTAAGAATACTTTGCAGGAAAGGAAACATGTAGGCGAGAAGTATTTAGATCCGTTAAGTAAAATAACACACTGTTCAAATACTTTGTTACTGGTTGTAAAATCCTGCCAAATGTTACTGACTGTAAGGATAGGTGTAAACGATACCTAATCATTTATTACAATATATAATATTTTTAAAACTCGTTTTCCATGTCAATCTTTTGAATGCTAAAGTAACTAGTAACTAAAGGTACAAAGTACATGTAGTGAAGTGAAATACTTCCCTTTAAATTGCAGTGGAGTTGAAGAAAGTACTAAAAGTACACTTTGCACTTAGGTACACTATGGTAAATTCAGTTACCTTCAATCACTGCACTTTAAGATTAGAACTTAAACTCTGTTAAAGCACGGTAAAATAAATGTAGTGGAGTAAAAAGTACAATATTGGCAATCAAAATGTAGTGGAGTAGAAGTATAAAGTAAATACACAGGTGAGATACAAGCACCTCAAATGTGCTCTTAAGTATAGTAAATGTACTTAGTTACATTCTACCGCTGTGCATAGATTAGCACTGAAACATGAACACTTAAATGTATTTTCAGGAAAAGGACACATGAAGGCTCATAACCCACTTTCTTCCAGCTGATTATGTTCCACCATTTCCCTCAGAATACAGACACACCTACTACACACTCACTGTGGTCCGTGTTCTTTGAGACGTTGCTCAGAGTAACGGCTCTCTCCGCGTCTGGATGGATGATGTAAGCGGCTCTCTGCCGAGCAGCTGTCACACACTTTCAGAGTTCACGGAGCTGGTTTTAGTTCCTCGCATCAAATATTCATGCGGAGGGGGAGACAGGAGAGGCAGGTCGAACACGTGCCGACTGCCGTCTTCAGAGGACTCTTTGGATCTGTCTGACTCTCACATTTCTCCTTGTCCTTTCCCTCCTTTAGCGGCACAGCGTTCAACATGATCTCTGTCATCACTGGGTGTGTTTAACCCGAAACCGAAAATGTGTGAAAATATTGAGGCATTGCAAGAAAATTATATGTTTGCATTACGTTAGGGTACCCCAGAGCAGAATGTACATCAAGCTGATTATGTTGCTTTCTTTACGTGGTAGCTTACTGTAGCTTACTGTTACTTCATATGGCAGCTTTATTAAACAGCCACTGACAACAGTCTTTAAATTATAATAATGAAGTTATTGCAACTAGATTTTGACACAGGCTCACAGACATTTTGCAACAGCCAGTACACAGTATTTCTGTTCATATATGTCTTTCATAATGTGGTGATTATCAGGCGAGTGTGAGAGAAGTAAAGCCGGCTTCAGTCATGTTTTTATTTCAGGCTCACTGAGGATGCTTCAGTTTTGTTTTGGAAGCACATTCATATCATGTCTGGAAGTGTTGCATCGCTACGTTATATAGCCAACCCTCTGAAATGGACTGTGGATGTCACTCCCACCTGATGTGATAACTGCAGGTGGAGTGTGACCCGTACATGGCACACACACACACACACACACACACACACACACACACACACACACACACACACACACACACACACACACATGGGAGTTGATGTATGGAGATGTGAAACTTGAGGGGGGAGGTAAAGTGAGCGTGGGAGTGAGATAACTAGATGTGACACGATGTGGGGGTTAAACACACCCGGAGTAACATAGTGTTTCAGGAATGAGTCCTCAAACACGGAAGTGGGTTATCATTTTACCCGTGAAAGGTTCCCTTGTCTGTAAGTCATCGTTTTTTTAAAGCGTTTTTGGTCTAAAGCCTGAAATAGGGTCTGTGGTTTGCTGAAGAGATTTGAACGCTTTGTTCTACGACATAAAATACGTCAGTAAATACCCCACTGGTGAATTTAGAAACAATGGTGGTTTCTAACTGAATAACTGAACTACCAAACTTCATCACTAGCCGCCGTTAGCTTAGCGGTGGTGATGTGAAGTCATGTGACCGTGCTGTAGATCCTTTAAAGTTAAAGCTAAAGCCATTTATTGTCATTAAACAAAAAGTACAACGAGATTCAGAGAGCAACTCTGTCCTAGAGTGCAAAACCTCAACATACATAACATTAAAAACACGGCAGCAGGACAGACAATCATAGCAATCATACGGGGGAATAAATAGTTACAATATTGATGTAAAAATTGTTTTGAATTTTCAAAGTGCATTCAAAGTGTGTATGAGGTGAAGATGGTTATTGCATTGAGTGTGGTGACGGCGCAGGGGTAGAAACTGTTTTGGAGTCTGTTTGTCCGTGACTTGAATCTCCTCTCTCTCCTCCCAGAAGGCAGGAGAGAGAACAGTCTGTGACCTGGGTGAGAGCTGTCCTTAATTATTTTGTTAGCTCTGCTGAGGCAGCGGGAGGTGGAGATGTGCTCCAGAGAGGGCAGGGGGCAGCCGACGGTTTCCTCTGCCATCCTGATCACTCTCTGCAGGGCTTTCTTGTCCGCAGCTGAACAGCCAGCATACCACCCAGAGATGGAGTATGACAGCAGCACGCTCTCGATGGTCGCTCGGTAGAAGGACACCAGCAGCTTCTTGTCTGTTTCTCCGAAGCACCCTCAGGAAGTGTAGTCGCTGCTGGGCCTTCTTAACTGCTGCAGTGGTGTGTGCTGTCCAGCTGAGGCTCTCCGAAATGTGGACCCCCAGCCCAACATCAGCGTTTTACTTCTGGAGATTGCGTTTACGCTTCAAAAATCCTAAAAAAAACGGTATTCATATGTGGAGATTATCCTGCTGAACATAATGTGTAGGTGTCATTAACATGTATTTGTCACAGATCTTATGATTGTAACGTCATACATCATCACTGCTGAACTCAATGTTTCTTTAAATAGAGGTAGACTCTTTGGATAGTGGCAACGTTTTCCTTTTCTTTCTTAAACACAAAATGACGGAGAAATGTCCTCCCGGTGAAGGTATTACTTAAACCAGAGGTCGATATGATGGACTTAATTTAATGAAACTTAACAATTGACTGAAATAGCTTTAGTTTCAATGGAATGTGTAACATATCGTTGTCTATTTCAAAAGGTATTGTTACATTTGAATCCAGTTAGTAATCTTCATGTATTAGAAAAGTACCAGTAATCAGATTTTATGAAACTCTGAGGGAAATAACAGGATGACGTCATCATATTATCCTGATGACGTCATCATGTCAGCATGACACACACACACACACACACACACACACACACACACACACCTTCACACCGGCGTGGAGATGGGAGTTGAAGTATGAAGTTGTGAAGGGGGGAGTCAAAGTGAGATAAGGAGAACTGACATGACAGGGGGTTAAACACACCGAGTAATGGAGGCATGAGGATGGAGAGAGAGAGAGAGAGAGAGAGAGAGAGAGAGAGAAGATGGGAGGGCGTATGAATATTTGATCTAGCGTTGGTGAAGTGGGGAGGGCCGTCCCAGAAGCCCTTGTGATGAGCGGTGCTGTAAAAATATTTACCTTAAACACAGCACTGTGGGAGAGGAGGAAGAGGAGGAGGAGGAAGAGGAAGAAGAGGATGAGAGCATTGATGTCCTTCCTTCCTTCTTCCCTGCTTCCCGTCAGTAAAGTGGGTCAGCAGCATCACACACCATGGAGCGAGGGAGGGTTTAAGCTGCAAGAGAGAGAGAGAGAGAGAGAGACGGGAAGGCAAGGCAAGTTTATTTATACGGTACACAGCAGGCCATTTGAAGTGCGTACAAAAAAAACATTAATAGCATTCGTGCAACAGAAACATATTATAAAATACCATTTAAATATGTTTAAAATCATTAAAAAGATAATATACTTTATTGATCCCAAATTGGAAACGTTTTTTGTCACGGCAGAATGTTAAAACAAGGCTTCGCATATCATTTGAAAAGTAAGAAGAGTAGAAAATAATCAAATAGAAAATAGAAACATCTCAAAATAGAAAGTAAAACAGAACTAAAAAGTAAAATATGTACAAGTTAATATCGAAAGATAAACATCTGTAGACTATCTGTGAAATGGAAACTATGAATGGTGACATTACAGCTAATACACATTTAAAAATAGGTTATATTTACATTAAGTGTGCCAAGAATAGACACCTTTAAGCAGGCTGAAGTAGACAGGATGTGAGATATGAATAGTTATTTCATTACATTGTAAAGACAGACAGCAGTAAAAGCCTACTTTGTATGCATACCTCTTAGTGTGTGTGTGTGTGTGTATGTGTGTGTGTGTGTGTGTGTGTGTGTGTGTGTGTGTGTGTGTGTGTGTGTGTGTGTGTGTGTGTGTGTGTGTGTGTGTGTGTGTGTGTGTGTGTGTGTGTGTGTGTGTGTGTGTGTCCAGTAACTGCTAGAATCCACTTCAAGACAATGGTACTTGCGTACCATGCTGCGAATGGGTCTGGCCCTTCCTACATCCAGGACATGGTTAAACCGTACACCCCAGCACGTGCACTCCGCTCTGCATCAACCAAACGGCTCGCTGCACCCTCGCTGCGAGGGGGACCCAAGTTCCCATCAGCAAAAACACGTGGGTTTGCTATCCTGGCTCCAAGATGGTGGAATGAGCTCCCCATTGACATCAGGACAGCAGATAGCTTACACACCTTCCAGACTGAAAACTCATCTCTTTCGACTCCACTTCGAGCGATAGAACTATTAACAAAGCACTTATATACTAATAAAGAGCTGGCTTACCTAAAGCCAGTTGAGTAGCACTTGAAATGTTTTTGCTCTATGAAACCTGATGTACTTATATGATTCTGTTTTCTTCAAGTTTCTATTTTGTTGGTCGAACGCACTTATTGTAAGTCGCTTTGGATAAAAGCATCAGCTAAATGCAATGTAATGTGTGTGTGTGTGTGTGTGTGTGTGTGTGTGTGTGTGTGTGTGTGTGTGTGTGTGTGTGTGTGTGTGTGTGTGTGTGTGTGTGTGTGTGTGTGTGTGTGTGTGTGTGTGTGTGTGTGTGTGTGTGTGTGTGTGTGTGTATACAGAATTGGTATATCTATTATCTGTACAAATATATGGGTGGGTTTGCGTATGTGTTCATACTGTGTACTGTACATACATTTACATTATATATGTGTATTCTGTGGGATGGTGAGAAACTGCATTTTGATCTCCCTCTCTGTTTCACACACACAGAGGAATTGACAATAAAGTTGACTTTGATAGAGTGCCACAGAAACACATATAATAACACTTAAAAGCCAAAAGTATACACCTTTAAACAAGCTGAATGAGACAGGTTGTTACAGTACAATGTGAGATATGAATATTCCTTTTAACATTGTAATGAAAGACAGCGCCAAAAGAAAGGTCTTCAGGCTTGGTTTGAAATATGTGAGAAGTGCAGCAGACCTGAGGTGTTCTGGTCGTGTGTGTCTCTGATATATTGAGTATATAATAACTAAATGTTGCTGCTATTGTTTACCTTTGACTCTGGGGATAGAAATCAGACCTGGACGGTTCATAATGTAGCAGAGAATCTGAAGTATTTTAGCCCTAAACCATTCATTGCCACCAACAGCAGGGAAGAGGTGAGAGAGGGTGCAGAGAGGTGGAGGTGAGTGTTTGCTGGAGGAAGAACAAGGAGGAGCAAAGAGTCAAAATGAGTACAGCAAAGAAGACAATGATTAATTCATCTTTATGTTTCGATGTGCAGCAGCGTCTGGAGCTGCAGGATTCACATGATAGAGCATGTGCCCTTTGCTCATGCATAAGCCAATCAGCTTGCTGCTCTCTCACATGCGATTTGGACCCAGGTACCCCTCGACTAAAATACACCTGTTTGCAAAAAAGGAACTAGAGTTAAAAATAGCATCTAGATGGAAAAACTAATTGGGCTTTTATGTACTAAGTGTTGTGCATCAAAAGCTGTAGAACTTACAGTTTCCCTCAAAAATGGAGGAACGAGCTCCCCATCGATATCTGGACAGCAACAAATTAACTATCTCCCATGGCAAACTCAAAATCCACCTGTTTCGTTTGTATCTTGGCCGTTTAATTTAACACAAACAAAAGAAAATTGCATTTTAGTTTAGCCAATTTGAAACTAGTGCACCAGCACTTAGGTCTAACTAAAGCCCCGGACACACCAAGCCGATTTTGGCCGTCGATGGATGTCAGGCCGACGATGAGCGTCCTGTCGCCCTACTCAGATTGGTGTGTCCCGCACCGTCGTGTCTTTTTGGCCGTGCCGAGACCTTTTCGGCCAAAGGCTGTCGGTCAAAGAAATCACTCTGATTGGCTGTTCAGCTAGCGAATCAGTGCATGAGAAGCGAAACGGAAGTGAGGGACCCAAACAAACTATTGAGAAGGCAAATCTGAGCTTTCATTTAACTCCAGCTCTCGACACAGGTTCGGGAAAGCCCCGTGAGCTTCTCGCTGTAGAGTGAAAATGGAACACGCTATTTGTTGTTTGTTTATATCACGCAGTCTGTTCTTCTTCTCTCGGTGTATCACGCAGTCTGTCTTCCGGTTGTTGCCTCTTTTGAATGATGAATACACACTACCGCCGCCTGCTGGTAAGGAGAGTTATTGCCACTCACGCATGCGCAGTTCGTGCGTGCTTCTTGGCCGTCGGCTGAAGTGTGTTCCAGTGCGACTGTTGGCCAAGACGCAGGAGACGCGAGGCGACACAACAGTCGGTCCGTGTGAGTCCTCTGGTGTCAGCCTTAAAACGTATTGTATTGTATTCTAGGGAGAGAGCCATTAGCAAGCTCACAATTTGAAAACAGTTGATATTGCAACTGATATGATTCTTGCTTTAAAAAATGTATTAAAATGATCATAGTGTGAAACAACCCCTTTAGTGTTCTATAATCTACATTGTTTTGAATTCCATTTGTCTTTTTTGTGAAAGAACATGTGTTATTCCAAATGATCCTTTCTTGTCTTTCCTTAAACTTTAACAGGAGATGTTGACAAGTTGCAGATACATTATAAGATGTTTATTTAGCTAAACAGACTGTAACCCAGTGTCAATTACATATGTTGTACATACAGTGTAGTACTTCTGTGTTTTTGTACTGCCACATCACCTCCTTCACTGATTTTTCAAGTTTCAAGATTCAAGGCTTTATTGAATGTGCAGTAGCTACAGTGTAGAGATATGTCAATGAAAAACTGAAGTCACAGGCTCCTCCAACAGCGCATGAATATAGGACATCAAACAAATCAAACAGATACAGTGCAAGAGATTGTTTATAGTGCTGTCTCTTTGCTTATCCGCTAAGACAAATCGTGCACAGTCACCTCTTCCTGATGCCATCCAAACCCTGATACCTCCGTCCCTTTCAAACCTTCAGGCTGGATGAAAACATCAGGACTTTTCTCCAGCTTTTCTCCAGCTTCACAAAAACAACAACTATAAAGCAAAGAGGTCTTTTTAAGTCTGGCTCTGGGACAGCGGGGTGATGTTGCTGAGCTCATCGTGGACATCAAACAGCTGGCAGAGCGTTCAACCAGCAGCCGGGGCAGATGGCCGCTCAGACGGGACATCTAATGAGGAGCAGTCAGGACAGGGTGGCAGAAGACAACACACACACACACACACACACACACACACACACACACACACACACACACACACACACACACACACATGCAGCTCTAACCAGCATTATGCAGTGTGTGTGTGTGCATCAAGGAGAGAGGCGGAGGAGGAAAAAGCTACAAAGATGGACTATTGACAACTTACTTTATTGGGATATTGTCATAGATCCACACACACACTCACACACACACACAGACACTCACACACACACACACACACACACACACACACACACACACACACACACACACACACACACAGACACTCACACACACACACACACACACACACACACACACACACACACACACACACACACACACACACACACACACACACACACACACACACAGACACTCACACACACACACACATTTGTATTTCTTCATTTACTGTATTTCTGTAAACTCAAGCAACCTTTCTCTGCAGAAACCTCTCTGTACAGAGACTAGTGTCTGCAACCTTTCTGTCTGTGCTGGATTATGGAGATGTGGATTATATGAATGCATCTTCTCAGTGCCTTCACTCGCTGGACACCGTCTACCACGGTGCACTGAGATTCATCACAAACCTCAGATCCTTGACGCACCACTGCAATCTATACGCTCGTGTTGGATGGTCTTCCCTGACCACGCGTAGACTGAAACATTTGCACATCCTTATACATAAGGCTATTCTTGGTGCTCTTCCCCCTTATCTAAGGATGTACATAAACAGAAAATGCACAGGATCTTATCGGCTTTGCTCCGAGAACTTTTTCCTGTTAACTGTTCCAAAGGTCCGTACTGAACTGGGGAAAGGGCGTTTAGTTACGCTGCCCCTCAAGCTTGGAACCTGCTTCAAACTGAGCTGAAACTCAGAGAGCTGGTCTCATTAGAAACACTCAAAGCAACTTTAAGTGACCTTGAAGCAGGCCGCTGTGTCTGTAAATGCTTTGGATAAACTTGGTGTTACCATTCTTGGGCCAGGACTCTCTTGAAAAAGAGATGTTTAATCTCAATGAGACCTATCCTGGTTAAATAAAGGTAAAACAAATAACAAATAAAATATGTACAGAGCATAGCCCATAACAGATGGAAGTGCTTTGCTCTGGGTGGTCAAACCATGTAGTATTATGAATGAAGTTATATTTGGTGCCAAAGTTTGCATTTGGTAAGTGTTTCTGTAGTTTTGAGGGCAGTTCTTCACTTAGCAGGAGAAATGAGGTGTTTTGCACTTTGGGTGTGTGGTTTTGTGAATTGTATTTAGTGTTCTGAGAAACTGAACATTTAAAAAAAATGGTGTGTTAGCAATCGAGAAAAACTGTAAAAAGACTACTTTTCAAATAAATCCAGTCAATTAGAGTTGGAAAAATGTTCTAATAAATCTAAGTTGATAAGAAAAAAGCTTGATGACTTACTTACATAACAACATCTTGACGTCTACGCTTCCTGTTTCCCCTTAATCACTCTGAGGCTTCTGTTTTAAGGGATGAGCTAAACACCAGAGCATAACTTATCTACATTTGATTGATTTTGCTCACTTAGAACTTATCGTACGACGAGGCAATAAACCTGACTTCTAGCGAGTGGCCCTGCAGCCTTTCGTTTATTTGTCTGTATGTGGCAGTTTGGACACCCCTGAATGAAGGAGGAGGGAGGAGGAAAGCAACCCAGATGTTAATACATCTCTCAAAAATGATAACAATATAATGTCTCAAAAAGGCTTAAGGTGTGAATGTGTATGTTGACCGTGTGAAAAAAGTCAAAATAGAATATGTTTAAAATATCTGTAAAGAGTCATATTTTCGCATATTTTTACATTTGATATACGACATACCATACTATGACATATTGACATGCTGTCCTGCTTCAGTCCTGCTTCAGTCCTGCTTCAGTCTGCTTCAGTCCTGCTTCAGTCCTGCTTCAGTCTGCTTCAGTCCTGCTTCAGTCCTGCTTCAGTCCTGCTTCAGTCCTGCTTCAGTCCTGCTTCAGTCTGCTTCAGTCCTGCTTCAGTCTGCTTCAGTCCTGCTTCAGACTGCTTCAGTCTGCTTCAGTCTGCTTCAGTCTGCTTAAGTCCTGCTTCAGTCCTGCTTCAGTCCTGCTTCAGTCTGCTTCAGTCCTGCTTCAGACTGCTTCAGTCTGCTTCAGTCTGCTTCAGTCTGCTTAAGTCCTGCTTCAGTCCTGCTCATGCTTCAGTCTGCTTCAGTCCTGCTTCAGTCTGCTTCAGTCCTGCTTCAGTGCTGCTTCAGTCTGCTTCAGTCCTGCTTCAGTCTGCTTCAGTCCTGCTTCAGTCCTGCTTCAGTCTGCTTCAGTCTGCTTCAGTCCTGCTCTTGTCTGCTTCAGTCCTGCTTCAGTCTGCTTCAGTCTGCTTCAGTCTGCTTCAGTCCTGCTTCAGTCTGATTCAGTCCTGCTTCAGTCTGATTCAGTCCTGCTTCAGTCCTGCTTCAGTCCTGCTTCAGTCCTGCTTCAGTTTGCTTCAGTCCTGCTTCAGTCCTGCTCATGTCTGCTTCAGTCCTGCTTCAGTGCTGCTTCAGTGCTGCTTCAGTCTGCTTCAGTCCTGCTTCAGTCTGCTTCAGTCCTGCTTCAGTCTGCTTCAGTGCTGCTTCAGTCTGCTTCAGTCCTGCTTCAGTCTGCTTCAGTGCTGCTTCAGTCTGCTTCAGTCCTGCTTCAGTCTGATTCAGTCCTGCTTCAGTCCTGCTCTTGTCTGCTTCAGTCCTGCTTCAGTCTGCTTCAGTCTGCTTCAGTCCTGCTTCAGTCTGATTCAGTCCTGCTTCAGTCCTGCTCATGTCTGCTTCAGTCCTGCTTCAGTGCTGCTTCAGTCTGCTTCAGTGCTGCTTCAGTCTGCTTCAGTCCTGCTTCAGTCCTGCTCATGTCTGCTTCAGTCCTGCTTCAGTCTGCTTCAGTCTGCTTCAGTCCTGCTTCAGTCCTGCTTCAGTCTGATTCAGTCCTGCTTCAGTGCTGCTCATGTCTGCTTCAGTCCTGCTTCAGTCTGCTTCAGTCTGCTTCAGTCTGCTTCAGTCCTGCTTCAGTCCTGCTTCAGTCTGATTCAGTCCTGCTTCAGTCCTGCTCATGTCTGCTTCAGTCCTGCTTCAGTCTGCTTCAGTCTGCTTCAGTCTGCTTCAGTCCTGCTTCAGTCCTGCTTCAGTCCTGCTTCAGTCTGATTCAGTCCTGCTTCAGTCCTGCTCATGTCTGCTTCAGTCCTGCTTCAGTGCTGCTTCAGTCCTGCTTCAGTCTGCTTCAGTCTGCTTCAGTCTGCTTAAGTCCTGCTTCAGTCCTGCTCATGCTTCAGTCTGCTTCAGTCCTGCTTCAGTCTGCTTCAGTCCTGCTTCAGTGCTGCTTCAGTCTGCTTCAGTCCTGCTTCAGTCTGATTCAGTCCTGCTTCAGTCTGCTTCAGTCCTGCTTCAGTCTGCTTCAGTCTGCTTCAGTCCTGCTCTTGTCTGCTTCAGTCCTGCTTCAGTCTGCTTCAGTCTGCTTCAGTCTGCTTCAGTCCTGCTTCAGTCTGATTCAGTCCTGCTTCAGTTTGCTTCAGTCCTGCTTCAGTCCTGCTCATGTCTGCTTCAGTCCTGCTTCAGTGCTGCTTCAGTCTGCTTCAGTGCTGCTTCAGTCTGCTTCAGTCCTGCTTCAGTCTGCTTCAGTGCTGCTTCAGTCTGCTTCAGTCCTGCTTCAGTCTGATTCAGTCCTGCTTCAGTCCTGCTCTTGTCTGCTTCAGTCCTGCTTCAGTCTGCTTCAGTCTGCTTCAGTCTGCTTCAGTCCTGCTTCAGTCTGATTCAGTCCTGCTTCAGTCCTGCTCATGTCTGCTTCAGTCCTGCTTCAGTCTGCTTCAGTCTGCTTCAGTCCTGCTTCAGTCTGATTCAGTCCTGCTTCAGTCCTGCTCTTGTCTGCTTCAGTCCTGCTTCAGTCTGCTTCAGTCTGCTTCAGTCTGCTTCAGTCCTGCTTCAGTCTGATTCAGTCCTGCTTCAGTGCTGCTCATGTCTGCTTCAGTCCTGCTTCAGTCTGCTTCAGTCTGCTTCAGTCTGCTTCAGTCCTGCTTCAGTCTGATTCAGTCCTGCTTCAGTCCTGCTCATGTCTGCTTCAGTCCTGCTTCAGTCTGCTTCAGTCTGCTTCAGTCTGCTTCAGTCCTGCTTCAGTCCTGCTTCAGTCCTGCTTCAGTCTGATTCAGTCCTGCTTCAGTCCTGCTCATGTCTGCTTCAGTCCTGCTTCAGTGCTGCTTCAGTCTGCTTCAGTCTGCTTCAGTCTGCTTCAGTCCTGCTTCAGTCCTGCTTCAGTCTGCTTCAGTCTGCTTCAGTCTGCTTCAGTCCTGCTTCAGTCCTGCTTCAGTCCTGCTTCAGTCTGATTCAGTCCTGCTTCAGTCCTGCTCATGTCTGCTTCAGTCCTGCTTCAGTGCTGCTTCAGTCTGCTTCAGTCCTGCTTCAGTCTGATTCAGTCCTGCTTCAGTCCTGCTCATGTCTGCTTCAGTCCTGCTTCAGTCCTGCTTCAGTCCTGCTTCAGTCTGCTTCAGTCCTGCTTCAGTCTGCTTCAGTCTGCTTCAGTGCTGCTTCAGTCTGCTTCAGTCCTGCTTCAGTCCTGCTTCAGTCTGCTTCAGTCCTGCTTCAGTCTGCTTCAGTCCTGCTTCAGTCTGATTCAGTCCTGCTTCAGTCTGATTCAGTCCTGCTTCAGTCCTGCTCATGTCTGCTTCAGTCCTGCTTCAGTCCTGCTTCAGTCCTGCTTCAGTCTGCTTCAGTCCTGCTTCAGTCTGCTTCAGTGCTGCTTCAGTGCTGCTTCAGTCCTGCTTCAGTCTGCTTCAGTCCTGCTTCAGTCTGCTTCAGTCCCGCTTCAGTCTGCTTCAGTGCTGCTTCAGTCCTGCTTCAGTCCTGCTTCAGTCTGCTTCAGTCCTGCTTCAGTCCTGCTTCAGTCTGCTTCAGTCCTGCTTCAGTCTGCTTCAGTCCTGCTTCAGTCCTGCTTCAGTCCTGCTTCAGTCTGCTTCAGTGCTGCTTCAGTCCTGCTTCAGTCCTGCTTCAGTCTGCTTCAGTCTGATTCAGTCCTGCTTCAGTCCTGCTTCAGTCTGCTTCAGTCCTGCTTCAGTCTGCTTCAGTGCTGCTTCAGTCTGCTTCAGTCTGCTTCAGTCCTGCTTCAGTCCTGCTTCAGTCCTGCTTCAGTCCTGCTCTGTCTCTGTTCAGACCTGGATCCCTCTCCTGGGTATATATGGGGTTAATGGGTTCATCTTCATCATCAACATCAGGCTTTCCCTGCCACCTGCTGGACTCACCCTGCTATTAAAGAATGTGAGGATGTGAGATGAGGAGCTTTCAGAAACTGATTCAGGATCAGGTTTATTGCCAAGAGGGTTTACACATACAAGGAATTCGCATTGGTAAAAGGGTGCAATAAAAAAACACACAATAGGAGAAATTAAGTTCTGAAAAAAGGAAAAAAGAACACTTAAAAACAACTATAAGTAAAACATTAAAATGAATGTTTACAAGAATATAAATATACCAAAATGAATGAACAATAAGGAATGACCATTTACTCTGCACACTATAAAATGTGCATTATTGTATAGTTTGTCATGAAAAGTCATTGCATATGTTTTTAACGTAATGAAAGACATAAAATAATTCAGTGTTTCATTTCATTTCAAATTTTGAAGAAAACAAGTTTTTGTTGCACAACCTCACTCATCATACATTGTTTTAAATTAAACTCCGCCGCAATAAATAACTCGGCTTTTCTATAGGGTCAAATTAATATATTTTCTAAACCGTCTCTGTACTGTAGGTCTCACTGTGTATGCGCTCAACTGTATTACTACTGTAGGTGGCGTTCATTACCTAGGTCTTCTTGAGCCATACACTGTCTTGAGATCTTATCCATTGTATCCTTGTCCTGTGATGTTTCACTGAAAGGGCAAAAGGATAGACCTACTTTGGTTGAACTTGACACAAAGGACTCACAAAGACTCAGATGCACGATTCTTTCTTGATTTAAAAAAATACCTTTTAATATACAAAAAGGTTTTAGGATCAACTAGGACACTCAAAAGTTCGCTAGGTTCAACTAATAGTACGAAAAGACTTTACAAAGAAAAAGGTTTCTAGGAACTACTAGGATACTCAAAAGTTCACTAGGTTCGACTAGTATGCTCAATGTTTACACGAGGGAGTACAGACATGGGCCCTTTCTCATTTCATCAAATCCCCCTCCTCGACTCCTCGGTCCTCCGGTAGTGACCCGGAAATGAATTTCAGCGCGCCATGTTGAAGGACATCTCATTTCTCTAAATGCACTTCGAGGACCGAGCATCGAGGAGGCTCTCTGGAGGAGCTCTAACCGAGGATACACTGATGGGTCCTCCACGGTCCTCCACGGCTCCTTCGTGGATGCATTTCCGGGAACAGAGATGTTTCAAAGAGTCGTGACGCACGGCCGGACTTATCTCAGCCAATGACAGCTCTGCATGCATCCCCTGGATATTATTTTATTAACTGCTCTCATCAAGACGCGATGTTTCCAGAGAGAACAGCTGTGAGGTCCGTGCAGAAAGCAGAGCAGTGTGTATAATATATATCACTCAGTAGAACAGGCCTACTCTCTTTATTTGCTGTAGTTTAGTAGATATCTACAAACAAAGAGTCGATATTTTTCTAAAACCATTTAGTGCTTCACAAAATAAAATACACAACGGCTGTTAGGCTGTTAGCTGTAGGTGCGTGTGTGTGTGTGGTACAGTGTGTGTGTAGATGCAGCGGACAGACAGGTCTCAGTTGGTTTGGTGTCCTCTGCTTACTTTTAATACTTGTAAATAAAACTTTTGGCCTGTCATTTATTTTCCTCATTGTAGCGACCAGAGAGGGGAGGGGGGGGGGGGATATATCCAGTCTCTGATAGAGTTACGTTATTATGAGAGTGCTCTGTTTGATTCTGAAATTGTATATATATGTATATAAATATATACATATATATATATATATATATATATATATATATATGTGTGTGTGTGTCCGCATCTGTAGCCTGTTATTGTCTCATTACACCGCACTGTGAATGAATCAAAGTGGTCATGAACACATCTGTCCATCAGACAGAGGGCTGCTGTGCCTCCTGTCATCATTAATGGACGTCTCTTTAAAATGACCGCTCAGAGGAGAGGAGTTCTCATTTCTCTAACCGCCTGCTGCTTCTCCTCCTCTCTCCTCGGCTCCCCTCCTCGGCTCCTCGGCTCGCATCTCCTGTGGGCGGGACTAAGTCTCGAGGATAGGAGTCGAGGAGGGGAGTCGAGGAGGGGAGTTAGAGAAATGAGAAAGGGCCATGGATTTGGTATAGAGACAAGACGAACCGACAAAAGACAAAAGGAGAAACAGGGCTACATATACACACAACGGTTAATGGGGCACAGGTGAAAACAATCAAGAGCAGGAGACCACAAGCTGGCAGGTGACACACAACGACAGGAAGTGTAGACATCTGAAAAGAGAGGACAGAGTCAACATCAAAATAAAATGCAAGGCCACAAGAATAAACACAAAACAATAAACTAACAGAACTCTAACGCTGAAACCTTACAGAACTTTGTAGCTGCGTCCCTACTTTTGACAAATAGGTGTGCGATTGACATGCCAGATTGAATGAAAATGGAAGATATTGGTCATGTTGGGTAGGCGTGTTGTTACGTGTTGGTACGTGGGTTGAGGGGCCCTGAAGTTTTGTTGTATAGTTGTCGTGAAAAGTCATAGGAAAATATGCCTTTAAAATTGCTCAAAAAGTCAGAGTGTGTCGTAAAGGAAAGTCAGGAATAATCAGAGTTTAGCATGTCATCAAAAATGTTCTCAGAAAATAATATCATGATATTTTGTTTGAAAATGTCTAGTATATCGTAAAAAAGTCATGCAAAAGTCAAAGTCTATGTCATTAAAATGAGCTTATGCGTCAAAATAGACCAATAAAAGCTTGTTTATTAAAAATATGTACAATAGGTCGACATTGTCAGTATGTGCGTCTGTGTATTGTGTTTGTTCAAACGGTGTATAACTGATGATTTGTGTAGGTATCTTAATGTTTACTATGTTTGTATATGTACATGTATGCGGAACTGCAGGACAGAGTCCAGAACAAATTTCCTTACTTGGACAATAAAGTATATCGTATCGTATCTTGAGTGAAAAGTGCACTTGAAATAAAGTGTATTACTATAAAATACTTTTTAGTTCACAAGTGCCGGAGGAGACACAAAGCCCTAATTGCGCTAACTGTCATTGTTGCCATAGTTAGCATCCCTGAGCTACAGTTTCTGTAAATTGGAAGTTGAGTTTATTGGATGTTGTTTACAGCAGGTCGCCAGCAGAGGTCAGTGTTCAGCAGCAGATGACCTTCAGGCCTCTGTGGGAAAAAGGCGCCTTCAAGGCCTCCATGTAACTTCCTCCTCCCAAGCTTTCAAGGGAATGCAGTAAGATGCGCATTTAGGTGCATTTAAACCTTCACAATTGCAACGGCAAAGACATGAGAATATAGCAACAACAAAAAAAGAAGATAATTGTTTTTATATATCACCTAAAAGTAGAATAAATGCTACTGTAGTGAATATATGTTGCATGATTAAACAGGTGAGTATAATAAACATACAATACAAGAACAAAAAATACATTCACAATTGTTTTCATTGCACATTGACTGAATGTAAACATATAAATAAAATATGGATGCTTGTAAATAATGAAAAAAGATTGTACATGTTTTCCATACTTCTACATTACTTATCACACCTCATAAAGCAGGGGTGTCGAACTCAAGGCCCGGGGACCAAATCAGGCCCTTGGTGGATTTAATTTCGGCCCACAGGATAATTTCTAATTCCTATTAGATCTGGCCCGCCGGTATATTGCACGCACACCTTCACTCCATCCTGAGGGTCTCCTCAGCTCAGAGCCTGAGCCCAAACATTGATGACCTTGCACCCAAGATGAGATGCCAAGTATCTGAACTAGCATCACAGAGCAGCACACTGAGTTTAATGGATGTTTCCTTCTGCACGTTTTTAACCCTAACCCTAACCCTGTACCCTATACATTAAATATAAATAAATAAATAAATGCAATTAAAATAAATATCAATAAAATTAAATATTGACATAGAGCTAAAAGTAAAGTGTATACATTGTAATAATAACAATAAATGTGTACAAATGTGTATACTACTATACATATATATATATATATATACACAGTTGTTGGCTAGGATTAATAGATAATAATAATGAAAACCAGATTATTACTCAATATATACTGTGCATGAGTAACAGTCATAAGTAATTTGAGTATTGTACTGTTAAATAGTTGTACCAGTAATGCAACAAAAGTACTTCTTTAAAAATGCTGTCATTAGTATTCAGTATACATTATTGTAAATGCCTATTAGTTTGACCTTACTTGGGAAAAGAGCTGATTTTATTATATTCGAGCTATGCATTTCACCCTTTAAAGGTCCCATGTCATGGCCATTTCTACTGATCATAATTCCATTGTTGAGGTCTACTAAACAGCCTGTCCTCCTACAAAAAACGACCATATAGGTCGATTGTTCAAGCCCTTATTACGACCCCAGAGACACGTTTTAAAGTGTAGAGATGCTCTAGTGGTCGTGTAAGAAACAACATGCTCCCGTTGATTGCAAACGCTCCGGAGGGACGTTTATTCACAAATAACCCTCTCTGGAAAATTCTAAATTATGGAATAGTTTGGCCATTAAAATGCTTTTTGATTCGATTTCTAGTGAGAAATGTATATTGTACTTTTAGAATCCACGTCCAGTCGATGTGTAGGATCTATAGTTTGATAGATATTACGAAGATGATTTGAGGTCTCGCCAGGAGAACGTGTATATGCGGCAGCTTCCATGTAAAGTTAGCGTCAACCCTCACGGGGTGAAAACAGTTTTTCCGGTCTCGAAGTTTTCATAATAAAACCGGATGTATTCCCCTCACTGTCAAATTATTACACAGTGATATCTGCATTACTCATACGCTAAAAAACATCAGTTTATCCTTGTTAATTACACAATATTGATTGGTTTAAGTTGTGTACAATGCTTTTGTGTTTTTAACCTTCGATTCGGAGAAACAAATAGTTTTTTCGGAGTTTAGACACTACAGAGTTTCCGAAGACACAGAGTCCCCAGCTATCGTTTGGGAATACAACATCCGTCTTGCTTTACAAACCCAGTGATTAGTCCTCAAGCCCTGTGATTGGATGTTAGAGTGGCAGAGCGACAAGGTTACGCCGAGCGTCAAACAGCTCTTTGAAATGGAATGGAACTGCAGACTTTCCAAAACTGGAATTGGACGGATATACCTTTCTGTCTGTGATGTTTTACAAATCAGATATTAATGTGTAGAAGTAAAACATGAGAAATAGTATAGCAATATCCTGTAAAATTATGTAAAAACATGAATAAAACTAAATATCTTCAGATGTTATACATACATAAGTGTCCTACACTAATAATACAAAGTTATTATTAGTATGCTGTGTGTACCTTGTGTGCACCGCCTAGTGGTTAAAGCACGTTATTGAATTATTTTTGTTAAGAGCGGTTTGATGACTGCAGTTTTCAGGGCCTGTGGAAAAACACCTGAGTGAAGAGACTTGTTTACTATGTGAAGTAGATCTGAGGCCATGCAATGAAAAACATATTGGAAAAATCCTGTTGGAATAATATCAAGGCAGCAGGAGGAGGATTTCAGAAGTTGTATAATGTCCTCAACCCGATATCACGGCAAGACGTGAACATGTGACGATTTACCATGCTGGGAGACGTGAAGATGTCACGATTTCGTCCCTTCAAACGTGACAGTTACACGGTATTGTTAACCCATGTTAACCAGTGGAGAAATAACCGGAAATGCCAAGAAAATGCTACCCCGACGGTCGGTTGTTATTGTCAATATTAATATAATAATGATTTATTTTTTAATAGTCACACTCGATTACGCCGATTTTCTTGTTGCCCCAGCTGGTCGACACCTCTTTTAACAGAAACAAAGGCTACATTAATGTATTAAATCGATGTTAATCCATGCGTGTTCATGTTAATTTACAAACTCTTCAACTACAACCGTAGTTATATTTAAAAACATGTTAGAAGGCCTCACAAAATACTTTAATGCAAATTAAAATGTAAATGTGAAGGAATGTGTGTATAACAAAATACATCGGTGATAAACGAAACCGGAAACTGACGTAGGCAAGATCCTCAGCTCGATGATTGGATGGTTTAGCCGCAATGCATGCTGGGATTTGGTGTTTATGTGATGTGAAATTTGAAAACGTTTTTTAAAAAAAAATAATACTTTATTCCGAGTGTGCTTGCTTTTCTCTTTGAAAGTCATCACATAACGGCATTATAATACACGGTTCAGCTGCATTAAATATTACATATCTGCCGTAATTCTCTATTTATAGAGCCTGGCTGAGAAGACTTCTAGACAAACAGGAGAACTGCCGCCGAAACTGAAAACATGACGTGGATTATAAATATATCAGCAATTAAACAACATCTTACATTTATTTTCACACAATACATCTCCTTGCAGTATCAACACTAATTCGGCTGACTTTTATATTTGATCCAATTGGTAGATAGGCTGTATTTACACCATAACGGTGCAGAGCTGATAGAAAGGGACACCTGGTGGTTAAAGCACGTTATTGAATTTTATAATTGTATTATTAGATATTAATAGGAGGATGTGCAAAACAGACAAACTAATAAGGCTTAATTTAAACATTAAAGAGTACTTTAGGTTAAGGTCTTCTTTTGAATAAGAAAAAGGCTTTGAGGATATAGAAGAAGAATATGGAGGGATGAAACACTCTTTAATGGTCACACATGCAGAGCACACTGTAAGGGCCTAGCCAGCATGTTGATGTTTTTGTTATTGTTCCTGTTTTCATTTCAGTCTCAGCTTTCCTGCCCTTGATTGAACTCCACCTGCTTCCCATCCCTAATTAGCCTCACCTGTGCCCCATTATCATCTCTCCCTCTGCCTACTTAGTCTGCATCCACATTCCCTTCAGTGCCAGTTCGTCTTAGTTATTCCTAGCGTTCCAGTAGTATCTTTCATAGTATCTGATTCCACGTGTACCTGACCCAGCTTCGTGTCCTGACCCGGTCCCTGTCTACTCCTCGTCTGTTTTGTTAGCCTTATTGACTGATCTCCCGTGTACCGAATCTTGGCTATAAAGACCTTTTTTGCATCCTAAGCCTCTGTCTCTGAGTCGTGCTATTGAGTCCTCCACTTGTGTTCATTCAGTCGTTACAGTACGAACTGGCCAGAACCATGGACTCAGCCGACTCTGAGATTTTGCGGACCGCTATTCGATCCCAGGGGGCTCGTCTTAACCTGCAAGATGAACAACTTACCGCTGTCTGCCAGGGAGTAAGAGAATTGTCAGAGCGTCATGAGGGTTTCCAGTCCTCCATCGGCAGCCAGGTTTGCCAGCTGGCAAATCAGATCCAGCAGCTGGTGGCACATCTCGATCCACTACGCTCTGCTATTCCGCTCCCTGCGTCGGATCCGGCTACAGCTCCCGGTCCTGTTCCTGCCACCGTGCCGACACCGCTGCCTTCAGTTCCTCACCTCCTTTTACAGAGACTTTAAGCAAGTATTTGATCACACAACTCGAGGCAGGGAAGCAGCGAGAGCTCTAATGGATTTACACCAGAGAGGGAGGCGTGTCTCCGACTACGCCGTGGAGCTCCGCACTTTGGCTGCAGACAGCGGCTGGAATGATTCATCCCTCTTCGACGCTTTTCGCCATGGGCTGTCTGGCCCCATCAAGGACCAGTTGGCTCCTCTAGAGCTTCCCTCTGACATGGATAGTTTCATTGCTATGGCAATAAGAATTGACACTCGCCTCGTAGAGAGAGAAAGGGAGAAGTCGAGAGCTGTGTTTTCTCCGCCCGGTCAGAGAGAGCAGTCTCAGGCCAGTCCTTTTTTCCCCAAGCAGCGTTTCCAGACGACCGACTCTCCAGCGCCGCCTACTGCCCAGGAAGAACCCATGCAGTTGGGAAGAGCAAGGCTGACTCCTGAGGAGCGCCAGCGGAGGGGAGGTGCATTTACTGCTCACAGATGGGTCACTTTGTAGCCAGATGCCCAGTAAAAGACCAGGCTCATCAGTAAGTAGGAGGGTCCTGGTGAGCCGAACTGTTTCTTTTTGTCCCTCTCGTACTCTCACCTCTGCTCAGCTAATTACTCCTACTCAGACTTTGTCTCATGCTGCTCTAATTGACTCCGGAGCAGATGAGAGTTTCATTGATTGGAGATTAGCCAAGAGACTTGAACTTAATTGTGTTCCCCTGTTGAGGCCTCTTGTAGCAAAGGCTCTGGATGGACGTTTATTGTGCCAAGTCACTCACCGTACTCGGCCCCTTCAACTAATCATCGCTAACGGCCACACTGAATCCCTGAGTTTTCATCTTTTTAACTCCCCTTCACACCCTCTTATTTTGGGCTACCCATGGCTGGTAAAACACAATCCCCACATGGACTGGTCCACCGGGAGAGTTTTGGGTTGGCATAAGGATTGTTTGGCCACATGTTTCCCTTCTGCCCCTGCTCCAGAGAGACCTCTGCCCTCCACCCATGTGACTGTTGCCCTGACTACTACTGTCTCTACCCCTCTCCAAGCTGCAGCAGACTCTGATTTTCCGGATCTTAGCAGGGTGCCCGCCTGTTACCGGGACCTGAAAGAGGTTTTCAATAAGATTCGTGCTTCCACCCTGCATCCCCATCGACCCTATGACTGCTCCATTGACTTGTTCCCTGGGACCTCTCCCTCTAAGGGACATCTCTACTCCCTGTCTGGCCCCGAAAGGGAAACAATGAAGAGATACATTGACTCCTCCCTTGCTGCCGGGATAATTCGGCCTTCCTCCTCTCCGGCAGGAGCAGGCTTCTTCTTCGTCGACAAGAAGGATAAGACTCTTCGTCCATGTGTCGACTACAGAGGGCTAAATGACATCACCATAAAGAACAGGTACCCCCTTCCTCTTATCTCTTCAGCATTTGAACTATTACAGGATGCAAAGATCTTTAATAAACTTGAACTTCGAAATGCTTATCATTTGGTGAGGATAAGGGAGGGGGATGAATGGAAGACTGCTTTCAACACCCCTAGTGGCCATTACGAATACCTCGTAATGCCATTTGGGTTAACCAAGGCTCCAGCTGTTTTCCAGGCTCTGGTTAATGATATTCTCCGTGACATGCTCAACCAGTTTGTTTTTGTCTACCTCAACGACATTCTCATCTTTTCTCCGGATGAGACGACCCACATTCAACATGTCCGCCAGGTGTTGCAGCGTCTCTTGGATAATCTACTCTTTGTGAAGGCAGTGAAGTGCGAGTTCCACATCTCCACCGTCTATTTCCTGGGATTTGTCATTTCGGAGAACAGCATTCAGATGGACCCATCAAAGGTCAGTGCAGTCACTGAGTGGCCTACACCTTCCAATCAGAAACTCATGCAACGATTTTTGGGCTTTGCCAATTTCTACAGACGTTTCATCAGAAACTATAGTTCTGTGGCTGCCCCACTGCATGCTTTAACCTCCCCCAAGGTGAATTCCATTGGTCCCCCCTAGCAGAACAGGCGTTCCGGAGGCTTAAGAGGAGCTTCACTTCGGCCCCCATTCTCACGCTTCCTGACCCACTTCAGCAGTTTGTGGTCGAGGTTGACGCTTCAGATGTGGGCGTTGGGGCAGTCATCTCTCAAAGGTCGAAGAGAGACAACAAGCTCCACCCCTGTGCTTTCCTGTCTCGGAAACTCTCCCCAGCCGAGAGAAACTATGATGTGGGTAACAGGGAGCTGTTGGCAATTAAGGCGCCACTGGCTGGAGGGAGCCGAGCACCCTTTCCTAGTCTGGACCGATCATAAGAACCTTCAGTACATCAGATCTGCAAAACGCCTCAACTCCAGACAAGCCAGGTGGGCCCTATTCTTTACCCGATTCAACTTCACTCTCTCATACCGTCCCGGTACTAAGAACGCTAAAGTTGATGCTCTATCCCGCCTGTTTGATTCCGATCCAGCTCCTCGCACTCCCTCGCTAATCATTCCTCCCTCTTGTGTAGTGGGGGCAGTCACATGGGACATTGAGGAGAGGGTCAGGCAGGCGAGTGCTAATGTTTTGGTTCCCGACGGTTGCCCACAGAACCGGTTGTTTGTTCCTGACCCTCTTCTCTCACAGGTCATCCACTGGGCACATACTTCCCTGCTCTCCTGCCATCCTGGCGTCCGCCGCACCATGTTCTTCATTAAGCAGCGGTTCTGGTGGCCCTCCATGGAGAGGTCGGTCAAGGAGTACGTGGCAGCCTGTTCAGTCTGTGCCCGGAACAAGACTTCCCGTCAGCCCCTGGTCTTCTGGTCTTCCTTGAGGGCCTACCCTACATTTCATGTGTCACGCATCAAACCGGTTAAAGTGAGTCCACTGGTTCCCACCTCCAGACCCCTCCACCCCCCCGGTTTATTGATGGTGGACCTGTATATACTGTGAAACGCCTCTTGGCAGTTCGACCTAGAGGCCGGGGAAATCAGTACCTGGTTGATTGGGAGGGATATGGTCCTGAGGAGAGGTCATTGGTGTCCACCAGTAATGTCAGTAAGGACCTCATCCAAGACTTTCAACGCCAACAACCTGAACTACCTGGGACGCCAGGTGCCGTCCCTTGTTATTGTTCCTGTTTTCATTGTGGTTTCTCTCATTTCAGTCTCAGCTTTCCTGCCCTTGATTGAACTCCACCTGCTTCCCATCCCTAATTAGCCTCACCTGTGCCCCATTATCATCTCTCCCTCTGCCTACTTAGTCTGCATCCACATTCCCTTCAGTGCCAGTTCGTCTTAGTTATTCCTAGCGTTCCAGCAGTATTTTTCATAGTATCTGATTCCACGTGTACCTGACCCAGCTTCGTGTCCTGACCCGGTCCCTGTCTACTCCTCGTCTGTTTTGTTAGCCTTATTGACTGATCTCCCGTGTACCGAACCTTGGCTATAAAGACCTTTTTTGCATCCTAAGCCTCTGTCTCTGAGTCGTGCTATTGAGTCCTCCACTTGTGTTCATTCAGTCGTTACACACACAGCACACACAGTGACATTTGAATCTACAGATAAATATTAAGCCTGACAAAGTACTTAACGTCTAATATATTGCTTTCCTGCAATGTTAACTATGTTTAAGCACTTATTTGTTTATTATTTGTTTATTATTAAACTGATATTATACATATGTATTATACTCTTATAAGATGTATGTAGATAGTATAAGAAATGTGCAGAATGACAGTTTAATGGTGGAGGTACACACATATTGATAGATGTCTTGTAATGCACTGTTGAGGAACCTGCGACCCAAGTTTTTCATTCATTGCATAACTACACCGTAGGTGTGTATACTATGATATGTCAATAAACCTTAGCTTAGAAAATCTTGAAATCTTGAAAGGGGTGTGCAAACTAGTCATTATATGCAGTCTTTAATTAACTATTAGTAGAGAATAACGAGTAATGAATATACTTTATAGGGATCCAATTAATATCTAATAAAAAAATAATAATATTCAATAACGTTCTTCAACCACCAGGTGTCTTTCTATCAGCTCTGCACCATTATGGTGTAAATACAGCCTATCTACCAATTGGATCAAATATAAAAGTCAGCCGAATTAGTGTTGATACTGCAAGGAGACGTATTGTGTGAAAAGAAATGTAAGATGTTGTTTAATTGCTGATATATTTATGATCCACGTCATGTTTTCAGTTTTGGCGGCAGTTCTCCTGTTTTTCTAGAAGTCTTCTCAGCAGGGCTCTATAAATAGAGAATTACGGCAGATATGTAATACTTAATGCAGCCGAACCGTGTATTACAATGCCGTTATGTGATTACTTTCAAAGAGAAAAGCAAGCACACTCGGAATAAAGTATTATTTTACTTTTAAAAAACGTTTTCAGATTTCACATCACATAAACACCAAATCCCAGCATGCATTGCGGCTAAACCATCCAATCATCGAGCTGAGGATCTTGCCTACGTCTGTTTCCGGTTTCGTTTATGACCGATGTATTTTGTTATACACACATTCCTTCACATTTACATTTTAATTTGCATTAAAGTATTTCGTGAGGCCTTCTAACATGTTTTTAAATATAACTACGGTTGTAGTTGAAGAGTTTGTAAATTAACATGAACCAAAGCTGTTGCCTGGCAACCCAATCGCACAACGTCACGTCCGTTAATTCCACATCCACACGCATGGATTAACATCGATTTAATACATTAATGTAGCCTTTGTTTCTGCTAAAAGAGGTGTCGACCAGCTGGGGAAACAAGAACATTGGCGTAATCGAGTGTGACAATTAAAAAATAAATCATTACGTCGGGGTAGCATTTGCTTGGCATTTCCGGTTATTTCTCCACTGGTTAACATGGGTTAACAATACCGTGTAACTGTCACGTTTGAAGGGACGAAATCGTGATATCTTCACATCTCCCAGCATGGTAAATTGTCACATGTTCACGTCTTGCCGTGATACCGGGTTGAATGTCCTCTAGGTTTTTATTATTAATCTGATGGAACTGTGTCATGGTGTTTGAATTGATGTTAAGTGGACACAGAGACAACACATTTGCTGTACCTGATGCAGAGGCACTGACTGCTTGTCTGATTTTCTGAATGTTGTCAGTGAAGAAGACAAAGTCATTGCAGGCCCTGGTGGATAGAAGTTCAGAGGCTACTGACACTGGGGGGTTAGTTAGTCTGTCGACGGTAGCAAACAAGGCACGTGCGTTGTTTTTGTTTTTGGTAATGATGTCAGAGAAGAACGATTGTCGTGCGTTTTTCAATTCCAAATTATAAAGGCCAAGTCTCTCTTTATAGATTTCAAAGTGAACCTGGAGATTTGTTTTTCGCCACCTGCGTTCAGCTTTTCAACATTCTCTTTTTTCTGCTCTCACGGTCATGGCCTTTCTCGATGGAGATCTTTTCTTGGCAGTCACTTCCTTTACCTTAGTTGGAGCAATGGCATCTATACATTTTTTTATTTTTGAATTAAAATGCTCATTTACTGAGATGTTAGCAGGGGCAAGTGTGGAAGAAACATTCTGAGTAAACATTTCCCTAGTGTTTTCAGTTAAATATCGCTTTGTGGTTACCTCTTTCTGAACATTTGTGTGAACAGAAATAGAGCTCTCAAAGGAATGATCAGAGACTGCAACATCATTCACCACAACCGTAGAGATATTCAGACCCTTTGAGATAATTAAGTCCAGAGTGTGCCCCTTATTGTGCGTGGGCTCCGTCACATGCTGAGTCAGTCCATAGCTATCAAGAACACAAAACAGTTCTTTAGCCCCTCTGTCCTGGGGGTTGTCAACATGGATGTTCAAATCACCAACAATGACTAGACAGTCAAAGTCAATACTTACAATCTTACAGTCATCAAAAAAAGCTAAAAGAAGCTAAAAGCTGAACTCCCGCAGCCCTGGGGGGCCCCTACATTGGTTGTGATGGCAGATGACAGGATTTTGTTAACCTTCAGAAGTTGCTCTCTACTTGTGAGCAAAGCGGCATACCAGTAAATCAGGTATGGATTTACTTCCATTTTGGCCATTTTTGACACCAAGGTGTCTACTTGTATTGTGTTGAATGCTGCTGAGAAGTCTAGGAAGAGGGCTCTTGCATAGGTGTGACGTTTATCTAAATGTTTAGTAATGATAGGAACCAGATTAGCAACAGTACCACCCCCTTACTTATAGGCAAATTGGTATGGATCAAGTATGTCTTGTCCGTCACAATAGGTTTAGCTGAAGAGGTCATTCCTGTCATGGTTCTCATGGTGTCCCACACTTTTTTGGGGTCTTTGGCTTTAAAAGCATTTCCCAAAAGCTCTCTGTGTGCCAGTTTTGATTCCCTCAATTTGACTTTCAGTTCTTTCTCTGTTTAAGTGCTCCATAGTCTTTGTTTTTATAACTTTTTGTTAATGTTGTTAATGTCCTTTATTTTTTTTATTATTTGGATAGATTTTTATTTCTTTAGTGGGAACACAGAAGTTAATATAGTCTTTGGTAACAGTAGTTATTTCATCTAGTGAACCTTCCTGAAAAATGTCCCAATCTGTCCAATCAAAACAGGCTTTCAACTGTTCCCTACTTTCATTTGTCCATGTCCTTATTACTTTCTTTTCTGGTTGACTTCCCTTCAGTTTGGTCTTATACACTGGTATCATATTCACAACATTATGATCAGAGTTCAGTATTGGTGTTCTGTATTTAGTCACATAGGCTCCTTTATCATTTATGAAGCATCTGTCCAGGATATTGTCTTTCCTGGTGTGATCCCTAACATACTGCTGGAACCCAGGTAACACAGTCTCCAGGTGACATTACTTCATGTCCCCGAGCACTATTGCCGGTGCATCGGGGTGGCTGAGTTGCAGCTCATGAACACAGTCAGCGATGGAGCCGGCCACCAGTGACGCTCTGCCGCTGGGAGGCACGTAAACAACAAACAGTAAAATACACTCGAATTCTCTAGGCAGATAAAAGGGTCTTAACGTCATGCAGAGAATTTCTACGTTGGGATTGCAGGTTTTACATTTTACTGAGTACGATCGGCACCACAGGTCATTAATATACACACAAATACCGCCTCCTCTGGTTTTACCCAAGTTCGCATCCCTGTCTGCTCGAACAAGGGTGAATCCGGGTACTTCAAAGAGAAGTGTGTATGTCCTTAGTGTGTCCACGTTGTTGCTCAATGAGCGCAGGTTTGTGAGAATGATGGATGGAAGTGGTGGTCGGCTGAATCTCCACCGTAGGCGATTTTGAATGCCTCCCCTCCTTCCTCGTCTCTTTTTCCTGGTGTTTCTAAGTGGCTCCCAAGGGATTTCATCCAATAACGAAGAGCACAGGTGGCTTGGTGTATTCGTAGGAGGGAGGCCGATCGCATTGTAGCTCTAGCATAGCCTCGCGGCTGTACCAGCGTAGAGGCCGGGGCTCCTCGCCATACCTGTTCGTGCTGTCACTCAGGTGTGTCTTGGAAAGTTGAATGGCCAGACATGGTCTGCAGAAGGCAAATGTAATCCACAGGATCAAAAGCATGGTCTCTAAAAATAACGTTTCATACAGACACGACAAAGTTTAGACAATAATTAGACAAAAAAAACAAAGACAAAACACAAGACGAACAGAGCATACTGAGACTCGCAGTGATAGGATGCCGTCTCCCTCTGTCTCCTGTATACCAGAGGTGGGAGTAAGTCATACATGTGCAAGTCTCAAGTTACTGGGGTGAGAGTCAAGCAAGTCAAGTCCTACGAAATCCTGATGAATAACCCCAGTTTCCGCATTTAAATCAGTTAAAAGACAGTGGTTATGAAACTAGAGTTTTATTTTCCTCATTAACAACAATGGAGAGTGGGGCTCTGAAATCATGAAACAGGTAATAGGGTGAATAATTGGGGAGTTCAGTGTGTGCGTGTGTAGAGGTGCGTGTGGTTAAAACGTAGCAGCCTGCGGTCGCTCTTTAGCTTTTCTAATGAAGGTAAACACAGTGAAGTAAACAGTAAAAGGCACAGCTCTTGGCAGCTGGTGCTGCTCTTCTCAGATTCTGCCGAGTTACACGTTACTGCCTCCTGGTGCTGCAGAGATTTCATGAAGTGAAGGAGGTTTTCCTTCTATAAAACAGCTGTGGGCAGCAGATACTGTGAGAGTCACAGACATTAATACTTAGGTCAAGGCAGACTGGTTCACAGACTCTCCTGTTTTGCCGATCCGGTGCTTGAACAAATAACTCTACACCCCTACACAAGTCGAGTCTTTTATCAATGTTATTCAAGCAAGTCTCAAGTAAAAAAATATGTGATTAGAATGTTGCTGTATTACTGTATCAAATATAATACAAATATAATAAACACAAACAGTTGATAAGTAGTATTTTGTTAACTCAAGGTTTATATTAAAGGTGGGGTAGGTAACTTTGGAGAAAGCAGCTCGAGTGCGCTAGAATTTGAAAATACACAGCCGGAACAAATCTGCCACTTCCTTATAGAGCCCCTCCTCCAACACACAGGAACGCGCACATGACCAATGAGGGCACGAGATAAGTTTGTGCACAGATGGAAGGCTGACAGGCAGGTAGGCCATCCAGTTACTTTAGCCGGCTCAGATGATTGGTCGTGCTTTTTACAGTACCACGGCTTCCACAGATGACAATTTTTTATGGATTTGTTGTCAAAGCACTTCAGATATTCATTGCTATCGGGATGTTAAGAGCATTCCATGGAATATAACAAAAAGTGTATCTCGAGCCAGTTTCTCAAACTTACCTACCCCAAGTAAGTGAGTTTTTATTGTGTTAACTTGTGTATTTATGCTTTTTAGATTGACTTTCTCTCTTTCTCTGTCCATCTGTTCTAGAAACTGAAAGGAAGAGAGAGACGTCACAGCTGTCAGCAATGTGACAAATCCTTTACAACATCTGTAACTTTAAAGCGCCAACTGTGTATTCACATGGGAGAAAACTCGTACAGCTGTGAAGAGTGTGGGACAACTTTCGCTACAGCAGATGCTCTCAAAACACATAACGTATTCATACAGGAGAGAAACCATACAGCTTTGAAGAGTGTGGGAAAACGTTCACTAGATCATGCTCTCAAAACACATCACCGTATGCATAAAGGAGAGAAACCATACAGCTGTGAAGAGTGTGGGAAAACGTTCACTAGATCATATGCTCTCAAAACACATCAAGTATTCACACTGGAGAAAAAACGTACAGCTTTGAAGAGTATGGGACAACTTTCACTACATCAAGTAATCTCAAAATGCATCACCGTATTCACACAGGTGAAAAATCATAGTGGTTTTAAGAGTGTGGGAAAACTTTTTCTTAAAGTATTCACCTTAAAGTCCACGAGCGAATCCACAGTGCATCGTTTTGAACAACTATGAGAGCCAAGCTAGCTTTTTCCTCCTCCTGATATCCTGAGAGCTGTAGTTATATTTTAAGTCTTTCTGAATTGAAGTCTGACTAACAGTTGTTTATGTTCTAACCAGCGTTCACACTATGCATCTTAAAAATATTTACGGTGTTTTCTCTGTTCCAAAAATAAAATAAAACAGACTTGCAACCCTGCATATTTGTTGTGTTTTGCAGCATATTATAAACATGTCATTCCCTTATTTTCAAATACCACAGGTTGTGTAGTGATGTATTTGAGGTGTACTGTCCACATCGCAGACCTGAAGTCGTGCAGTCAATGTATGGGAAGTGTACAGGACCTTGGTCTCTGAGACTCAAAAAAGCCTTTCTCGCCTACTTGTCCACTTTGCATACCTGAGTACTCTTCAGATAAATGACTGCAGGATCTCAGGTATTTTAAATGTACAAGGTCATATCTCCACAATGCACTGGGACTGGAAGCTCACACTTGAACCGTGTAGTGACCACGATATCAATTTGTTTTTTGTCCTTTGTTAGTGATTCACTCGTGGGGCTGACCGAGGAATAGACGCTTGTAATTTGAGAGAAAAAATATAGAAATGTCCAGATGCGATTGAAAAGTAGATATTTATTCCAAAAAAGGCAAAAATAAATACATGTTTTTAAACAAACTATTTGTGATATAAAATGATACTTCAATGTTAAAGGCACAATAAAGAACCAAGCTGTGACGCTCCCAACCAGCAAGGTCTAAAAACGGTTTGCTTCAGTCAACCGTACCTGTGCCATAATGCTACTTAGCCCAAGTTCATTATTGGTATTATTATTATTATTTGTTTACGTCACTTTTATTTGTTTCTTGAGCACTTCCGGTAATTGTCACATGGGTGTGGTTTGTCTATTTCAGTCACCTGTTTCATGTCGAGTGGGATGACAGAGGGTGAGCTTGTGCTGTCATTTTTTCTGTTGACCGTTTTGTCCATGGTTACTATGTTTTGATTTTGTTTATTAAATATCCTTAAAACTATCTTGCTTCAATATGGACTTTCTCTTCGAAAACGCGTCACAGTTTAAAGCCAAGTTTAGCCTCTCGGCGACTCAAACGTAATGGGGATTGAGCCGCCACATTAACAACTGGACGGATAACGGACTTAACATTCTGTACCTTTGGAACCTTCGGACAGTTTTTCCCTAATCGATATGGATTGGAGTAGCCACAAGGACTCACTGATGGACACTCAATGACTGCAGCGCACAACAAGCTGAAAGCGGTAGGCACGATTATTTCCTTTCTTGTGTATTTTTGCTGGACACAGTTTGGGAAGCGTGACCGTTTGTCCATTGGGGACTTTGGCTTTTGTTGTGTGCGCGTGTTGTGCTGTGAGCGGCGGTTGAGTGTGCTTGTTATGCCGTGAGCGGCGGAAGTTTTCGAATTGTTTGTTTTGCTGTGGCGGCCGGGCCCCGCTGGTTTAAGTTTCATACCAGTGAACACTGTGGTGTTACTTTGAATGATAAAGGCACCACACATATTGCATCAAATAGGAGTGACACAAATGATGGAATGGAAAAAAGGACTGTCAAGCTTACTAGTAAAGCCTTAGCTTGCAAAATCGAACAACTGCAAAAAGAATGTCAGTCAAACGTGCAGAAGATTAAAGGACGCACACAGGAAATCAAACATCTAATGAAACATGATGAAAATGCAACGGATGTTAGACTCAACTGGACAAATTAATTCATCAATATGAAAATGCAAAAACAGCACATGAATCAGTTATTATGTTGCTTTCCGAAGACGACCTGGAAATACAAAATAACTGGTTTCAACAAATAACAAAACATAACAATGATTTTATGGAGGATGTACAACAATGGCTCTTGGAAACAGGGAGGAGGCCCTTTCTGCAAACAGGTCATGTGACTGTCAATGAACCAATCGCTGCAAACACAGATATTCCTCTCATTCTACCAGACGAGGCACCTGCCAATGTAAAGGAGCAATTCGAACACACTCAGCAGGATGTTCTCTTTCCCCCGTCAAACATGAAGGCTACATCATGCACACAAGATGATATACAACCTGGTGACAGCATATCAAACATTGGTAGCAGAAAAAGCAGGCAAAGCTCAAGAGTTTCCAGCACCGCTGGGGATTGAGCCGCCACAGCACCAGTAGGCTGCAGCACCTCTCCTTTTATGCTGCAGCACCTCGACCTGCAGAGTAACGCACTCAAATGAAATAATAAATAATATACACCACAGAATCTCAGGCTATGTACTCTAAAAAGATAAATTAATATAATCTAAGGAAATGGCTCCTATACATAACCGGCCTCTAATTGTATTTTGGAGTGCCACAAAAACAATCATCAAATATACATTTCAAAAGAAGGAGCCTATAGTCAGGGTTTCTATTCATATCATGAATCCAGTCATCTATCAATATGAGTTGTGTGGTGTTACTCATCCTGTCTACATGATATCATCGTGCCATCAGACTCTTTGCTGCCGTCACTCTTCACATTCTAACACCAGACAGATCTTGGTAATTGGCCTCTCCAGCACACTGGTCTGTGTTTTTGGGTCAACTACCATTACTACATCTCCGGGTTTAAAGCTTCTCTTCTCCTTGCACCATTTCTGTCTTTCTTGCATGAGGGGTAAGTACTCCCGGCACCAGCGTTTCCAAAATAGGTCTGCCATGTATTGCACCTGTTTCCATCGGCGTCTTATCAAAAACTCCAGGGGGCAGAATTGGCTTGGTTTTTAAGTGCAAGATGTGATTTGGGGTTAGAGGCTCCCGGTCTTGAGGGTCATTTGAGACTGTTGTGATTGGTCGACTGTTCAAAATTGCCTCTACCTCACATAAAAGGGTTTGTAGCCCTTCTTCATCCAAAGTCACACAGACTTTATCAGACGCTCCCAAACTCCTCCATGGTGGGATGCTCCTGGGGGGTTGAAACTCCACTTTATGCCCTTTTGCAGCAGAGTTTCCTGAATTCTGTGCTGGTTCAGAATGGAGAGGGCTTCCTTTAACTCTCTCTGAGCTCCAACAAAATTGGTCCCATTGTCAGATCTTATATGTTTTACTTGACCTCTTCTGCATATGAATCTTCTCAACGCATTGATACATGAGTCTGTATCAAGTGAGCTGGCGACCTCAATATGCACAGCTCTGCTTGTCATGCACGTGAACAGCACTCCGTACCTCTTTAATGTGGTACGTCCTCTTTTGACTTGAATAGGGCCGAAGTAGTCCACACCAACATTGGTAAATGGAGGCATGTCTGGCTCAAGCCTTTCCTGTGGCAAGTCAGCCATCTTCTGCTCTCCAACTTTGGCTCTTTGTCGTCTGCACAAAACACAATCTCCCAATATTTTTCTTACAGCAGAGTTGGCTTTGATTATCCAATACCTCTTCCTAACTTCAGAGAGGATGTGGTTTCTTCCTCCATGTCAATCAATCAATGTTTATTTATATAGCCCAATATCACACATTTTACATTTGTCTCAGTGGTCTTCACAGTGTGTACAGAATATCAGTATGACAATACGACACCCTCTGTCCTTCGACCCTCACATCATACAAGGAAACACTTCCAGAGAAAACCCACAGTTTAAGGGGAACATGGGAGAAACCTCAGGGAGAGCAACAGAGGAGGGATCCCTCTCCCAGGACGGACAGACGTGCAATAGATGCCGTGTGTAAATGTCCAGTTCTTTCATTCATGTGCCTTAATATGAGAGTTGACACATGACAGTTTTTTGGCAGTATGACAGGGAATTTAGTTTCTTCTGGCATAGCTGCCCTCCTCAGGCGTCCTCCCACTCTTAGCACTCCATCCTTTAACACTGGATCAAGCTTGTAGAGGCTGCTTGTCCTTTTGACACCACGTTTTGTTGTTTGCAGTGCTGTCATTTCCTTACTGTCTTTGGGTTTGGCATATGATTGAGTTTTCTGCCTTCTCAAGATCTTCCAGAGTAATGGTCTGTCCACCCAGTGTGGCCTTCATGCTTTCTATTTCCTGCTCAACATTGCTTTTGTTTTGAGCATCGGTGTTGGAGTCATTTAAAGTGGAAATAAGCTCTTTTCTCCTTTGAACGAGCCGTTTCAAGCCTTCTTTGAACTTCAGGATCCATGCTACTGCCACTTTCAGTTTTCACCAGCTGGAGAAATGCATGAGTAGCTTGCCTGTAGGATTGTCTGTGACCATAACTGTGTTGACAATAGCATTTCTTTTGACCTCTAAATCATCGCAGGAGAGAGAGATGGATTCCAGGGGAAACAGCGGCCAGTCCTTTTCTGACTTCCAGAGCATTTCTGGGCCATGGATCCATGTTCTGTTCTCCATAAATGTGTCGGCCTTTTGTCCTCTAGAGGCGACATCAGCAGGATTTATCTTTGTGTTCACATAGTGCCATTTGGTTATCTCTGTGGACTCCCTGATGATGGAGATCCTGTTTGCAACAAATGTGTGAAACCTTGTGTTTTGGTTTGCAATGTATTTGAGCACACATTGGCTATCAGTCCAAAACATAGAGCTTGCCAACTGTAGTTGCAACTCTGTTCTGAGTAATGTGTCCACTCTTGTAGCCAGCACTGCAGCAGCAAGCTCCATCCTGGGGATTGTGATCTTCTTGAGAGGAGCTACTCTTGCCTTTCCCACAGCCTGTCCTCCTACAAAAAACGACCATATAGGTCGATTGTTCAAGCCCTTATTACGACCCAGAGACACGTTTTAAAGTGTATGTTGAAACAACATGCTCCCGTTTATTGCAAATGGGACGTTTATTCACAAATAACCCTCTCTGGAAAATCCTAAATTGTGGAATAGTTTGGCAATTAAAATGCTTTTTGATTCGATTTCTAGCGAGAAGTGTATATTGTACTCTTAGAATCAACGTCCAGTGGATGTGTAGGATCTACAGTTTGATAGATATTACGAAGATGATTTGAGGTCTCGCCGGGATAACGTGTATATGCGGCAGCTTCCATGTAAGTTAGCGTGGGTGAAAACAGTTTTTCCGGTCTCGAAGTTTTCATAATAAAACCGGAAGTATTCCCCTCACTGTCAAATGAGTACACAGTGATATCTGAATTACTCATCCGCTAAAAAACATCAGTTTATCCTTGTTAATTACACAATATTGATTGGTTTAAATTGTGTACAATGCTTTTGTGTTTTTAACCTTCAATTCGGAGAAACAAATAGTTTTTTCGGAGATTAGACACTACAGTTTCCGAAGACACTACACTACCCAGAATCCCCAGCTATCGTTTGTGACTACAACATCCGCCTTGCTTTACAAACCCTGTGATTAGTCATCAAGCCCTGTGATTGGATGTTGGAGTGGCAGTGCGACAAGGTTACGCCGAGCGTCAAATAGCTCTTTGAAATGGAATGGAACCACGGCAGACTATCCAAAACTGGAATTGGACAGGCCCAGCCCAGAAGCATACTACTTTGTTCTACTCCACTACAATTCAGAGGTTAACCTGGTCTTTTTACTGCACTACATTTATTTTAGTTACTTTGCAGATTCTGATTAATTATGTGAAATATCAACAACCCTTAAATCAGACTTTAGTTACACCTGTAGAGATCACTACAGTATCCTCTTGATATTTTCTATTCTATATTTCTATCATTGACCTTCTACTTTCCCCCTAAGAAAGTACGTACACTTAATATTTTTTTCAACAAAATATATCATAATTTCAACAACAAAAAATTCAATAACGTTTTTTAACCACTAGGTGTCCCTTTCTATCAGCTGTGCACTGTTATGGTGTAAATATAACCTATCTACCAATTGGAACAAATATAAAAGTCAGCCAAATTAGTGTTGATACTGAAAGGAGACGTATTGTGTGAAGAGAAATGTAAGATGTTGTGTAATTGCTGATATATTTATGATTCACGTCACGTATTCAGTTTTGGCGGCACTTCTTCCTGTTTGTCCAGAAGTCTTCTCATCAGGGCTCTATAAATAAAGAACTACAGCAGATGTGTAATATGTAATGCAGCCGAACCGTGTATTACAATGCCGTTATGTGATGACTTCCAAAGAGAAAAGCAAGAACACTCGGAATAAAGTATTATTTTAAAATATTTTCCTTCAGTAAGGAAGATGTCGTTCCAATGTAGACACACCTGGGGTCGCTGTTCTGTCTGTTACGCTGAGCCTTGCATTGTCTGGAATGTAAAAGGGATGAAGAAGACGAAGTGAAGTGACGTACTTCCGGTTCAACATGAGAACATTCCCAGTTAAACATGCAAAAACAAATCTCTAAATAAAAAGATAAAACACTGGCATGTAATTTACGTTAGAATAAATAGAATGGTTTTGAATAACAGATGAGAGTAAAATCTACGTCCCTTTACAGCAGTGGGACTCGAACTTGCTATCCCCTGATTCAAAGTCCAGCACATTGAGCCACAGCCGCCACACACATAAACTCCCAGCCAGGCTCTGTGTGTGTGTGTGTGTGTGTGTGTGTGTGTGTGTGTGTGTGTGTGTGTGTGTGTGTGTGTGTGTGTGTGTGTGTGTGTGTGTGTGTGTGTGTGTGTGTGTGTGTGTGTGTGTGTGTGTGTGTGTGTGTGTGTGTGTGTGTGTGTGTGTGTGTGTGTGTGTGTGTGTGTGTGTGTGTGTGTGTGTGTGTGTGTGTGTGTGTGTGTGTGTGTGTGTGTGTGTGTGTGTGTGTGTGTGTGTGTGTGTGTGTGTGTGTGTGTGTGTGTGTGTGTGTGTGTGTGTGTGTGTGTGTGTGTGTGTGTGTGTGTGTGTAAGGAAGTACCTAACGGCTCCACGGACTGGTCCATTTGGGCCAATGGGTCCATTTGGGTATGGGCACGTCACTATACCCAGGAAGAAAACAATGGAAAAAGAGAAATCTCCAACGAGGCGTTCTGGGGCAGCATAGACAGGTCTTTTCTGTGTTAGAGTTTTACTCGCTACAGGGTGTACTTTGAGGGTTTTATGCAGACCGTTTGCATGCATAAAAACCTTCATAACACACAAGGGGACGGGTAATAAACGGAAAAGCATGACATGGGACCTTTAAACATTTCTGTATCAAATAAAAATAAGTCTATACAATTCTGTAAGCAAAGAAACTACTGAAATGTGTCTTTGTTCTGGAAATCTTATAAAGCTTGCTAATTATCTGAGTCCATAAAATAAGGCTGTTTTTCCTCGGCCCATCTCTTTTGTAGCTTGTAAACTGGGATCACAAGGGTTCACTATGGGTTGAAATCAGTCACAGTCTGTCTAAGTTAAGTCAAGCAGACAGGGATGATGGGCTTTAGGAAACCATTCATTGCTGCAAACATACTGCAAACAGTTTTCTGAAAAACAGACTATTCAGAAAACTCAATACCAGAAAAGTGGCTGGCCCTGACAATGTCTCCCCCTCCACCCTGAAGCTCTGTGCTGATCAGCTCTCTCCTGTGTTTACTGATATCTTTAACACCTCACTGGAGACATGCCACGTTCCCGCATGTTTCAAAACCTCCACCATCATCCCGGTTCCCAAGAAAACAAGGATCACAGGACTAAATGAAAGACCCGTCGCCCTGACCTCTGTGGTTATGAAGTCCTTTGAGCGCCTTATCCTGTCCCACCTGAAATCCATCACAGACCCACTTCTGGACCCCCTGCAGTTCGCCTACAGAGCCAACAGGTCTGTGAACGACGCTGTCAACATGGCCCTTCACTTCCTCATCCAGCACCTGGACACACCAGGAACCTATGCCAGGATCCTGTTTGTGGACTTCAGCTCCGCCTTCAACTGCTGCAGGACAAGCTCTCCCAGCTGCACGTGCCCGACTCCACCTGCAGGTGGATCACAGACTTCCTGTCTGACAGGAAGCAGCACGTGAGGCTGAGGAAACACGTCTCTGACCCCCGGACCATCAGAACCGGTTCCCCTCAAGGCTGCGTTCTTTCACCTCTGCTCTTCTCCCTGTACACCAACAGCTGCACTTCCAGTCCCCAGTCTGTCAAGCTCCTGAAGTTCAGACGACACCACGCTCATCGGACTCATCTCTGGTGGGGACGAGTCTGCCTACAGGTGGGAGATGGACCATCTGGTGACCTGGTGTGGGGAAAACCACCTGGAGCTCAACGCCCTAAAAACAGTGGAGATGGTCGTGGACTTCAGGAAGAACGCAGCCCCACCCGCCCCCATCACTCTGTGTGACTCCCCAGTAACTGCTGTGGAGTCTTTCCGCTTCCTGGGCACCATCATCGCCCAGGACCTCAAATGGGAGCAGAACATCTGCTCCCTCATCAAAAAAGCACAGCAGAGGATGTTCTTCCTGAGGCAGCTGAAGAAATTCAACCTGCCAAAGACGATGATGGTGAACTTCTACACCTCCATCATCGAGTCCATCCTCACCTCCTCCATCACCATCTGGTACGCTGCAGCCAAGGATAAGGGCAGGCTGCAGCGTGTCATCCGCTCTGCAGAGAAGGTGATCTGCTGCAATCTGCCATCCCTCCACGACCTGCACGCCTCCAGAACCATGAGGCGGGCAGGGAAGATAGTGGCCGACCCCTCCCACCCTGGACCCAAACTATTTACCCCCCTCCCCTCTGGCAGGAGGCTGCGCTCCATCATGACCAATACCTCTCGCCACCTGAACAGTTTCTTCCCCTCCGCTACCGGCCTCTTAAACAAGGCCCGCCCCCCCCACTGACACTTTACCTCTGCCACATCAAAGACTATATGCATTACATTAATGCACACAATGTTCATACTCCTTACTGCACATATTCTCATATTCTTATTTCACATTTCATAGTCTATATTCTAAAATTCATTCATAGCATTCTATTTACATACTGCTTTATTCTTATTTGTATTGCTATTTAACTATATTTTATTAAGGTGTAAAAGATTTTTTGTTTTATATTAGACTTCTTGTTTTTTATATTTTATGTATGCACCATGACATCAAGTCAATTCCTAGTATGTGCGAACCTACTTGGCAATAAACCTGTTTCTGATTCTGATACACTTTTCAGCCCCATTGAAACACTGTCAGTGTTACGCTCAAATGATCTGAGGTCAGTTACCTCACCGCTGCCTCCTTTTGTCTGTGTTATTTTTTTCCCCTCATTTTTCTTTTCATGTGAACCAACTCATATATGCTAATACATATGTTTTTATTAATGAAAGTGTTGCAAACTGCTGAAGTTCAAACGTATTACAAATAGAAAAATGATGGACAAAGCTTGCACCATGCTTCTGACTTCATTACAATATTGTTATGTGTTTTGTCTTTTGTATTGGTTAAGGAACACAGTGGAGGTAGGTATTTAAAGTTATGGCTTTGTGTCATCTCTTCGTTTTCTTTGTTTACATTGTGTAGGCAGGAAAGTTGTTGTTCTTCACAATTTCAAATAAACTAAACTAAACCTCTGCGCTCTTTGACGTTAGTAAGAAGTTAGCTAGTTAGAAGTTAGCTAGTTAGAAGTTATCTAGTAAGAAGTTAGGTAGTTAGCTAGTTAGAAGTTATCTAGTAAGAAGTTAGGTAGTTAGAAGTTAGCTAGTAAGAAGTTAGCTAGTTAGAAGTTATCTAGTAAGAAGTTAGGTAGTTAGAAGTTAGCTAGTTAGAAGTTATCTAGTAAGAAGTTAGGTAGTTAGAAGTTAGCTAGTAAGAAGTTAGGTAGTTAGAAGTTATCTAGTAAGAAGTTAGCTAGTTAGAAGTTATCTAGAAATAAGTTAGGTAGTTAGCTAGTTAGAAGTTATCTAGTAATAAGTTAGGTAGTTAGAAGTTAGCTAGTAAGAAGTTAGCTAGTAAGAAGTAAGGTAGTTAAGTTATAGTAAGAAATCAGCTCGTTAGAAGTTAGCTAGTTGGAAGATAATTAGTTTAAGTTATCTAGCAAGAAGTTAGATAGTTAGAAGTTAGCTAGTAAGAAGTTAGCTAGTTAGAAGTTAGCTAGTAAGAAGTTAGGTAGTTAGAAGTTATCTAGTTAGAAGTTATCTAGTAAGAAGTTAGGTAGTTAGAAGTTATCTAGTAAGAAGTTAACTAGTTAGAAGTTAGCTAGTAAGAAGTTAGCTAGTAAGAAGTAAGGTAGTTAAGTTATAGTAAGAAATCAGCTAGTTAGAAGTTAGCTAGTTGGAAGATAATTAGTTTAAGTTATCTAGCAAGAAGTTATCTAGTTAGAAGTTAGCTAGTAAGAAGTTAGCTAGTTAGAAGTTAGCTAGTAAGAAGTTAGGTAGTTAGAAGTTATCTAGTTAGAAGTTATCTAGTAAGAAGTTAGGTAGTTAGAAGTTATCTAGTAAGAAGTTAACTAGTTAGAAGAAAGCTACTTAGAAGTTATCTAGTAAGTAACTATCTTGTTAGAAGTTAGACATTTGCTAGCTTGCTAATTTGTGTGGTGTTTTCCAAATGAAACGATTTAGCAACTGTTCCAGAGTTTGTAAAGTGATGCTACATCTGTGTGTAATGTGTATTTCATAATGTAAATGTTGCCAAATATATCAATACAGTACAGTTTGTCGTCAAATGTGTTGAATGTAGCTATATATTGGCCTACTTTAAACTAAACCTATAGGCTAGAAGTTAGCTTAGAAGTGAGCTTACCAGTTAGTTAGCTTAGAAGTTAACTAGCTAGCTCAGAAGTTAGCTTGCTTAGCAACTTTGATCGTGTTAGCCGTTGAGGTAAATTGATTTAGCTAGGTGATGCTACATTAGTACGTATACAGTACAGATCGTTAACATTACATGTACTGACTGGAGAAGTTGCGTGGCAAAAGTTTGCAGTTGGTAGCTAGCTGAAAAAAGCTGGTGCTCAAGCTAGCCATGTCTCTTGATTGTCCATGTTTACTGACAATAACAAGCAAATACACACACATAAAAACAAAAAAACACACACACTCATGGTCACATACATCTCATCTTAATTTAAGCATTGTCACGTATAAAAACGAAAGATAGCATGATCAGTGTAACAAGAAATATTATAATATAACAAAAGTGTAAATCAAAAGATTATAGGTTAAAGTATGAAGGGTCATATGACATTATTTGTTTACTATTCAATGAACATAATAATCATTTGATGTTATCAATTGTATTTCTGAATTATTGGATGACCTTTAGCTATTGTCTGTTTTTGGGCTCCATATATGTGCGTCTTTACCCTGAGAAAAAAACAAGTAGGCTTAACATAAAAGTCAGTGTAACTGTGTGCACTTGTTTCTGTCCGATGCATGTTTTATGTTCACATGTTCATGCATATAAATCTAAACTTTTGAATAGAAAATGTGAATGTCGCTTTCGCCCATATTTTAAGAAGTTGTGTCTGAAGCGCACATAAGAGACAGTTTGTTCTAATCCTGCCTGTGTGTGTTTCTGTGTTTCTCTGTGTTTCTCTGTGTGTGTGTGTGTGTGTGTGTGTGTGTGTGTGTGTGTGTGTGTGTGTGTGTGTGTGTGTGTGTGTGTGTGTGTGTGTGTGTGTGTGTGTGTGTGTGTGTGTGTGTGTGTGTGTGTGTGTGTGTGTGTGTGTGTGTGTGTGTGTGTGTGTGTGTGTGTGTGTGTGTGTGTGTGTGTGTGTGTGTGTGTGTGTGTGTGTGTGTGTGTGTGTGTGTGTGTGTGTGTGTGTGTGTGTGTGTGTGTGTTCCTTTATCCCTGCCAATGTCGATCCAAGGGCCCATCTGGCTCCTATGAGGGCCGTGGCTTCACGGTGCCTCAGCCTGATTCATGGGCACTGGACAGCCTCAGCTGCTATCCCACTTCCACCGTTTTACATCACATACCTCTCTCCAAAAAACACTCTGCATACCTCCCAGCTCCCACCGCTCTCCCACCGACACACACGCTCTGAGGAGACGCTATATTTCTCCGGGTAAGTTAAATCCTCCAAGAAATGTTGGCCATCATTTTACATCTGCCTCCGTCAATCTGCTTCACCAAATCCCCGCTTGTTTTTTGATCTGTGAGTTACTCTGAAAGCCATCTTTGTGTTTTTCGTCTGCCTTTGCTTTCACTCAGGGATTAAAGATTTTACCTCAAATGCCACAAGCCCTCTGCACCACGCCCGTATGGAAGGATGTGCGAGCAAATTACAATTAACTGTCCCCTCTGTGTTGTTTTGCCTTTCTCGACAGTTAATTTACTTGCATCTTAATGACTTGCTTCCTTTCTCTTGTCTTTTCAGCGTTCACACTCGCCAACTTGACGTAACCACAAATATAGTGCTGCCAGTTTGTCTTCAGACATTGCTTTTGTAACTTGTAGGCGATTCTGTTGCACAATCTGCATCCGCAAGGCGCTCATGACATCTTAGATATGCACTATTCCTTCAGTCACAATGAACATGGCATTGCACAAGAAGAGAAGTTAGTCTTTGTCTGCATAGCGGCTGTTATTGTTCATTAAATCCCAGCAAATCCACATCATAAAAAGCACCACTTCCTGTGCACGACATGCTTTCATTTCTAGGAAAGACTCTCTTGGAGAAAGGTTATTATCAGTGGGAGCTGGAGATGAAAAACAGATATGAATCGTTGCAGATTTTTCCTTGTAGATGATGAGTAGGAAGCAATGTGTAAAGAAGTAAATCCACATCTGCAGACAGATGTCTCTGTGTTGGTCCAGATGACTGTCGGGAGAGATTAGAAAGAAACTATCCTTGCCAGGAAGTCTGTTTTAACTTCTAATGTCTTCACCGCTTTCCTGTGTGTGCTTGCAACCAATGCTCAATAATCACTTTGTCGCATTCAAATAGTTTGTGGCATGTTATTGTATTACGATATTGACATTGTTCCTTCACGTCAAAATGAAACGCTGCACAAAGGAGGCCCTTAGGTAAGCCTTTGGACAGTTACAGTGCCCACAACATGGATAAACAAACACACGGAGGACATGTGATGTTCTCTGGGCAAAGTAAGTCCCTAAAATGAGTGCCAGTGTGCAGCTGCAGGACGGCACAGCGCTCGTATTCATGCAGAGTCACGTTGCTCTTGTTTTGCTCGCCGTCATTCCCAAATTCCTGTCTGACTTCACTCCTCCGGCCCTTTCCCTCTGATCTGCACCACCGTCGGCCAATTGTGTTCTCCTTCTACAGAGAAACACATGCAAGCTGGAGCTCAAACACTGCGTATCACTTCCGCTGACACACAGAAAACACACTGTGCATATTGTATTCTGCAGTCTCTCCTCCCTCATGTGATTTCATAAAAAATGAATCAAGTCAGTCCCGCTCTTCTATGCTCGGCTCCACCGCTGTCAAAACAGTCTCTTGGCTGCCGTGGATTTCCCACAAAGTGATACTCTACAAAAAATGTGTCATTCAAGTAACAAACACCCACTGTTGGCTTGAATTTGTGTAAAAGTCTGAAGTTTTTCCGTCACATTGAATAGCAGCTGGGTCCGGCTTGGACTCAGGCTGTGGGAAAAGTTGTCAAAACATATATTTTTAAAACTATGCATCCGTATGTTCAGCATGTTCCAAACAATCATAGCCTCGCAAAAAAGAAATGCAATATTGATAGCCGTACTCTACGAATCCACACTACGAGTACAATCATAAGACAGAATGGAGATATGTGAAATGGGACACCCTGATATACCATCCAAAGCTTTAGAATAGGGGCCCATACACTGAACAAAAAGTGTATTTACAATATAAAATACTAATACTAGAAGGTTCATGTATTATACAGATACATTCCAAGCTAAAAGCACCAAAAACTACAGAAATACCCCCAAAAAATCGTCCAACCCTAAACTACTTATGGTACAAAAACAATAAGTTAATCATAAGTAAAATATGATTAAGACATTCAACTTCAATGCATTTCAGGGCCAAATAAAATTAGTTTTTTAGATAACCATTGTATTTTAAGTTGCTATATTTTCTTTGAAATGTTCAGTCTGTTCACTTTCCTGCCTTTCAACAAATTTGTTATATAAACCTATGATGTTTTGGCTGCCCCCAAATAGCCGAGACAGTCAGCTGATAAAGGATTTTACGTTGCTTCTTGGAGCATATTTAGCATGAGGAGAGACACGTAGATTAAATACACATTTCCAATGAATGACATGCCAATACATTCTCTCAGCGGGCCGGGCAAAGATGAGTATGATTTAAAATGTTTCACACACACATGCCACAATATTTGTCTTCATGGCTTTTAGTTGTTGGATTTCTAGAAATTCCACAGAGAGGAACCGCACAGACACAGACAGAGCAGCTAACATATCATTTAAAGCCCCGGACACACCAAGCCGATTTTGGCCGACGATGAGCGTCCTGTCGCCCTACTCAGATTGGTATTTCCCGCACCGTCGTGTCTTTTTGGCCGAAAACCTACCGATTCTACATGTCATGTGAGGGTGTCGTATTGTCATACTGATATTCTGTACAAACTGTGAAGTCCACTGAGACAAATGTAACATTTGTGATATTGGGCTATATAAATAAAAATTGATTGATTGATGTCGAATCGGTAGGCAATCGGCCAAAGGCTGTCGGTCAAATAAATCACTCTGATTGGCTGTTCAGCTAGCGAATCAGAGCATGAGAAACGAAACGGAAGTGAGGGACCCAAACAAACGACTAAGAAGGCAAATCTGACATTTCATTTAACTCCAGCTCTCGACACAGGTTCGCGAAAGCCCCATGAGCTTCTCGCTGTAGAGTGAAAATGGACACACTATTCGTTGTTTGTTTACATCACGCAGTCTGTTCTTCTTCTCTCGGTTATCACGCAGTCTGTCTTCCGGTTGTTGCCTCTTTTGAATGACGAATACACACTACCGCCGCCTGCTGGTAAGGAGAGTTATTGCCACTCACGCATGCGCAGGAGACGCGAGGCGACACAACAGTCGGGGGTCCGTCTGTGTCAGTTCTTTGGTGTCAGCTTGGTGTGTCCTTACCTTTAGAGAGTATTGGAGGATCTTCATTTTATTTAACCTGACTTTCATCATGCAGTCTTATTGAGGTGTAGATCATCCAAGAGTGCCCTGAACACATGCAACTTTATCAAGAACGCAAAAAGGAAAAACCACAACTACTCAATAAACAAGGAATTCAAAACAGTCACAAGAATCCGCTGGACAAAAATCGTTATTGTGTACAATTTATACTGCAGGCGTATTAAAGAAAATACCAGAGGAGAGGAAATGGTGATTAAAAACGTCTCCGATGGTTGGTAACACAGATACTTGTTTGGGAAGAGGAAGACAGTGTTTTAGGCGTCTTTTGTTCCGTATAGACATCCCTTATTCTTCTCCTTTGCACCTGTCCGTCTACAGGTGTGCATTAGTTAATTTCTTTACATATGTACAAACAAACTGAAAGAAAAAGAGGAACATCTCAATGGTTAAAACGTTGTACGTGCTTGCATTCATACACACTAAACCTCACAAAACTCTACATCAAATGTAAGCGGCCTTAAGCTAAAGTGTGGTTGCTAAAGAGTGGGGAAACTTTAGTAAACATTTTGTTATTGGATGGAAATCTTGTATCACTTAGTAAAACAGGGTTATTGATGTAATTAAACCACCATGTTTTATTCAGTTCTCTTCTATGTTCTCAAAAGGTTTTGAATGCCCCAGTGTGACACAATCAATCATAAGGAAGCCATTAAAATGTAAAATGTTTACCTTCAAATGATATGATTTATAGATATTTATATTATATAAAAGAAGACAACAAACTGAATATCGCAGTAAAATGTGGAAATGTGTCACTTTACAGTTGTGTATCATCTTAACGCTGTCTGCCAGTCACTCTCTCTCTCACACACACACACACACACACACACACACACACTGATCCCCCTCCCTCTCCTCTGTCGATGTGTTTTTCCGTCTGGGGGTCCAGAGGTTAAGTTGTCCCCAGCATGTGTTGGTGCTCAGGTCAGCAGCAGCCAGGCCCTGTGATGACAGAGTGTGTGAATGCCAGGGGAGTGTCAGGGGTTAAGTGTGTGTACAGGGGTTAAGTGTGTGTACAGGGGTCTCATCGCACACTGGGGTTTGAAGCAGACACCCCGAAAACACTTCCTTCCACCTGGCTACCTCCTGTGTGGAAAGAAGAGCACTGATGGGATGTTTTAAGGGATGATGCATTGGTGCAGCGATACGTTAAGATGTTGTTTTATTGTCAGAACAAGTCTGAAACACCTTTTAACATATTTTTCCTTTGGCAACATTTAAATGTATATATTTATATAATTTAACCTTTATAAATATTTGTATCCATGTACATTTACCTGTTCAGAGTTTAACTCGTGTCATTTTTGTTATTCATACTATTACTACATGTTTATTCTTATTGTATTTCATTTTGAATTGTTTTATGTGTATTCTTATTATCCAATGTGGATTATCTGTGAAACCCGAATATCCCTACAGGGATCAATAAAGGTCCATTTTATTTAATCTTATCTTAAAGGTAGGGTAGGTAAGAATGGAGAAACCAGCTCGAGTGCGCTAGAATTTGAAAGTAAACAACCGGAAACAATCTGCCCCTTCCTTCAGACTTCCTTACAGAGCCCCTCCTCCAACACACACGAACGCGCACATGACCAATGAGGGCACGAGATAAGTTTGTGCACAGATGGAAGGCTGACAGGCAGGTAGGCCATCCAGTTACTTTAGCCGGGCCGGCTCAGATGATTGGTCGTGCTTTTTACAGTACCATGGCTTCCAGAGATGATATTTATTATGTATTTATTGTCAAAGCACTTAATATATTCATTGCTATCGGGATGTTAAGAGCATTCCATGGAATATAACAAGTGTTTCTGAAGTGAATTACCTACCCCACCTTTAAGATTGACTGGTTCTTCGGTCCAACCTTACCTACCTTTAAATAGTCAAAAGAAAAAAAATAGCTTTAGATCACTAATCATTGATACATTACATTTGTTTGTTTTATGCAAAGCGACTTACATACATTGAGTACTGTGGACAATCCCCACAGGAGCAATTTGGGGTGAAGTGTCTCAGGGACACAACGACATGCTGACTGCAGTGGGACTCGAACTCGCTACCCCCTGATTTGAAGTCCATCACACTATTCACTGAGCCACAGCCTCCCACCAAACCGTAAAGTGTTTGCAAAAGTTACATTAGTTTTGTTTTAGCCAGGAGATTCACAAGTGTCGGACTAAAGGTTTGTTACAGTATGTGTGCCATCAGCTAATTTTCAAGCTGACTTTAAGGGAACATACTGTATCTCATTTTGGGAAGAAACGGGAATTCACTGCATTCTATTTCGCTGTAAATTACTACTTTATTTGTATTCTATTGTTATCTATATTTTTGTTTACAGTGTTCTTACTGTAATACAGTTAGCTATCTGTGTACTTTTTAAAATATTTTTTGTTTTATATTTTATGCACCATGACACCAAGTCAAATTCCTCGTACGTGTGAACCAATAAACCTGTTTCTGATTCTGATTCTGATTTGGTGCGTTTCCATCAACTGGTTTGGAACAAATAAACTCAGACAGTGAAGTTGGAGCCAAAGGCTACGCATTGCCTTAATCTGCCTTTAAACAAAGTAGAAATATTAATTTGTGAAATGTGAATAGAATCAATTAGTCTTGCCTAAAACAAATTGAGAAAGTCCTTTAGGAATATGTTTCAATTGGGAACAGATTTAATATTCTTTCATGTGCTTATTTTTCAACTACAGGAGAAAACCATGACAATCAATAATATCAATGTGATATACAACCAATCAAAACATCTATAAACTTGGCTTTATTTTGCAAACACCATGTCGTTTTGAGTGAATTTGGAGCCATTTCACACTGCCTTTAAAAAGAGTTCAGTCACTTTATGAGAGGGGGATATCATTTTATATAATTGTTGACTTTAATGGTCCCATGTCATGCTTTCCGGTTATTACCCGTCCCCTTGTGTGTTATGAAGGTTTTTATGCATGTCAACGGTCTGCAGAGTCACAAACCCTCAAAGTACACCCTGTAGCGAGTAAAACTCTAATACAGAGAAGACCTTATGCTGCCCCAGAACGCCTCGTTAGACATTTCTCTTTTTCCATTTGTTTCTTCCGGGAACCGCATGACTAACACTGCCTTTCTGGCCCCCCTGAAAAAGTTTATGATTAAACAATTTATTGGCTGACGGAATAGGTGGAACTAACGATATTTGTAATTCTAGTCGGACCCATTAGAGAGAGCACACCTTTATCTATTTCATATAGTGGTAAAAAATAAAGTAAGAAATCATTCCAATGTGTACTATAAGACAGTAACAAAAATTAAAAACGGTTTAAAAGGGGAGTGATTAGTAAAATATGCATAAATAAAAAGAAAGAATGCTAAATATAGGTAACATAAGATAAGAATAAACAAGTTTAAATGATTAGTTATTGGTTGTGATCATATTCTAAAGATGTTTGGATTATTGAAAAGTACAGCTCCCTTTCATCTGAGTGTTGAGAGCTGTATCCATACATTCATTTTGTGCTCAAAGTGCACCAGATTGATGCATTTCACTTCAACATTTTAAAAAAAAATCTTCCCGGGGGTGCATGCCCCGGACCCCCCTAGAGGAGGTGAGGACCCCCCCTAGAGGATGTGAGGTCCCGCCTAGAGGATGTGAGGACCCCCCTAGAGGATGTGAGGTCCCCCCTAGAGGATGTGAGGACCCCCCTAGAGGATGTGAGGTCCCACCTAGAGGATATGAGGAACCCCCTAGAGGATGTGAGGTCCACCCCCCAAATAAAGCAGGTTAAAATAATTCAATTGAATACATGTTCTTTCAGTAAACACTGGAAACGGGTCCCACAGACCCAAACAGCACACAAAGGTTAATGTTAAAATGTGCTAAATATATACACTGCAAAAAACAACAAAAGAAAAGTAAAAGTAGCTCACAACTTGTTTTATATTTTGAAAGTAGCTCTCATCCTAAAAAAGGTTGGAGACCCCTGCATTAGAGCGTAAAAACTGTAACTATAAGTATCTGAAATAAATATGTGTAATGAAACAAATACCAATAACTGTATTGCATTGTTTTCTTATGCACAATTACTTCATACCAGTGTTGTAGTCAAGTCACCAATTCACGAGTCCAAGTCACTCTCGAGTCCGCACTCTTCGAGTCCGAGTCCAAGTCTGAGTCACCAAGGGAGAGTCGTAGTCGAGTCCAAGTCCGAGTCACCCAAGGAGTGTCAGAGTCGAGTCCGAGTCATCATTACCTGTGTTCGAGTCCGAGTCCAAGTCCGAGTCACCCAAGGAGTGTCCGAGTCGAGTCCGAGTCATCATTACCTGTGTTCGAGTCCGAGTCCAAGTCACCCAAGGAGTGTCCGAGTCGAGTCCGAGTCATCATTACCTGTGTCCGAGTCGAGTCCGAGTCATCATTACCTGTGTTCGAGTCCGAGTCCAAGTCCGAGTCTCCCAAGGAGTGTCCGAGTCGAGTCCGAGTCATCATTACCTGTGTTCGAGTCCGAGTCCAAGTCCGAGTCACCCAAGGAGTGTCCGAGTCGAGTCCGAGTCATCATTACCTATGTTCGAGTCCAAGTCAAGTCCGAGTCACCCAAGGAGTGTCCGAGTCGAGTCCGAGTCATCATTACCTGTGTTCGAGTCCAAGTCAAGTCTGAGTCACCCAAGGAGTGTCCGAGTCGAGTCCGAGTCATCATGACCTGTGTTCGAGTCCGAGTCCAAGTCCCCTAAGAAGAGTCCAAGTCAAGTCCGAGACACAAGTCTTCATGTATTAATCTTCGTGGATATATGTGTTGAAATGTAGCTGCTCCTCTACATTGCTTTTATCCTGTCATGTTATACTAATCTGTCTATTGAACTGCTGTGAAGCGAGTTTGGCTACAATTCTTAGGTGCTATACAAATAAAAAGCTTATTACTAATATTAATATTATTATTATATATAAATAAACTATATTTAAAATGAGTTACCTTTTAGAGAAGTGATTTTGTATGCCAATATTTTCCTATGGTAAAGTTTTCGTGTTGCACTTTTATTTTGATAGTAATAAGATCGGGACTCTTATTTTGAAGGAACTTTTACCGTTAAATCGGTTTACTGATAAAGATTTAGCCCCAGAAAGCACATGGCTACTTAGCATGCAAAATGAGTCATTGATTAGATCACGTTACTCTGATGATAGTGTTCAAGACAGCCGATATGTCTGAACTCGATCCTTAGAGTAATGTGTTACGGAGCCTTCTCTTCAATCTTGTTTCCACATAACGAGCATTTTGCGCTGCTCTTTTCCAATGTGGAAGCAGAATGTGTGAAAGCATGCAGCACGATGCGGGGTGTGTCTCTAGACATCTCTAGACTGGAACAGCGGGGCCCAGTCCGTGAACTCGCCTCGAAGGTGCACATGCCAGGATAGAGGACATCAGACTCCAGAGAAAACTTGCTCGAGTCCGAGTCCAAGTCGGAGAGTCAATGTACAAGTCGAGTCCGAGTCATCGTGGGGGGGAAAATTCACAAGTCCTAGTCCAAGTCAGAGTACACGAGAATTCACGAGTCCAAGTCCGTGTCGCGTCAATCAGTGCGCGAGTCCGAGTCGAGTCACGAGTCCCGAAAATCGGCACTCGAGTCCGACTCGAGTCTAAGTCCAGGACTCGAGTACTCCATCTCTGCTTCATACTGTCTTTGTCTTTTTCATCCTGCATTTATTGTGCCCCCCTCAGAAAATAACTGGCCCCAGCGTGGCCCCCCCAGTCAAATTGGTCTAGATTCTCACAGCGTTATAAACCTTTTTCTGACTCAATATCAAGCCACACTTATTGTTTTTACTTCGGCTGTGAGTGTTTGTGTGCTCAGGATGAGTTTCGCTTGTTCTCGCTGTATCGCCGACCCGGAAACCACACCAGTAAACCAGATCATTGAGCAGCGAGCCTCGCAACGTCCCGACCAATCAGAGCACACTGGGATCACAGGGAGGGGGGGGGGGGGGGCGGAGCTCCAACAAGCCGTTTAGGACAGAGAGTGAATACACATACTTTACAGAGATGCTGTGAGAAACCAATGTGAGTTTGGAACATTGAACAATTTAAATCTATTCTAGTAGACCTCAACAATGGAATTATGATCAGTAGAAATGGCCATGACATGGGACCTTTAAAACACTATTGAGTTTAGCAATGTTAAGTGCAGTGGCGGCTGGTGGAAAATATTTTTGGTGGGGCTGTTGATATAGTGAGTAAAACATTTTTTTTTGGGAGAAATGACCCCTTAAATTAGGACTTCTGGTGATGTAATGGCGTGTTTCCAGTGCAGCGCAGAGCTCGCTTTAAGCGTGCCGAGCCGTGCGGCGCCCGTTTTTGGTTGCGTTTCCACTTTCCAATTCACAGTTTTTCTGGCCCCATAAAATCGTGGTTCTAGGGCCAGGAACAACCAGGCTGAGTCGGGCTGAGTATGCTAAACTAGAGAGAGAATCGCTGGCAAGGGGGCTACAACTACAACAAGATGAACATATTTTACCGCGATTAAATTGTAATACACGTTTCAAAATGATGCCGAAATAACAACATACTGATACCGGTTTGTAAAAACCATGAATTAACGCTTTGACAAGTCTGCAGATAGACGGCAGGCGAAAAACCCTTTTAAAATGCGTGTTTTCTAAATGGAGCTTGGCAAAGCTAACGTTATGCTCCGACCGTCCACACTCACAACAACGGCCTATACAGACATAAATAAACCAGCGACTGTATTCTCCATGACACAGGCAGTCTGTGGTTTGTACTTGTTTAACTTTTGTCTAGTTTCTGAACAGATCGTATCTGTCCCCGGCTGTTTGAAGAGCAAGCATGGGAAACAAAAGACAGCATTTACCTGTTTGCATCCAGCTAGCCATGCCTTTCTGGTGTACCAGCTGCATGAGAAGCCTCGTTGATACGTTTTGTCTTTTTCACGAGCTTGCTGCGATATACACAAATCGGGTTGGTCCGGTCCAAGGTCTTTAAGCAACAGTTTATCTCCCAAACTTCTCCTTTCGAAAGGATTGGAGAGTAGCTCTTGCACGGAATTGGGTGCGGACCGAGGTCCGGCGACTCCACCTGCACACCATTCTCATCCAACTACTGCGTCACCTTGGTCACTCACGAGTCTAAAAAACAACTCACGTCAACGCACGTAAGCAACGTGGGCGCCAACGTGAGCGCCCTCGTGACCAAAATATTTGATGGCGCTGATTGGCTGAAATTATGTTTCGGCGGCACAGTTTACGATTGAGACTTTTGCAACGTGCTGGTTGCTGCTGTTTGGCTCGGGGGCTCCGCCCGGTAATGATAAACTAATGCCACGGGCAAGGCCAGGCAGGAAACATGTGACTTATCAGTAACTCTAGACATCGTATCACAATTTTAAACGAGATTTTATTGTAGATTATACATTTTACTGATACCAATTGTATGATATTTACCTTGTTCATTAAAAATAAAAATATTCAAAATATATATATTTTATAAATATATATTTAAAAAAAAAAATGTTATTTAATATTTTTTTTAATATTTTTTTTTTGTATGCGGGAAGAGGTGGGGCGGGGCCCCTAGCGCCCCTATGGGCCGGCCGCCACTGGTTAAGTGGTTGTATTAGATACAAACTGGCAATAGATAAGTCACACTTTTTGAATGATCAAATGAATGTATTTCTATCAAAGATAATGGGTCTTTTTAGATGTTAATGGATGTATTTTCTTATTTTTCCTGCTCCTTATGTTGGGGGCAGACACACATTCAGTTTCCATTTCAACCCACAGTATCCTGCATGTTGTTGGACTACAGAAGAAAAACCCAAAAAACGTACAGTCTCAATATGATATACAACCCAATCAAAAAATCTATAAAATTGTCTTTGATAAAAAGATTTATATTATGAATTTAGATCAAAGATAATGTTTTTTTTTCAATATTTAAGGATGCCTTTTTTTATTTTTAAATGCATATCGCGTTAAACCGCGGACACACATTCAGTTTGCATTTTGACCCCCAGTATCCTGCGTGTTTTTGGGTTGCAGAAGGAGACTGAAAACACATGAACACAGGGAGGACATGCAAACAGCATCTGGTCATCAGATTCAAACTACAAAGCGTTCTTTGCCCACAACCGAGTCAAAATGCCAACTCAATTCTCCCCGACTACAAAACTATTCTGATGTGTTGCACTTTAACAAAAAACACTGCACACATGGCAGAGACATAGACAATCAAAAAGGGTTCACACACAGACACGCATTGGACGCAGTGAGAATGACAGAAGCAGCTGCCGGCGTGATCTGGGGGTCATGTTAGATCACAACACGGAGGAAAAAACAAATTCTTTCACCCAGGGGGGGGGGGGGGTCTCTAAAGTGAGTTAGTGGATCACATGGTTATACAAGGATCAGTGTGTGTGTGTGTGTGTGTGTGTGTGTGTGTGTGTGTGTGTGTGTGTGACGTGTGTGTGTGTGTGTGTGTGTGTGTGTGTGTGTGTGTGTGTGTGTGTGTGTGTGTGTGTGTGTGTGTGTGTGTGTGTGTGTGTGTGTGGTCCCATGACATGCTTGAAAAGTTGAACTTTTCTCAACTTTCGAAGCGAGCAACGGAGGCAAAGCGAGGCGACGGAACCACAATGCAGTTTGGCAAAGCGTGACGTCACCCCATTCAAAGTCAATTCTTTCACACACAGTGACGTCACGAGCTACCCACAATGCAACGCGCGTCATATATTTAAGCAATAGCTCACGACAGGCCGTGGTATATGCTCATTATATCACAGCTAAGGGGCGTGGTTCGGCCCGACGCGAAGCTTAAAAAAGCAAAAAGAGCTATTGCTTTTATAAAACGGTTACCAAGTGTGGCAATATGAAAGAAAAATACACACTCTAATTTAAATAGTTTTTATTAGTAAATAATGATGTTCAAAATAAAATAGTCCCTCCGTTGCCTTCTGCACGAAACATAGTGCGAGGTGGTTGCTATGCAACAACACTAACAGCTAGCGAACATATTAGACAGAGAGCGTTGATCCATTATTTGGCTATTTATTTACATTCATTTGTATGTTGCCGTTTATTGTGCACCCACTGAAAAACTGTCCAGCATCAGCAGCATGGCTTACGAGGTTACTTGTATAGGTTGAGGTTGTTCTAGGCTGTTGCTTGGCGTGGCGAGAATATTGCTCCACTTTCTCCGGTCCCCGAGATTGGGCTTCCAGTAGCTCTGGAGAGAGCTTTCGCACCTGTGGCCACTAACGGTCATAATTTCTCTGCTTTGTTTCAAGACCCGCATCAGAAAGCTTTTGAATGGTGGTACTTTCCCAGTTGGTCTACCTGCTCTTCACGGAGCTCTGCATGTCGTCGTTTAGGTGCTTTTTATTTTCTGGAGATAGGCACTGCTCAATCCACTCCTCCATAGTAAGACCCCCCCGGAGGTCGAAGTTAATCTTAAATGTTTCCATCTTATGCTTTGTAAGTTTGTTCCGTAACGGAAGAAATGTAAATATATTTATAAAACTGACAAGTCAAATCAAGCAATCTGATTGGTCGATAGCGTTTTTGCGGACCTCTTTGATTACAGATTTGCAAACATCGTTGCTTGCTTTAAAAGTAGCACAACTCATTATGTCAAACATTGGAAAGTATCTAGATATCCCTGCCCTAATGCCAAAGGAACTGCACACTGAATATGTTTTGCCGTTTGATGTCTGTGTCTGGACCGATGCGTAAAAAGGAGGGTTTCTGCCCCGTTACTTCTCCGCTGCTTTCTTGTTCCAGGCGCGGAGGGATACTGACTTGTTGTGAAAAGTAATTTACAATTCTACCCGTGGTATACGCTCAGTATATCACGGCTAAGAACCAATCAGATTGCTTGATTTGACTTGTCCGTTTTATAAATATATATAAATACGCCATTTTCCTGGAGGTGCAAATATCCTGGAGGTGCAAATATAAACAGCTAGCTAACGTAGCCAGGCAGAGCGCACTAGGTTTTTTTTCTGAATTAACGACCAAAGAAATCGCTGTATGTCTTCGGATTACATCTCTGGACTTGAGGGGTGTGCTCGAGGTCGTTACCAGCGTAAACTAGAGCTGTGTGGGTTGTCGGATTGCCCCTACAGACTGCCTGCAGATGTATGGAAAAACGACCCTCGAAAGTGGCCTTCGTCGATTTTGGCTGCATCTACGTCTAATTTCTGGAAACACCAGGTGAATACCCCACGTGTCACAATAATATTATCATGCCATTGCATATATGTGGTATTTTAGAGTTGACTAGATATTGATTAAGGCAATAGACTATGATATTCAGTACAGGAAGCTTAGCAACACCTAGACGGTGTACGGCTAAACCCTCGGCCTGCTTGCACCTCGCATAAAATGGCGGATACCGGAAGTACGGTGTCGCCCTCGGCCCAATACCCGTATGTGTGTGTGAAAGAATGGGAAGCTTCTCCGTTGAAGCACGCTGCCGTGTGGACGTACCGTGAGTGAGTAGGCTTGTTTGAGACAAGCGAGACCTGCGCAGTTGCGATCAACGTCTTGCTAGTGCGTTGCATGATGGTTAGTCATTTTGTCCGACTTGCTCATGGACTTGCTCTGGAGTCCCGCCTACATGAGACGTTGAAATCTCGCGGGACAAAGACGCCCGCAGCCTTGAGAGCGAGGCGCAGCGAGGCGCCGCAGTTCCTCTCCACGGGCTGCGGAAGCGAAATGCTTGATGGGAAACGACTCGCTGGTATCTCGAGCTGAGCGCTCATTGGTGGTTTTTACCCCGTCTGCTGATGAAACTCTCCAATTGGCTCAGCAAAAGTTTGTTTGTAGCTCCAACAAGCCGTTTAGGACAGAGTGAATACACATACAGAGATGCTGTATGAGAAACCAATGTGAGTTTGGAACATTGAACAATGTAAATCTATTCTAGACCTCAACGATGGAATTGTGATCAGTAGAAATGGCCATGACATGGGACCTTGAAGTAGATCAATATTAACCTTTTTCAGACGGGGATACTGGGGGGGGGGGGGGGGTTGGGTTTTTTTCAGGTAGCTACCACGAAGGTTTCCCTGATTAGGGTGAACTTACCATCATATCTTGTATAATTTGCTTTAAATAAGTGAGCCTGGCAAGTAATTTAAATTTGGGAATATAAGTGTACTGATTATATTGGGATAATAGACATAATATTTATCCTTAAGTTAAAAGATAAGCAAAACTATTATACTCCTTTAAAATGGGGGGGAAAGTGAAAAATATATTAGGTTAAATTACCTCGGCTAAAAAGAGCAGTTTTAATTCATGAAATATTTGTTATTCTTTTTTTATTTAATTACATTTGTCTTCATGTTAAATAATAAGTGCTTCTGGATTTAAGGCTTCTGATAGGGCATGTAACTTTCTTTTACATTAGGGTAAGGGTTATTTATACTTTATGTAAAAACATGAGTTTGTACAGTGGAATAAATACTGTGTATTGTACAGAAGAGAAAATTAGGGGTGTTACTATTTTGTGTACTGCTCTAAAATGGAAGAAAAAACAAACATCTTTCATAAATGTGTGTAAGGCTAACAACCACACCTGGCAAATGTGTGTGTTTTTCGAACATTACGGATTTTTTTCAATTTAGAAACGGGACAAATTACAATTATTGAAAGAAAAATGTTGCTAATTTTAATGTGGATTTATTTGAATTGAGCTGTATGTTTAGAGCAAAAAGGCAGACGTAGGTCCACAAAATCCCTCAAAAATCATTCATTATCTGAAATACCATTAAAATAGTTCCATGTAACTACACTCTGGGGTGTATTAAAGAAATAATAGCCTTTTCAGTGCAGCGCGAGGAGGCTTCATTAATACAAATAATGTCTCGGCATTGGAATTTTTTGCAGGTGTGATTTGTCTTCATCTTTAATGGTATGGACTAATTAAGAAAGCAAACAGTGTGAGTGTGTGTGTGTATGTGTGTGTGTTTGGTTGAAGCGTGTTCACATCTGCACGCCAAAGTGTGTGTATCAGCAGGAGTGTTTGTGCACACCACAGGTGATTAGAGCGCTTGTACTTTTCCAGAGTGTGTGTGTGTGTGTGTGTGTGTGTGTGTGTGTGTGTGTGTGTGTGTGTGTGTGTGTGTGTGTGTGTGTGTGTGTGTGTGTGTGTGTGTGTGTGTGTGTGTGTGTGTGTGTGTGTGTGTGTGTGTGTGTCGGTGTCTCCTCATTGGCTGAATTATTCAAGCTTGGCAAACTGAGCTGACAAGACTATGAGTGATCCTGCACGTTGTTATTGACTTAGACTTTATTTATAGAGTGTGTGGTCCACGCTGCAGACACGATTAATCATAAGAATGTTATAATTAGGCTTAATACCCCTCAGGCTGCATGAACACACACACACACACACACACACACACACACACACACAGAAACAACACTACATGTGAACATGAACATAATGTATGAATGCATGTGGTGCACAAACACACACACACAGAGTGGGCCCTGTGTGTGTGGATGGTGGATGGGTTGCAGAGGTTTTTTGGAGAGACTGTTTGTCCAAATCGCTTTAAGGCTTGTTCTCATTGGAGAGGTTGTTAAACAAAAGTCAGTTTGTTACAGTAGCGGGGGTGCAGAGGGGGTATTAATACACACCAATGCAGATGTCCGGGCGTCTGTGAGAAAGCCTGTTGTGTTCAGTGTCCAATCCAATGTCTGGTGATCCCTATTTGGCCTATTTTGGTTGCAGGGTTCACATGAAAAGTACACATTTGTCTCCGAGTGTATTCTTCTGAAGAGTCAATCACTTTGTGTTTCTCAAAAATAAACACAAAGACTCTATTTAGTTATTAATGGCCATCGGAGGAACTGAAATGAATAAAAACACATGCGGCTATTTTCAGAATTTTTATTTCATTATAAATAGTAGTGATAATGCGCTTGTACACATGACGTTATGTCATATCGCTTTGTCAAAATAATACAACAAATATATCAAAGGAATTAAAGGACTGGTTCATTCTAACATAGACAGATGTACAAAACAAGCTTATGAAGGCGCTCCGTTATTCAGATGGAAAAGTATTGCCACTCACTTGTACATTGTGGGAAATTGTACATACAGAACATTTGAGACAATAAATATGTCTGGAATGCGTTACAAACCCTAATTGTTGTTTAAATGCAAAATGAAAACATAGAAAAAGGTCCCAAGCAACACAAAAATATAAACTTAAGTACAGTTTTGGCTTCGTCATTCCTGGTGATCTTCTGTTCACATTCCCTTGATTCGTGATACACTGTGCTTTACAGCTGTATTAACAATGTTTCTGAGTTGTTTTTGGACAAAGTCACATGTGTTGTTCCCAAACTACACCCAGAGAATGAATCCATACTGTTTCGTAAGACTTTAACAAGTGTGATTGATATGATATTTTGACTTCAGGTCAGTTGGGGGAATTATGTTCTTTCGTCAAAAACTCTAACAATTTCTCAATTGTTTGTCGGTCATGACTTGTGAGTTATTTGGCTTTGTCAATCCTTGTGATTTTCTGATTACATTGGGATTACCTCGATTCATGCTTTTGACCCTCATGCACTGAAATTGAGTGCTAACAAATGTGGTCCTCAGTATGCTTTGAGAGCATAAACAATGTTTCTGATTTGTTTTTGGACAAAGACACATGTGTTGTTCCCAAACTACATCGAAACAATCATTCCAAACTGTATCGTAATACTTTAAGGGGTCAGATTGATTGATTTAAATATTGTTTTAAAGGTTGAGGTCGACTCAAAGAGACACTTTACTTCTGGTCAGCTGGGAGAATGAGTGAAGTCAAAACGCTCTGGGTTCCTCAAGCATCTTCTCCTCATGACTTGTGACCTGGTGGTGCAGCTTTGGCTTTTTTCTGGTGATTTTACCAATACATTAGCATTACCTTGATTCATGTTTTAAGTCCTAACAAAAGTGGTCCTCAGTGTGCTTTTAGAGCGGCATTAACAATGTTTCTGATTTGTTTTGGACAAAGACGCGTGTTGTTCCCAAACTAGATCGAGACAATAAGTCCGAACTGTTTCGTAAGACTTTAACAGGTACGTTTGATTAATTTTAATATTGTTTTAAAGGTTGAGGTCGACTCGAAGAGACACTTTACTTCTGGTCAGTTGGGAGAATTGCCGTCTTTAGTCAAAAGCTTTGGCTTTTTCATTCCTGGTGATTTTTCGGTTATATTGACATTCCCTTGAATAGTACACCGACTAACATCCTTACAAATGTGGTCCTCAGTGTGCTATTACAGCAGTATTAACAATATTTCTGATTTGTTTTCGACAAAGTCACACGTGTTGTTCCCAAACTACATCCAGAGAACGAATGTGCACTGTTTCGTAAGACTTTCGGAGGCAACATTGATGTTTTATTCAATGTTTAATGGTGCGTTAGACTACAAGATATATGATATTGCACTTCTGATCAGTCGGGAGAATGGTCTAAACTCTTAGTTTCTCAAGTGTCTCTCGGTTTACTTGTGACCTGGTTGTACAATTTTGGCTTTTTCATTCCTGATGGTTTTCTGTTTTCATTGGCCTTCCCTTAATTCATGCATTTCCTTACAATACGCAAAATGTAAGTCCTGACAAATGTGGTCCTCAGTGTGCTATAATGGCAGTTTTAACAATGTTTCTCATGTGTTTTAGACATAGTCCCATGTGTTCATCCCAAACTAGACCCAGAGTTATAATCCAAACTGTTTTGTAAGACTTTAAGAGACACGTTTCTCATTGTTTTTACGAGGAGTTAGGGTTAGGATTAGGGTTCTGGACTCTAAGATACATGATATTGCACTTCTGGTCAGCTGAGAGAATGGCAGTCTTTAGTCTAAACTCTCTAGGTTACTCAAGTGTCTTTCGGTCGTGACTTGTGACCTGGTGGATTTTTCTCGCCGGGAGAAGATCTTTAAAGGATTTTAAACCCTGTGATCGATCTTGCTTATCCACCCCCCCCCCCCCCCTTTTCCCTTCCTTTAAAGCCATTTCTCTGCCGCCCTCCTCTCCTGCTCTCTCATCTGTCATTTTCCCTAAAGTCACCCCTTGACCTCCTCCGAGGTCCTCTCTAAAAACTACAAAAGGCCAGGATCCCTGCCTCACCGTCCGAAACATCAATGAGACAGAAGGAGTGAGACAGAAAGGCGAGAGGAGAGGGGGAGACAGAGGGGGGAGGAATGTGTGAATGAACTTTCACTGCAGTACAGCTGTGGTGTACATTAGAGTCTCTGACACAATAAAAAAAAAACTCAGATTCTCACGTTTGTTTTTCTCTGTCTGTGGAATGTCTCTCCTTGTGTGGGATGCGGAGATAAATAATTAAAAAAAATCAACAAAGCCCTTTTCTTTTCCCCTTTGAGCAGATATAACTTGGGGATTAAATTGGAGATACATGACATTTCATACATGTGGCCCTAAGATATGTAAACATGTTCCTTTAAGCATCGCCTCAAAGAATGGCAGATTATGACGTAGAGATTTGGGTTTTGCTTTGCTCACAAACACCCCAGAGTCCATGGATATTGTTTTGGTCACTAAAGTGCCTCTTCATGGCTCTGTAGACGGTCAAAGCTCCACATCACCGACCCCATTAAGCGCTGACATCTCCACCGTCAATGAATAGTTTTTGTTCGAAATCAGTCAACAGTTTTTGGTCTGATATTCCTTCTTGTGGTCCCTTCTTTTTTTTTTGTCCATTTCTCCAACAAGAATTAAAAAATATAAAGTCCTTTAGTAAAGAAAAGTGTCCTGGTAAATAGTAGCAAAATAAAAATTTGGTCCAGATTTGAAAAGATTCCCATCGCTGTACACATAAATGTCCCTGAAGTCTGGAGCTCTGGATCAGGTGATTTCAGGCCTCAGATAAGAAAGGGCACCTGTAAAGAAAAAGGACGAAACATTTGTTAGTTCACTTGTGAAAGCATATCTAAAAAAAATACACGGTTAAAACATTTATTTTTCACGTTTCCCTCATTTTAAAGGGGTTTAATAGTTTGGTTTTGATTTTCTTTTAACTTGAAAAGTAAATATTATGTGTATATTGCCAATACATGTATTCTTTATTGAAATTACTTGTCAGGCTCTCTTATTTGGGGCCATCCAAGAGATGAATGGCCCCATACATTTCAGGCACATGTTTTAGCTTGGCTTCGACATATGGCTACTGTTAGCATAGCATTGGCTAACAGTGGTTTGGAGGGATATGGCAATGAAGGATTTTGATTTCGAAAACAAAGAGTAGTGCGAAGTAACACTCAGAAGCCCCCGTCCACATGGAGATATCGTCTCCATGTGGACGGGGGCCTTAGAGTCATTGCGGGCCTATTGATTTGAACACGATCCGTGTATCCATCATTTCCTGGGGCCTATACTACGAATCAGGATTTTCGTTTAGCAAGCTAACTTCAGGGATTTCCGGTCCTACGAAGCTGGTTCACTTTTTAGCGGGCTAGATAACTTATGGAGCAGGATAGGTTCCAGGATAAGAGATCAACTCAGTGAAAGCACCGCCTGCTGACCAATCAGAGCTCAGTGTGCGGAGGAAGTACAGTTTAAACTGCCGTTGCAGGACAGACGCACTGGAAAAATCAAATGTCTTGGTTATGATTTAGGATATTTGCATTTTTTGTGTGCTACATCACACAACTCCATCCAACAACATTTTGATCAGAAAAAGTATTTTTTTATTTAGACTTGTTATGAATTATACGTTAGGTATTCAGTAATGTTTTTTTGAAAATTTGATTTCCCTCCATACTGCTTTAAACCCTCCTCTACAAAGCTTGCAAAAATGATTCTAGTACAAAACCTCTGAATAATGTGATGTGTGTATTGTACCTAAGTTGTACAATTAAATATTTGTTAGGTCGAAACATACTTGAATAACCATTAAAAAAAAAACATCCAATATATATTTTTGTTTACAGAATATAGCTGATCCCTGAAAGCAAGAAGTTCCTTCAATGTACTGATCACAAAACCCTTGTTAATTGTTGGTATTAGATTTGACATCTGATTTTCTGTGTGTCCAAAAATCAAATTAATACAGATATTCATTTCATGGCCACTTATTTTCAAATAGTTTACTGCAATATTTTCTTCTCCCCTGACTTTAGTAAAAGCAAACATGCATACGAATAATATGGCAATAATAATTTCCTTTGGCAAAGCTTAAAACGTTATTATAACACCAAACACTTAAGATATGGTCTACGCATGAATAAAGAAATGTACAGCATGACATCCAAAGAGGTCTAACTTGTCAAACCATACCTCCCTATAACAAAACCTTAATATGTTCATTATTTAAGAAATGAAGTCACCATTTAGATTCCTACTATAGGTCAGTTCATCCAAATAAGGCTTATTTGAAAATGTGTTGCCAATATTTCGACAATGTGACGGGAAGTTGTGTGCAAAAATGTCCTGTGAGACAGCAGTCACTTTTCCTACGTCAACATGCTACATTTTCAATTTTGTGTGGGTCTTAATGCATCGGTGGAAACAGACGACAACAGTCTTGGAAACCTTTTGGTTCCTTGACAAGTCCTGGGAACTTTAGGTGGAAACCTGGCGCAATTGACAGGTAACCGCAACAGTATGGCCAGCTTAGCAACAGACACATTAACAAACTAAAAAACAAACAAGTAATTCATGGATCAGCACTGTAGTTTCCGAGAGGCTTTCCAGTGAGAGCTATGTAGTCAAAAGTGGTCTTAATTTAAAAACTGCTTCCCTAAGGTCTTTAAGGTCCTGCTACTATTTACATTCCCCCCCCCACTCTCTTTTTGTCTAATCCCTCACACACACACACATCTTTTTTTGTCTCCATGTATATTTTGTAATTTGTCTTTACTTGTAAATTCACCTTACTGTCTTCCAGAGGTGGGAAGTAGTGGAGTGCAAATACTTTGTTACTGTACTTAAGTACATTGTTCTGGTATCAGTACTTTACTCCACTAGTTATTTTTCTGACGACTTTGTACTTTGTACTTCTTACATTTTCAAAACAGGCTGGTTATTTTAGTTTTAATCTGTGTTTGGTGGCGTGATCATCATTATTTAGGCCCCACATGGAGACGAAACGGAGACAAACACGAAAACGAACCGAATTCGATATCAAAAGAGTCTTCCGTCCACACGGAATCGGCTCAAGAAACGTGTCCGTCCACGCGAGACCGCTCGACCCACTGGAGACGCTGTAGTACATATGCCGGGCCTGTAAGTGGCGCTGTACTTCCGCCACAAAATACACCAAAAGCAGCGAATAAGACCGATGGCGATTATTATTATTATATTATTATTGTTGCTGATGGTTGTGGTCGAGGAGCTGTAGATTTTGCACTGAAATCTGTATCATGGTCAGTAGCGTCTGGAGCACGAAAGCAATCCTGTGATCCGCCACTGTTGTTGTTGTTGGCGAAACGCATCAGCAATGACGCGGGGGTGAGCAGGAGAGGTGGGGCGAGTCGGGGCTATGACGTGATCGTTTTCAGGGAATGATCGTATTGCCACACGGAGCCGCAACCGTTTCGTCCTCAGACCTACCCACTTTGGGAGCCGTTATCAACGTGTATCGGATTCGGGCTCCGAATCCACGTTTCCGTGTCGGCCTTGTGTGGACGAACCGTCTATACGATAGAAAACGTTAGCGGATTCAACTGGTATCGTCTCCATGTGGACGGGGGCCTTAGAGTCATTGCGGGCCTATTGATTTGAACACGATCCGTGTATCCATCATTTCCTGGGGCCTATATCAGATTTTCGTTTAGCAAGCTAATTTCAGGGATTTCCGGTCCTACGAAGCTGGTTCACTTTTTAGCGGGCTAGATAACTTATGTTGAGCAGCTAGCCTGCTCCGGAGCAGGATAGGTTCCAGGATAAGAGATCAACTCAGTGAAAGCACCGCCTGCTGACCAATCAGAGCTCAGTGTGCGGAGGAAGTACAGTTTAAACTGCCGTTGCAGGAAAGACGGCCGGCCAAAATCACCGACTGCGTGAACGTGAAAATGAATAGAATATCACCTCCCATCTATTACAACTATTATACTATTATTATACTATTATGTTAAGAAAGCTTACTTAAATATCTGCCACAACATAAGTAACCGGATCAGAGTAACATTAAGTACAGTCCGCGGCATATCACATCATAATGTATCATATATCTCCTTATCTGAGTCAGCTGAGCCGTATCTGGCCGTGCAACACTCAGTGTTACAGACTGTATGCAGAAGTATTATTTTAAGCAACACATTAAGTTGAGGAAACACTCGAGTCAAATGTAATTAAAGTCAGATCGTGTCTTAGACGGGCAGTGATATCATAAACCTGTTAATGTACGCATTCAAACACTTGTTCTGTTACCAGCTGTATTCACCTTGCAGGTGCAGCTCTGTGGCTTTGATCCTGGATAAAGTGTTTAAGTCATGGATGTTTAAAGTTTAACTTCTTCATATTTGACTAATATTATAGTTCACTTTTCATTCAGGAAGTATGACGCTCCGCTGTCAGTACGCTTCTCCATGTTTGTGATTGGTCTAATGCTCCAGATACCACCCCTTTCATGTGAACGCGCACCTAACTAGATAGGACACGGCTGGCTTGAGCGATCGAGTTGATAGCCAGCGTCGTAGGACAGTTTAGCGAGAGCGGCTTTGTTTTGGATTAAGTCAACCGGCTAACTCAAACATATCCAGGATATGTTGAACTAGATTCGTAGTACAGGCCCCTGGTCTTCTCTAAAGAAGAGGGACCAATGAAAACGTTGTCATGTTGCCGTTGTTCAGCATGGAAACATTCATTAGCTAACAATGACATTATTGTTCTATTAATATAAAGGGAGGTCAGGTACTCTTTAAAACAGCTGCTGGTTATGGGTACTTTTTACTGAAGTACATTTTGAAGCCCTCTTTACTTTGACTTGAGTAAAGAAGTTTAGTCTGTACTTTTACTTCTACCAGAGTATTTTTAAACACGAGTTCTACTTGAGTAAATGATGTGTGTACTTTTGCCATCTGTCTTCTGTGTATCTGTGACACTGTACTTGTATGCACTTGTCTTGTAACTCCTATATCACTAAATAAAAACATTTAAAACAAAAAGCTGCTTCCCCAGCTGACCTCAGTCAGAGCACCTGTTTCTAATCGCCGCCCTGCCAGAGGCTATTAGGATCCGTCCACCCCCAGAAAGGACCTTTCCTCTGCTGCTCCAAACCCAACCGCACACATCCAGTCGCACTGATTAATCACATCAAGATGGCCTGTATCGCTGCGGAGGTGTGTGTGAGTGTGTGTGAGTGCGTGTCCTATAGTGGAGTCTAAATGCACGAGCCGCATGCCAGAGGTTTTCAATGTGTGTCGCCCTAATTCTTTATTCTGTTCACTTTGAGATATCCGACCGAGATATTCCGTTAGACATTTGCCGCTTTCGGATATTAAGTCAGATATTCATTTGATACGCGCAGAGCTCCATGCAGTCGGGCTCGTTTGGACCGCTGCCACGCTCTTTGAAGGAGGTTTTTCTTCGAGGTTGACACAAGGTCAGCTGATGAACCTGATTGGTCAACCCCCTGCGGACCAAAAATATTGGAAACGGCGGCCGCTGTAATCACGGCTGCTGTGACGAAGAACGACGTTGCCTTCCAGAGTTCGACGGAGACTTGTTTGAAGTTGATTTTAACCCTTAAACTAACAGTAATGTGAAGTGAAAGACCCTCTTACTGCTGGACAGGTAGGCTCTCTCACTTTCTCCTGATGGGAGCCGACTCTACAGTAACCGCAGATCTCAGTATCAGCGCTGTGCTAGATGGAATCAGATCTGCACAATTTACCCCAACACTCGAGACCGCATGATGAGAATCCAGAAAAAGCTAGCCGAATTATCGCTACCTGCAGAAACCAGGGTTGTGTTGTAGGCTGTTTTGACATCGGTAAATAGTCCGATATTCATGAATTAAACTGTGTCCTCTGTTTGGGTATGATTTCCTTTTGTTGAATTCTTAAAAGTGAAAATAAGTGAAAAACCACAACAACAAAAAACAGTTAGCGGTTTAAACAAAAAAAATTGAAATATCTCAAATCTTTTTATTTTCATTTTGGAAGAGAGGACTAGTTAGCTTGTGCATTGTCCGCAACTTGTTCATTAAATGATTCAGCTATCAAGCTATGTTTGTTTTTCTTCTGTTCCCCAATTCTCACACTTTTTTGTGTTTCTAACCCAATTTTGAACAATCAAAACTTAAAATTAAATTGCTTTTATTCCTTTTGTTGTGCTCGTCTTTGCATCAATTATCTGTTAAACCTTTTGGTAGTTTTTGATGAGTGAAGAGTATTATCATTGGATATGGTATCTAGTATCGTATCGTATGTTGATTGTGTGTGTATTGTGATTTTATGCAAGCTTCAACATTAATCTGTCTTCGGCTCTTTTCTGCTGTAACAAATGTAAATGTCCCCTCTGTGGGACGAATAAAGGTATTCTGATTGATGCGGAAATAAAAAGTGAGCAGTCTATTGACCTTACTTTGTCCGTACTGGCCGTACTGGTATGACGCCATGTGGTCCACGGTGTACCCCGGGGAGCTGTAGGAGGCAGGGCAGTAGGACTGGGAGCTGGGCAGCGAGGGCAGCGCCGCCATGTTGGGAACGCTGGTGAGACCCTCCAGACCCTTAATGTGATCCATGCGCTGACTGCAGCTGGCCGACATGCCGGGCTCCAGGCCTCCCGTCAGAGGGGAGATGGCGTAGTCGCTCTGGGGCTGATGAGGCACTCCTCCTGGGTTCAAAAGACCCATCACCTGGTGGAAAAGAGAAACAAGTTGAGGGTTAAATTAGTTGAAAGGTTTATTTATGCCAGAGCAGTGTGAGAGGCTCTGATGTTAGTGAGACATGTAGGGTTGTTGATGTACACTTAAAGGGGCAATAAACCAGATTTTGGTTCATATGATTATGAAATAAATTATAATAATAACACCACAACATTCGGATAGCTTCTGTAGTTTATTTTTTGGAGTTGTAAGCTGTTTTGTTGAGTTGCCTCTCTAATATGTGACGTGTTTAAATCTAGGGATGTTATTGTGAAAGGGAAAACTTAAGAAAAGGTCAATATCCTGGGACGTTCTTTTCGTTCTGGAGTTCATTTTACTGATAATTTTCTGATCAGCTTAGACTATTTTGAATATTAAGTAAGCACCACTTAAAATATTTAACTTAACTTGTTTTTATTGTTTTATTATGCTTGTGTGCATCTGTATGTAATCAAAACATTTAGGCTCTGAAAACATTTGATTTTTAAATTAATCAATTTATAGATTAATCAGTTGCCTCAATTTCTGATAATCTGGTAATATATATTGAGTTTACAGTGTGCCTCCTAATCTCCCTTTCACAATAAAGCTCTTGACATTAACACTGCAGCCTTGCCTACGAGAGAGCATTTTGCTGAGAGGCCACTCAACATAATATCCTACAGAAGCTATCCCCAGGTAGAGGAACAACAAAACAATGTAATACAACAATATTTATACTAAACTAGATCAGAAAACCTACGTAATTATTAATAGCCTACCAGATTTTACGATGCATTAATCATGACACTGACATCATGGGTTTTGTAGATTAAATTGGGAATCTTAGTTTCTGGCTTGAGACAGTAACGTTAGCCAGGCTGCTATGTTATTCATGATGATAATGATATATGATGTGGACAAATCGGACAGAGATGATTAAATAAATGCACTGAGTTGGTAGCTTTGAGAAAAAACTGATGAGATATGGTTGTCTTTGTGACAGCCTCACCAACAATAACTACTTCAATGGGGATGTTTTTGTATTACAGTGATTGGCCCTAAACCTAACCCTAACCCTAGATGTTAAAAAATGTGATTTAGTTTTTACAGAAAAGAACAGTGGTGAGGAATGAGGAATAGAAGTTTTCTTTGTTTTGTTTTTAGTTTCTGAGAAGGCCCTAATATATATTTTTTGGAAACAAGCACAGGACTGTTTGTAATACGTATCAACACACACACACACACACACACACACACACACACACACACACACACACACACACACACACACACGCTAAAACACACAGGAAATCCCCCTGTCGAGGAACATCAAAAGGAAAAGCCGGCGCAGACTGAGATAGCAGCAGAAAGGAAGAATTAAGCAATTTGTCTCAGATCCACGGCTCCACTTATTCCAAAATTCCTTTTTGACACTGCTCCAAAAAACCCGTGGCGCGAGATAACAACTCATGTCGGGGAAAGATACGCCGTCAAAGATAACACAACAGAAATGTCTTTGAGCGCGGCTCTGTTGAATAGATTTGCAGTTTGAGAAATCCGTTAGCTGTTGACCTGGTCTTTATTAGCAACCAGATAATCTAATTTGGGGGGGAATATTCCTTGGCTAGCAAAGGACGGAAAAGCGCCGTGGGCAAAGCGTTTCAACTGGTCTCAAAACAGACGCGAAACCACCGACCCCCTCCTCGACACTCGCTCACTTTACCTGTCCGTCCTCAAAGAGCTCAGTAAACCGTTAATAAGACATCCAGACTGTCTTTATCACTTATGAAAGTAGCTCTAATTGAATCTGCTACCTCTAAATGTATCATATCCCACCTCCTGCTCTGCAGAGCGAAAGGCCTCCAGGCTCTGCAGTCGCGCTTAATAAGAAGCAGGTACGCTGCTCTTTGGGTCCTCTTTCCCTCTAAGTGACATATTATTATACATCCACACACACACATGGTCCTGCTTAAATCATTTCCCAAGCAGGGGAGGTGAGTGGAGGAGACCATGTTGATTTGGAAAGGGGAGTTGTGTTTCCTCTCATGCCCGGTAACATTTTCCTTAAAAATTAACCTGCGTTTGGAGTTGTTTTAAACAGAAAGAGAGTGAGGAAAGGTCTCGGATTAAACGAGCCTCGTGCAGACGTTATGCAGATGACTTTTCATTTATTTAACCAAACTTTCTACCCATCATCCTCATGGTTTCATATTGGAAACCTGCAGTTGCCAGCGGCCTGAATCAGTGCGTCCAGGAGTTAGCAGGAAGAATGTCGGGATGGGGGTAAAACATCTGAGACGGGACACATTCCTGCCCGGCTGTACGAAATATATACAAATAAATTACAACCTATGCTTTCACGTGGAAGAATGTCGAGGCAAACATTTTAAGAATGCAATCACGAGAGGCTTCCCTCGAGGATATAGCAGAGCGTGGAGTGTGTAACAGTGTTTGTACACACACACACACACACACACACACACACACACACACACACACACACACACACACACACACACACACACACGACCATGAATACCTCAACACAAGACATTTATGTTTGAAAGCATGCATGATGCTTGTTCGGTGTGTAAAAGCATGAGGACAGACTCGCCAAATGTGATATTATGTCTTATTTAGATACTCAAGACATACATATCTTTCCACTGTTGCTATACTGTATCTACTGTTCATGTTTAGTTGTATTGTTTATTTCATTTTATTTTTAACTAATGTGCAATGCCTTGTAAACATGCTGCTGTCAAACCACTATTTTTGTGTAGCAGCACGTCAATTTCTGCGTGACAAACCCATACAGTCTTTTTGAAATCTCAACGGGCAACTTCACTTCAGTTAAAATGTATACGTGACTAAGACATACAATACAGCAACGGTGTTTTTCGACCCACCAATCAATTGATCCTTCTCCCTATAAACAGACTTTTTCGTTGTCTTGTTTACTATTAGGTATCATATAAATAGATTTTGTGGGATATACTCATTCAACAAAAAAGTCAGAATAACTTCTTTGTGAATAAAATTGCTCCTTCATCCCTGTTCTACTTCTGTGTTTGATATAATAATAAAAGTACAGCAGCCAATCTTCCAATCTACACAGAAGGTTGAAGCTTAGCCACGCTGCTCAACCATGACGTGTAAAAGATGTGACAAAATCCTCAGCTGATCCTCAAATTGTCATGCAGTGGATCAATTATCTCCACTCTGTGTGTGTGTGTGTGTGTGTGTGTGTGTGTGTGTGTGTGTGTGTGTGTGTGTGTGTGTGTGTGTGTGTGTGTGTGTGTGTGTGTGTGTGTGTGTGTGTGTGTGTGTGTGTGTGTGTGTGTGTGTGTGTGTGTGTGTGTGTGTGTGTCGGTATTCACACTGTTGCTGATCTCTGAGGAGTCAGGCTGTGCCAGGCTGAAATCTCATTTTCTGCCTGTTAGTGTCTCCTCTGTCCTAACCTCTGTCTCCTTTGTCTTAATCTCTGTCTCCTCTGTCATAAACCTCTGTCTCCTTTGTCTCAATATCTGTCTCCTCTGTCCTAAACATCTGTCTCCTCTGTCCTAACCTCTATCTCCTCTGTCCTAACCTCTGTCTCCTTTGTCTTAATCTCTGTCTCCTCTGTCAAAAACCTCTGTCTCCTTTGTCTCAATATCTGTCTCCTCTGTCCTAAACATCTGTCTCCTCTGTCCTAACCTCTATCTCCTCTGTCCTAACCTCTGTCTCCTTTGTCTTAATCTCTGTCTCCTCTGTCATAAACCTCTGTCTCCTTTGTCTCAATATCTGTCTCCTCTGTCCTAAACATCTGTCTCCTCTGTCCTAACCTCTATCTCCTCTGTCCTAACCTCTATCTCCTCTGTCCTAACCTCTGTCTCATCTGTCTTAACCTCTGTTTCCTCTGTTTCCTCTGTCCTCACCTCTGTCTCCTCTGTCCTCACCTTTATCTCCTCTGTCCTAACCTCTATCTCCTCTGTCCTAACCTCTGTCTCATCTGTCTTAACCTCTGTTTCCTCTGTCCTCACCTCTGTCTCCTCTGTCCTTAACTCTGTCTCCTCTGTCCTAACCTCTGTCTCCTCTGTCCTAACCTCTATTCTAGGTGCAAAGACTTCAAGACTTCACGCCAGAAAATTGGCTGTAATTCTCTTTTCACTTTCCATTTGTCACACACTCAATTGTCCTCTGTCCTTGTAGACTCATCTTACTTTCCTCCTCAAACACTGAGAGTACATTTTAGGGTGGATTTATGTCATTGTATGAAATATGACTTTTTAAAGCTCCCGATGTATTGTGTGAAGCTGGGCGTCTAAAGGGATATTATACATACCTCAAATACTTTCAACTATTCATCTCTAAAGGCAAGTACAGCGTCAAACACACACGTCTTATTCTTGTCAAAAAAAAAATCTGCAAACGTACATATTTAGATAGTTAAGGTCAATTATCTTCATCGATTAAATCCACCACGTCTTGTAATAAACTGTCCTATTTTTGTGGAATTATTTTGTATTTTCTTCGTTATCATCTTCATATATTAAATTGTCCTATTCTTAACATATATTTTCTATGTATTCACTATAATACACCAAAACAAATGTATTGAATATCTAAAAATACTTGGCTATTAACCTGATTCTGATTCTTCTATTTAAACATTTTCCATTCTATATTTTCTATTTTGTATGTCCTCTTAACGGGTTTATTTAATGCGCTAAGACACAAAAAGAAATTCCTTGAGCATGCAAACCATCATGGATAAAAACCTCATCTCAGTCTCCTATAAAACCTAAAACCACATGTTTCTCTGGCTGCAGTCTCACCTGTGGAGAGAGTCCGTTTCCTAAGGAGGGGTTCATGCTGTTGGCCGGTCCTCCAGCGCTCGCGAAGCCGTCCGAGTACCCGGAGAAGGAGTGTCGTCCGGAGGCCAGGCAGTACGGAGAGCCTCCTTCAACCTGACCTCCGACCCCTGACCCCTGGTGACCCGAGGAGGGGGGCAGAGGCTGGGGTCGGTGCAGCGTGCTGGGGGGCTCCGACACTACCAGGGAGAGGGAAAACACTTGTGAGGATTCTCTGTTATATTGCAAAACGTTTAAGTGGTTGGTGCTGGGATCAGAATGAAGGCAAGGCAAGTTTGTTGATATAGCACCTTTCAACACAAGGCAATTCAAGGTGCTTTCCAAAAATGAAAGACATTCAGACAAAGGCATTTTAAAACAGTAAAAGATAATAAAAGAAACATTAAAATAAATAATACATGAATAAAAAGTTACAGTTTAAGATGTGAATAGTTCACACAGAAGTTCCACTTTACTGATGAACACAACGGCTCAGTTTCAATTCAGCAAAATGGCTAGTAATACAATTAAAACATTAAAATAAAAGAAGAACTGCTGGATTCAATATGAAAAGCAAATGTTCCGACTTTTTCTTATAATCGAAAGGTATTTTATTAAGTCTTATATTTATTTCAATGATTACAAAAAAAAAAGTGGTAAAAAATACACTTTTAGTTTTTATTGTTTAGCTCAGAAACCCTGAAAAAACAACTGCTGGATTCAATATGAAAAGCAACTGATTAATATACTCGAAAATATTGATTGATTTCTGTGAAAAGTGCTATACTAAATAAACGTATTATTATTATCATCTCAATCTCAATCTTTATTTATTTATATAGTAAGTAAGTCCAATTGATTTATAAAGGGCTTTTCGCAGACAGTCACAAAGTGCTTGACAAAGCATTAAAACATCATACGAATGAAGAAGTGCTAAAATATACATTGTGGGAAAAAAACAACCTCAGTTGACCAAAGTGCTGTATACATTTAATATAAAATAACACAATGGGAGTCAAATAATATAACAATAATACAAACAAGTATTGTCTCATCTCTCACCTTGTGCTATGGATGAGGGGTATCCGCTGTCAGAGAGCTGGTAGCTGGACATGACGGAGGGGGGGAAGCCTCCAGGGATCAGGTGGTTAAACGCCATCAGCTGACTGGCTCCCGCCTGCTTCCTCCACCTGGCCCGCCTGTTGCTGAACCACACCTGGAGGAGGAAGATGCCTTTTAGCTTCTTATGTTATTGAGCCCAGAGGGGCATTCATCGTTCACTCTCACTGCCTACAACGAGCAAAGTTTCTGCGTGCAAAAAACGAAATGTAATCCGAAAAGATGGTTGGCATATAACAGATGTTGTTGGAAATGTGTGTGTGTGTGTGTGTGTGTGTGTGTGTGTGTGTGTGTGTGTGTGTGTGTGTGTGTGTGTGTGTGTGTGTGTGTGTGTGTGTGTGTGTGTGTGTGTGTGTGTGTGTATCATGGCTGGTTGCTCAGAGTGTGTGAGGGACATGCCGTGTCCATATGGACGGGGATCATGCTGGGCCTGCTCACACTTCCCATATGGAGCCTGTGGAGCAGTGTTTACTGGACTCCCATCAGAAAGAGGAAAGTCCAGATTAGGCCCATGGGAGCAAGCATGAAAAATAAGTGTGTGTGTGTGTGTGTGTGTGTGTGTGTGTGTGTGTGTGTGTGTGTGTGTGTGTGTGTGTGTATGTATGTGTGTGTGTGTGTGTGTGTGTGTGTGTGAGTGTGTGTGTGTCATTGTGCTATTGTGTGGAGCAAACATAGATCAGCTGGTGGGTTTAAATATTCAGAGTGTGTGTGTATGTTTGTTTTGCAACATATGTGAGACCCACGTATTGAAAAACAACCTGTTCTGCAAGGACGTTTTTGTTAAGGTGTGTGTGTGTGTGTGTGTGTGTGTGTGTGTGTGTGTGTGTGTGTGTGTGTGTGTGTGTGTGTATGCGTGTGTGTGTGTGTGTATGCGTGTGTGTGTGTGTGTGTGTGTGTGTGTGTGTGTGTGTGTGTGTGTGTGTGTGTGTGTGTATGTATGTATGCGTGTGTGTGTGTGTGTGTGTGTGTGTGTCATCTTGTACACATCTTTTGACTCCTGATTTGATTGCATGGTTTTCTGTGAAGCAGCCGTACAATTTAACACCTTTGAGTTTATAAATCCCAACGGAAATCCACCGTATGAATTCCTCACGAGCAAAAGTATTTTTTTATCCCTTGTATACAAGGATATACACAGCGGTGGAATGTTATTATGTACATTTACTTTACAATTTTGAGGTATTTGTACCTGAACACTTCCTCCTATTTCACTACAGCTTTTTGTAACTATATACATCATACAGATTCAAAAAAGTGAAGTGCTTTAACTTTTGGTAAAGTATATGTTAATGCTAATACTGTACTTTTACCTCAGTTAGATTTTGAATGCATGCCTTTTACTTCTAACAGAGTATCTCTAACCTTTGGCAAAACAATGATTTACTAATTAGCAGGTCCGCTGCAACTACTTTGAAATCCAGGCTGAAGACTATTCACATCTCACACTGCACTGTAACCTTTATTCCAGTACCTGTGTTATTCATGTTTTACCCGCTTTTTAATGTCTTTCATTTTTGTAAAGCACTTTGAATTGCCTTGTGTTGAAAAGTGCTATACAAATAAACTTGCCTTGCCTAATTGAGTACTTCCACCACCTTTGAGTAAACAGCATGTGTTGGGAAATACTGAATGTCCTCTTCCAATATGAGAGTAACTTGATAACAAAGGTATCTCAACTGTAGCTGTGAACATGACAGGATGTGTGATTACCTAGAAGAGCATCAGGACTGTTTGAGGCAGATGATAGCTATGTGATTAACATGATGATTCAGCCTCTATGGAGATAGACATCAAGCATGCTCATTTCTGACGTGGAGCTAATCTGAAGTAAACATTGAATACTGCTTTCTATTCCTCCATCTTGTGACTGTGTAACTCCCTCTCTTGGATATCAGCATGTGAAGGACACTGCTCAGGAACTAGTTGATGCTCTGTATGTGATGACTCCTTCCCTTCTGGAGAGGATCACAGATACATGGATCCTGAGATTGAAGATCAAGCCGGGGACCAGGGATTAACATTTTTAAGTATTCAGAAAAAGTCATGATTTTGAGAAAAAGTCCTAATTTTTGGAGATTTTGAGAAAAAGTCATAGTTTTTGGCGATTTTGAGAAAAAGCTATAATTGTTGGAGATTTTGAGAAAAAGCTATAATTTTTGGAGATTTTGAGAAAAAGTCATAGTTTTTGGCGATTTTGAGAAAAAGCTATAATTGTTGGAGATTTTGAGAAAAAGCTATAATTTTTGGAGATTTTGAGAAAAAGTCATAGTTTTTGGCGATTTTGAGAAAAAGCTATAATTGTTGGAGATTTTGAGAAAAAGCTATAATTTTTGGAGATTTTGAGAAAAAGTCATAGTTTTTGGCGATTTTGAGAAAAAGCTATAATTGTTGGAGATTTTGAGAAAAAGCTATAATTTTTGGAGATTTTGAGAAAGTCATAATTTTGAGAACAAGTCATAATTTTGATATTTTGAGAAAAAGCCAACGTTTAAAGAAAAAACTCAGTATTTTGTTACAAGAACCGTCATTCCTCCATCTTGAGACTGTGTAACTCCCTCTCTTGGATATCAGCATGTGAAGGACACTGCTCAGGAACTAGTTGATGCTCTGTATGTGATGACTCCTTCCCTTCTGGAGAGGATCACAGATACATGGATCCTGATGTTGAAGCTCAAGCCGGTGACCAGTGATATCTTTCTAACAGTAAGTGTGTTCTCGTACCTGGACCCTGGCCTCGGTGAGTTTGGCCCTCTGAGCCAGCTCCTCCCGGGTGTAGATGTCGGGGTAGTGCGTCCTCTCGAAGGCCCGCTCCAGCTCCTCCAGCTGCTCCGCGGTGAAGGTGGTGCGGCTGCGGCGCTGCTTCCTCTTCAGGGGGAGATCCGGCTCCGACTCCACGTCCGAACCCTCGTCTGAGTGACTCGCTGCAACAACACAGGAGAAAGAAAATACTTAAACATCACTGATGTACACTCACATGTAATGTAATATACTTTTAAATGTTGGCCATGAGGGGTGTGCAATAGGTTGTCAGTAAGTGCGTATTCTGTTTGTGCAAACGGTGTATGAGTGATGATATGTGTATGTATTTTAATGTTTGTATTTGTACATGTATGTAACTGCAGGACGGAGTCCAGAACACATCCTAAAGTGAACACCTAATATTTGACAGTCTATTAAAGGGCAAAAATGCTGATGTTGTAGACAAACAGATATTTTTCGCTGATATGAAAGTGGATGTAACAAAGCAAGAATATCCACTGTTTAGCTCTCTGTTGCCACTTGTTTACTAATGTTGTGTTATTTCCTTTCTTTACACACTCCCACACACACACCATAAGGCTCCATCTTCCTCGTGGTCTTGTGGCCAAACAGACCTCCATTCAGAGGAATATTCTGAGCCTGAGGAATAATCCCACTGGACGAGATTCCCAGGGCACCGCAGGGGGCCGGGCGCACTAAAAGCCACACAAAAGGCTAATTTGGAGGCCATTCTCTGAGCGTGTGTGTGTGTGTGTGTGTGTGTGTGTGTGTGTGTGTGTGTGTGTGTGTGTGTGTGTGTGTGTGTGTGTGTGTGTGTGTGTGTGTGTGTGTGTGTGTGTGTGTGTGTGTGTGTGTGTGTGTGTGACACAGTCAGGTGAATGCTGTCGACTTATCTAAAACCAAGCTGGAGTAGATAGGAATCAGTTTGTTCACTTTTTACAATTTGTCTGATTCATCACAAGTATTCACAATTAGGCGATTTCTGCAGCGACTTAACTGATAAACAAATAACAACAAAGAGGGACGCGTGATACGCAATAAAATCTGATATTTTAGAACAAGACTAAGTCGTTATGTCCTAAAGAGATAAGTCAGAAAAAAATAACTGCAAATCATTACATTTGAGAATCCGTAACAACATAATATTTGGCTCTTTTGCTTGCTAAATGAAAATGTTATCTAAATTGTTTATTAACTCAATATATGTTAACTTAAATGTGATAAATCCATACGTTTATGTATTGAAATATTATTAAGTGTGGTTTTTAAGCCTGACTGAGCCTCTGATAGTATTTCTCCTGACAGCTTTTGTGTTTCCACTCTTCATCTCTGCCTCAGATCAGTATCAACGCTATTGTGCGGCAGCTCGGTTTTTTAACTCACTTCTTCAAACACTCCATTGGTTCTCCTTCATAAGTTCACCATGGCCAACGCACGCACTTTTTGTGTTACACTTAATGACTTCCCCCTCAGCATAGGGGGAAGTTTTGTGTGCAACACTGTATTAGTTCCCCCTCAGAAGCAACAATAAAATACAAGAGAATCCAAATATCTCAGGGCCCCTCATGTGAAACTGATCCTCTCTTCCCCCTTCGCTGATTTTCTCCACGCAACACCAATAGCAGTGGGAGTCAACTTAACATGCATTAGGGGCAAATTGGTAAAGAAACATTCAAGCATGAGGGAGGCAATAAGTAAAAAAATTCAAAGGGGGAGCGAGAGAAATGGAGACATTGCCTTAAGCCTCTGCTGAATATGTTTGCACTTGTAGATTGCTAGCTTTGAGTTTAGCATTTTAAAACGCAACTGCAAAGAAAAAAAGCACAAAATGGCGACTGCGGATTTAGTTTCATCAGCTGTTTGGGAATTTTACAACTCAAACAAAATACATTTTTGTGGGGTTACATGACTTGTTTTTTAGTTGTTGGGGAAGGAATTTGTGTTGTGGAGAGATGAGGCCTTTTTTTGTCGCCTTCCCCCTCCAGTGCCTGCATGGAGGAGGGCTGCGAGGAATGCTTTTTTCTCTCCCCCCCCCCCCCCCCTTCCAAGACTTCAGCAGCATGCACGTTCCTCAGCATTTCACAGGGATTTGGGCCCTGGGAAAGCCGAGGAGGCCGGGAAAATCCTTAATCACTTTGGAATTACCTATCGGTTATGACTGCTACCGGGGTATCCAGAACATTTCAAAAGAAAGCGACAGAGTGGCACCTCCGAAAGTCTCAAGAGCCTAGTCGTCAGATCCTTTACGGGCTCATTTGTTTCACTTTGCTTCGTTGGATCACTTGTTTGGATACAGGCTGATAAGGCGAGGCGACGTCAGGTAGAACACCTTGTATTAGTGGGTTAGTTAATCTGTCAGAGATGATTTCTGCCAGATTTGAGCTATTATCTAATAGGCAGGTTCACTCGTACCAATCAACAAGCACTTTTTCATAGTCCCTATCACTCTAACAATTATAAAACAGATCACAGCATGGATCAACACGTACAAACCACCACTTATCAGCGCAACTAACAACTTCTAAACAGTCATAACAGTCTAAACATGTTTGCCTTCAAACAACAGCAAACTCCTAAATCGCACCGTAAACGTTGTTGCACTTTAGCACGCCACCGTCCTTAATCGAGCAACAGATTGTTACCAAGAGAGGGAATCATGTCAGGTAGAAAAACTGCGTATTTGCGTGTTTGTTATCGTGTCTTTATGTTATCTTAATTTTGAAAGGAGAAGACATGATTTGTGCCAGATTATAGCTATTATCTCATTTCCATCTGGCAGGTTCACTCAAAACAATCAACAAGCACTTTTTCATAGTCCATAACAATCACAAAACAGACCATAGCATGGATCAACATGTACAAACCACCACTTATCAGTACAGCTTAAAGCAAGTGACAAAAAAAGTGAGAAAAAAGTCACACATTTTCCCTCCAAACAACAGCTAACTCCTAAATCGCACCGTAAACTTTTTGGCACGCCACCGTCCTTAAACAAGCACCACCTTCTCCTCTCTCTCTCTCTCTCTCTCTCTCTCTCTCTCTCTCTCTCTCTCTCTCTCTCTCTCTCTTCCACCCATATTTCTCTCTCTCTCTCTTCTCTCTCTCTCTCTCTCTTCTCTCTCTCTCTCTTCTCTCTCTCTCTCTCTCTCTCTCTCTCTCTCTCTCTTCTCTCTCTTCTCTCTCTCTCTTCTCTCTCTCTCTCTTCTCTCTCTTCTCTCTCTCTCTTCTCTCTCTCTCTCTTCTCTCTCTCTCTCTCTCTCTCTCTCTCTCTCTCTCTCTCTCTCTCTCTCTCTCTCTCTCTTCCACCCATATTTCTCTCTCTCTCTCTTCTCTCTCTCTCTCTCTCTCTCTTCTCTCTCTCTCTCTTCTCTCTCTCTCTCTCTGTGACTCTCGGCCTCTTTGTTGCCTCCACAGAGCCGAGGGTCTTTGCCGGCGATTTCCACGCTCCATCTGTGGAATCCGTCATGGCTCCCTTCGGCCCTTCACAGTGGAGGGCTGTCACCTGCCCCGCGGGGGGGAATAAAGAGGCTCCGCAGAGGGGGGGGGTAGCTGGGTGCACAGCCGGGGGGCATACTACCCTCCCCCCTAAAAAGAAAACACCCCCTTCCTCCAGAGAGAACTGTAAGAGCACCTGAGGGGCAACAGGGGCCGTTGTTTGCCGATGTAAATGTCCCCGTGGGGAGGGTCCGTCTGGGCATCTGTGTCGGGTTTGTTGTTGTTTTTGTTGTCTGTGGAAATGTAGTACGTCCACAGTTTTGTTGGCTCTCTACAATGCATGCACACAAGTGACAGGAAGTACGACCCCTCCTCCATAATATCCTCCATCTTCTCTCTTTACTTCCTCAAATTCAGTCTTTCTCTTCTCTTCTCTTCTGGATGTTATGTTTCTTTTCTTTTCCATCTGTGTCAGGTTTGTTGTTGTTTTTGTTGTCTGTGGAAATGTAGTACGTCCACAGTTTGTTGGCTCTCTCTTTGTACGCCCCCACCTCCATCATTTCCTCCGTCGTCTGTCTTTACTTCCTCTAAGAGACTCAAATCATGCCTGTCTCTTATAGAGTTTCTGTCTGGGCATCTGTGTCGGGTTTGTTGTTGTTTTGCTTGGTGGAAAGCATGTTTACTATTACCTGCTGCTATTTGATTTTTCTAAAACGGTTGGACCATTGTTGAAGAGGTAATCCCTGTTATGTACTCACTTGACTTTATGATACTTGTTTGATTTTATCTTTTACTATTTTTGTTCTGCTAACTTTATTGAGCTGAACAAACACTGTGCAGTTCCCTCTGTGGGACTAATAAAGGGTTTCTGGCTCTGATTTTCAAACTGAGGCCAAACCATTGACGCTGTCTGAAGTTAAAGGAAGAATGTCCCAAAGCCCTCCGTTGATAATTTGATCCATCTTCTCTCTTTACCTCATCTAAGACATTTCAATCCGGCCTGTGTCTTCCCTTTAAGAGTTTGAGTGTAAGGCTAAAAGGAACACTTAACAGTTCATTATAGATTGGTTGTGTTGTGTGACATATAAATGCAAAAATGTCTCAAAGCTGGATTTAATTTAATTTTCTTGACCTTAAATTATTTTTGAGAAACAGTACGTTTCCTCGTACTTTCGAAACTAAACGCAAACTTTATTTTGGAGCAGTACTCGTCACAAGAAGTAAAATCTATTTTTTGGGTGCATGTCAAACACTAAATCTGGGTGCACATCATTCAAAGCTGATCTACTCCTTTTAAATGAAAACCAAATATCACAAAACCGTGAAAATGTATGCATGCATGGCAATTTTTCTTATTTAATCTTCCTACTAAAAGTACATTTGACTGTTGCTCTCTCGCTGGATTGTGTGTGTGTGTGTGTGTGTGTGTGTGTGTGTGTGTGTGTGTGTGTGTGTGTGTGTGTGTGTGTGTGTGTGTGTGTGTGTGTGTGTGTGTGTGTGTGTGTGTCAGCTTGGAACGACCTAAAAAGTAGCATGTTCTACTTTCACACGCATCACATGTTACCAAAGCATCATCCTCAAGTCTAAAAGTTAAAAACGTTATATAATGCAGCTTAAAATGGCAGGTGATGAAGATTCATGCAGTGACACGTGGGTAGTTGGGGGTTCTTGTGTAAAGAAAAGAGGGGAAAGCATCCACCCAATCAATGGATCCCATGCTCATAAACACACAAAGACTCAAACACATGACCGTGCTTTAGAGTCAGGCTTCCTCTGACTCTACATTTTAAGGCTACGTTAATCGAGCTTGTCAGCCCTGAGGCCTCTCCACTTTAGCGTCCATTACCAGAGCTCTCCTGCCTTTCAGAGCACTCAAACAAACACACACACACACACATACCTTGTATACATCACTTCAGGGGACATTACATTGACTTACATGCATTTCCTGGAGACTTATCCTAACCTTAACCATAACCAACACATCTAACCCTTACCCTAACCCTAATCCTAAACCTAACCAAATCTTCACCCTAAAATTAAAGATTCCCCTCATGGGGACCTCCATTTTGTCCCCATAAGGGAGGCGAGTCCCCACATGTGACTGTGTAAACAGATTTAGGTCCCCACAAGGATAGTAATGCTAGGCCACACACACACACAATCATAAAGGAACATAAAGGAAATATTAGGCAGTAACCGTATAGATTCCAACTTTAAGTAAACTCTATTTATTTGAATTTACTGTCTTTTTTGATGTAACTTTAAAAGATAGAGTTAACTTTGTATCCATCCTCATGACGTTACATGAAATCCATTACTCAGGATGTGTATTACCTCTCTCACTGAGACAAAGAGGAGAAAAGGGAAGGATGGAAACCTTTCCCCCGCTCTTCAAATCATTCCCAACCTTGTAAACCTGTGGTTTCAGAGTGCCCCGTTTGCCGTCATCGCCTCGCTATCCCTGAGATCTGATCACATCGATTTGGCACCGTCAAATAGCCTTAGCCAATCAAATTATCCACTTTAAGCCTCATATCGCTGCCTGCACCGTATACATGTGCTATATCTTAAAATGATGTATTTATAGCCCCCTGTAAACACTCAATGTATACATTTCCTTCCACCTCAACTTAAAGAAGCAGAGCGAAGGGGGTTTCAGACTCTTGTCAGTTCATCAAAATAAGAGGAAAATATGAGCCTTAAAAGGGTAAAACGATCTGATCGCCCGGGAGCCGAGGGAGCATTAAGCCGCAAAATAAGAGAGGAGCAGCAGTGGGAAGGGGAGGGTGGAGAGAGGGGTTAGGGGAGAAAAGAAAAACTGTTTAATTCAACCAAACTGCATGAGAGGCACACAGCGCATGAGACTCCGAGCCAAAACAACCTCTCCGGAGCCAAGAAAGCCCAAAATGGATCCCACCGTGCAGCGAGAAAAACAAGGAGAGCGGAGAATGGAGGATTTAAAACAGACTGTTGGAAAGCATTTTTTTGGGGGGGTGTTAGGGGGGGACACAAAGGCTTAAATGTGTCCACTGCAACGTTTAAAATGCAAGTGTGTGTGAGGGAGTGAATAGGCGGTGTGTCAAACTTGGATTTTGGGCACTTGGGGGAATTGACCTGACCATATGTGGAGTATTTACACCCCTCTTCGGACATGGCAGTAACTCTTTTGGTTAATAGTGAGGGTAAATCGAGCCTCTCCGACACATCAACCACCCCCCCCCCCCCTTTTACTCCACCTACCCCTCCCAAAAAAACACCACAAAACAAAAGGCAGAGGAGACAAACGCAGCATTTATTTGGGCGGGCCGACCGTGCTGCTCCTATTCAGCGAGTGACTGGCCGACTGCATTAAACAGTATATAGAAGTCAAACAGGCAGATGCCGTGCTGGATAATGGCTCTACTGACAGCTTATGGACCCATCTGTGACTCTCTTGAAAAAAGATGGTGTGTGTGAGAGTGTGTGGGGGGAGTTTGAAGGCGAACCCACTTGACTTGCTAAGGAGGAGTTTCAACCTCCGCAGCTGCCCTGTAGGCGAGAGTGTGCCAAAACTGAGAGTTTTTTAGCATGGGATTGTGATTATGAAAAGAAAAAGTTAGCAATCTGTCGCCAGTCACAGGTCGCAGTGTTTCTTTTCAGGAAGGTTCCTAACGGAGATAAATTACCCTGAAGTATCCATAAGTGGCCGCCATGATAAGAGGTGTTCAAAAAGGAGCTTCAATGCTTCATTTTCATCTCCTTTAGCGTAGGATACAGTTGTGTGACTACCCGATTTGCACTGGCAAGCGTGAGTTGGTCTGCCATATTGGACAGCTAAGTACGGCAAGCCAAACAGGACATTTGACGTCCGTACTGATCCAATAACAGAGTTTTGTTCTTGCATCAACTTTTATGAAAAGTAATTTTCCTTTTCCAGGAATCTCAATGTTAAATAAATGAAAACAATTCACAGTTAAGAATTTGATATTCATTATGAATGCCATAAATGATTGCATACATTTACAGCTTCTTATTTTTCCAGTGTGAAGGCTGTCAATCAGAAGTTCAATCCATTTCTCACTTATTCTAAGAATGTACTTAACCCACTAAAAGGATTTACTCTCAAATAATCGGGACATTTCGCTGTGAAACCAATAACTCATCTCTCTCGTTACGATTACTGTGGTCGTTTTCTTTTCCTTCTTTGCGAAACGCCACTTTGACAAATGTCCTACTTGGGTTGCCGTACATAGCTGGTGTTATTGGTCCAATATGGCGGACCAACTCGTGCATGCGCAAATCGGGCAGACATACAAATCGGGTCGTCACACAGCTAACCATCGTCTATGAAAGAGAATCGATAATGTTTTCCCACAATTCCTTGCGACTGCAGTTTCACGACAAACGCAGATCATGAGTTACTGAACTTATTAAACACTTTCCACCCTAATGATAATTTGCCAAAGTGCTTATAAGATTTGAAGATGATCCAAAGAACATTACGCTAATGTATTTAAACTAATTTAATAAAGTTGCACTGTGTTTTCTGAGTTGGGTGGCGTTTTATTAAGCTAATTCTCGTTAATCCAACATGTTTAAATGTTGATCTGTATAGAAAAAGTGAGCAATCTGTCACCAGTCACAGGTTGTAGTGTTTCTTTTTTAGGAAGGTTCCCAACGGAGAGAAATGATCCTGAAGTATCACTAAGTGGCCGCCATGATACGATGTGTTCATGGGTGCTCAAAAAGGAGCTTCAATGCTTCATTTTGATCTCCTTTAGCGTATGATACAGCATCGTCTATGAAAGACAATCGATAATGCTGTCCCATAATTCTTTGCGATTGCAGTTTCCCGAAAAACGCAAGTCATGTAAGTTACTGAACTTATTAAACAATTACCACCCTAATAATGACTTGCCAAAGTGCTTATACGTTTTGAAGTTTGAATCAGAGAAGATTACGCTAATTACTGTAAACTAATGAAATAAAGTTTGGCTTTAACTAGAACTTACATCGAACCCTTTCGTCATGCATGGGTAGTTTTACAAGTTGATATGATTGTTGCCTTACTTTGAAGTGATTCCAACTTTAGTCTTCTTCTGACGAGAGGAGGCTGTCATGGAAAGGATTGAGAGAGATAGAGAACCTGCTTACAAAAAACTGAGAGTCCTCCGAGGCTGCCAACAAGGAACTATGGGAGTTATTTCAGTCCTGATGAATTCTCCTTCACATATTTCCTCAAACCCCACGATGTGTTACACTCAGGTTACGACAAAGTGGTTAAGAAACGACATAAGAACCTTTTTCTTTGGACATTTCAACCGCACCTACAGCTTTGTTGAGCTACAAAAACACTGAGAGTCCAAGGCTGTCAACAAGGAATTATGGGGGGGGGGTCTGAGGAAATGGTTACCTGTCATTGGGAGCTAAATGTGTTTCTAACCCTGTTTCCTGAGCAGCGCTGGGGGAGAGCGACCCTGTGACCCCGCACTTCTTCTCTGTCAGCGGGGCGCTAGTTTGAATCCCACAAGGTGAGCTGTTAGCAGGTTCACTGTCGCTCTCAATCCTTCACATGACAGCTTCCTCTCGTTTCCCTCAGAAGAAAACTAAATATGGGATGCGAACGGCTTAAAACTAAGGCAACAGTCATAAAAACTGTCGAACTATCCGTGCATGATGGAAGGTTAAGTAGTTAAAGCATGTTTGAATGTTGCTTTCAGGTAGAAAATACAACTTGTGTATGGATAGTTGATCACAGCTGTGTATATCCAGCTAGCTGCAAGATTAAAATATGATATGATTAGTTGTCAAGCTACCAAACTATTACCATGTTTTAAAGTCCAAATAACCTGATTTCGGGTTCTTACACGAAAATATGTTCTTGTTTTTTTACTCGTCAACTGAAAATACAAAAGAAAACCACTTTTGGACGTTGGTCAAACATAAAAGCTGAGGTGCAAATCCCTTAAATCTCATCTGCTGCTTTGAAATATAAAAAGCCTTTAAGGTGAAAGAACTTTGAATGTGAGACAAGGTGTGGCGAAGTCGATAGGGACTTGGCTTGGCAACTGGAAGGTCGCCAGTTCAAGTCCCAGCAAGACCAAGTGCTACCGAGGTGTCCCTGAGCAAGGCACCGTTCCCTACACTGCTCCTCGGGCGCCGTTCAAAATGGCAGCACACTGCTCCTAACACAGGATGGGTTAAATGCAGAGAAACAATTTCCCCCAAACTCCTCTCCTCTTATTATTGCTTAAACAACGTCAATAATTGATAAGTAGGATATTCAATGACTTTAAGTGCAACATTATGACCCCCGAGAAATCAAGAAAAACAGCAGCGGTGGATTCAAATGAAGTACATTTACTCAAGTTGTGTACAATTTGGAGGTACTTCAAGTCATCCTCAATGTGTTACCCTTTACCTTTTGATCCGACACCTTTAGTTACAGATTCAGATTATTAGCAAATACAATCAACTAGTAAATCAGCATTGAGGAAATTATGGGCTGAAATGGGCTATAACGTACAATAAGTACTAAAGTTTAATTTGATGCAAATACTTTCGTCCTCTTACTTACTGGATTTTGAATATATAGATATTTGTATAATATATAAAAATCTGAGTATTTCTACCTCCGCTGAAAACCAGCAATGCCCTGTATAATGCTGCATTCATGGGTGAGGGGAGATCTGAGTTTCCTACTCAGCTTTCAGATGGTAAATATTACGAAGGAACTCCTGGTTTGGCAGAGAATCCATATTTAAACACGGAAATACCTGTAATCAACTTCCACAGAGCGGCACATTCATTCAAGAAAAGACCGAACAAAATTAATTATTTTCCTGCATTTTGTGGCTTTCGCTGCGCAGAAACCGCAGATCCTGCTACGTCTCAAGGTTGGGAGTGTGCACGTTACAAAAGATATTCCCACATGGCGTGACTGCAGAATAAACACACATTTTAACACACACTCTTCTTCCCGACGCCACACAAAGGCCTCGGGGCTAATTAGTTAACAAAAGCACTGAATGAGAGTCAGGCTCCATCAGTCAGGTGATTGACAGCTGCCTGTCCTCCATCAGCAGACCTCTGTACACTCTGACACTCAACCCTAACCCTGATGCACACACACACACACACACACACACACACACACACACACACACACACACACACACACACACACACACACAGAAACACACACACACACACACACACACACACACACACACACACACACAGAAACACACATTGTTGGAGGAGCCTGTGACTTGAGTTTTTCATTGCCATATCTACACTGCAGCTAATGTGACATGACAATACAGCCTTGAAACTTGAAACACACCCACACCCACACATACATCAACACACACACACACACACACACACACACACACACACACACATTGTTAGAGGAGCCTGTGACTTAAGTTTGTCATTGCCATATCTACACTGTAGCTAATGTGACATGACAATACAGCATTGAATCTTGAAACACACACACCCATACATACACACACACACACACACACACACACACACACACACACACACACACACACACACACACACCACACACACACACACACACACACACACACACACACACACACACTCTTCCTTCTCAGAAACCAGTTGTGGAATGTAGTGAAGTACATTTACTCGAGTACTGTATTTAAGTATGTGTTTTGTACTTGCATTTCTTGACTACATTGTACGTGTCAATATTCAAGTGTCTTTTAAGTGTGTGTCCTAAAGTTTGTTGAAAAAAATAAAATGTATTGTACTGTTTACTCAACTACATATATCTGACAGTTTACAGATATCAAAATATAATAAACATTGACATATAATAAGAGGTTAAGATATCCAGCAGCAGTGTACATAGAGTATTAAAGTTAGCGCCTCCTTTACCAGCAGTTATGAGCACATTGATAATCATAAACCAGTCATTTGATGTGACATATGAGCGGCCATTATGCATCACGAGTACTTTTGGTACTTCATTTTGATGCCAATACTTGTGCACTTTCATTTTAGTAAGATTTCGTTTGCAGGACTTCTTCCAAACACACACGTTGTGAAATGTAGATTTACTCAAGTACTGTAACTACAATCTTGTGCTTTTCTTGAGTATTTTCAATTGACGATGCTTTATCATTTTAGTCCACTACATGTTATGAGTCAACATTGTAGTTGACATTAGCTAATACAAAATAAATCCACTAATAACTAAGCATTGACATTTAATTAAAGGTTAACCAGCAGCATACAGTTATAGAGTGGCGAAGTCCCGCCCTTCTACTTCCGGCCCATGGGACCTTATTTCGGAAAAAGTATTGAAGTCAATGGGGAGAGAAAACGTATATTTCGATCCCGTTTGAATTGTGCCACGAATTACACATATGATGTTTGTCAATCTTAAATAATAATTTCCATGTCAAAAAGTCACAGTTTGTCGTAAAACTGTTGAAATATAAGAGTATGAAAAATACGCAACTAGAAAGACTACAAATCCCAGAGTCGCGGTCCCGCATGCTGGCTCTCACGGAACCGACTAACTCCCCTTGTGTGTGTGTACAGCTCTCAACGCGCCCAGACTTGGAGTGATTTTCACCTCTTTCAATATTTTCCGCCTCATTCTGAAAGAAAGAAGTGAAATGTTCCAACGTGACGGCCGTCTTGGTGTGTGGTGCGAGATGGGAGATGTAGTTCATTGAGCGGTTTCACACAAACAAAAGTGTTACTTCACAGTTTTTATTTTTTTGACTTGTAAAATTATCTTTTAAATTGACAAACATCATATGTGTAATTCGTGGCACAATTCAAACGGGATCGAAAGATAACCTTTCTCTCCATTGACTTCAATACATCATTTTTCCGTAATAAGGTCCCATGGAGCTCCCCGGGAAAGGAGGGACTTCGCCTCTCTATGAAAAACTAGCTCCACCTTTGCCAGCTGTGATGAACACATGAATGCATCAATGATAATATTCCAGTTATTTAATATATGTGATTTATGATGGGTGTTTTATTTTGATGCCGATGCATTAGTACCTTAACTTACGTAAGATTTTGTTCGCAACACTTTTACTTAAAGTGGACCTTTCATGCTATATTTGAAAAATATATTGTAGGGCCATACCTATACCAAACAGATCACCCATTGTAGCCATGCCTCATACTGCTCAAACCCCTCTTTTGCAGCCCTAGACAAACGCAGATCTTGGGTCCTTAGCTTGAAAAAAAGAGGAGGCGGAGCTAATGCCTGATCTAGAATTCTACCAGAGATAAATTATTCGGATGTGATAACACGCCATCCTGTTTAAACCACATCAAGGATTATTTCTGAAACAGTATGGAGCTCAAATGCTTTTTCTCTTGCGGGTTTATCACAAGGTGAGTTCCTTTCTTTATTTCCTGCTTTTTAAACACGTGTGCTCTCCAGTACAGGTTAGCTCTGAGTGTTAGCGAGGCTTGCTAATGTAAACAAAGACGAGATTACGTCCAAAACACGTCAGGCATTGTTTCTGATAGCAACTTTCTGTGGGTCCGCCGACGTCACCTCGGATGGACACGTCAGTTCGGATGGGAATCTGTATCCGCTCGTTGTTCCCCCGCTTTTAAAAGATTTGGGTGCGGAGGAAAAGAGAGAGGGTTTTATTTTCTGACGCTGCGTGAGTTCCCCGACGCACCGGGGAGACATGTTTATGTATAAAAGACATCACAAAGTGCATTTTGCATGATAGGTCCCCTTTAACAAGTAAAAGATCCGAGCACACACAAAAACAGTTTCCAAACACACATGCCGACAGATGCACGAGAGGGGAAAAAGGCACACATTCCTCCCTCTCAGAAACACACACAAACACACTCATGCTCACATTAAAAAACAACGCCCCCCCCCCCCCAGCTGTTGAGCCTATAGTGCGTTTACTCCAGATAAAGAGGGGCCTTATTCTAAAGCCAGCCATTCTACTTGACCTTCGCCGGAGCCTTTTCACTCCCTTCAAACCGTCCTTGGGGCTCGCTCACTCTGCGCTCAATGTGCCTAGTCCATCACGGGAATACCCCAAAAATACCCCCCCCTCACACACACACACACACACACACACACACGCACACACACACACACACACACACACACACACACACACACACACACACACACACACACACACACACACACACACACACACACACACACACACACACACACACACACACACACACACACACACACACACACGCAGACACTGCCCGAGACTTCAAAGTTGGTGTGCATTCATTAATTGCCCCTTTGAATTGATATCAGAGGGTCACAATAAGAGTGTGAAAGGAAAAAGAGGCTTTAATGAAGCATAGAGCGCCATTCATTTGCAGATAACTATGTTTTCATGCGTGAATGGTCATCATGCATGGGCTTATGAGAAAAAGGGGTGAGGAGAGAGCCTCAGGGGGGGGGGGGGGAGACAAGAGTGATTTGGTGCTCGCCACTTGGCCCTCGTGCCCCTTTTGCCCTCGTGCCCAGGGACAGAGTGACACATTCAGGGACACACAGAGCCCCCTCTTCTCCGGGCAGACAGCAGTAATCGCCCTCAGCTATTATAAGATCCGATCAAGAGCTTGTTGACTCTGTTTCTGGCAGATTTGATGAGACAGAAATGGTGCAAAGTGCAGCGCAACAATTACCGATTATCAAAGTGTCTGCTGGTTATTCTCGCAATTATTCGCTCAGTCGTTTGGGCTATAAAATGAGGGGACAAAGAGGCTTATTCGAATTTCATGATGTCCAAAGTGTTGTCCACTGTCTTGTCTCACACGAGGCAAGGATTTGAATGATAAAAGCAGAAACATATCACATCTGGGAAGCTCAAATTACATCATTTTGGGGCATTATTGCTCAATAAAGCTGAAAAAGTACTTAAATATTGGGTATTTTTAAGGCAAAATTCACCGGTTTTCTCTGATTTCAGGTATTTTTTTAGCATAAATGCTCAAAATGATCTGCATGTTATCCATTACCAAAAAAGCTGCCTATTATTAGTTTGTGGATCAATCCTGTTTCGGCTTCACAACTTCTGAATTTGTCCAAATTAAACTATTTTAGGTATAATGTCCATTCAAAACATAACACTAACTTTGCTAACTAAGCGCTTCGAGATTTGTCTTGGCAGATGAGAAGCGCTATATAAATTAAATGTATTATTGTTATTATTATTAACTATAGAATCTAGCTAGAGCTGCAAAGATTACACCAAATAATCAATGTCTTTGTCAACAATCAAATCAATCAGCAACTAATTGATAGTCGATTTGAGCATATTGGGGGGAAATAAGGGGAAATCCTCTGATTTCAGCCTCTTAAATGTGAATGCATTCTGGTTTCTTGACACGTCTATGACAGTAAACTAAATATCGTTAAGTTGTGGGGGGAAAACAGACACTTGAGGAAGTTATCATGAGCTTTGGGAAACACTGATTGACCATTTTTAACTATTTCCTGACACACTATAGACCAAACAGCTGATCCAACACTCAATCAACAATGGAAATAATGGTTTGTTTGAGAGCTTTCAAAGCCATAATAAAAGAGAGAAGGCAAAAGCAATGGGTCAAAAGCAACAATGACCAACTAGAGGAATATAAAAGTACCGGCAAGTGTTCTGGTTTTGGAGAGCAGTGAAAACGATCTGAGTTCTTTAGCGTAGCGAGTGCAAACAGCTAGTGTGTAAAAGTGAATCTAAAAGCCTGTCTTTGCACAAATGTCTCTGCAAACAGCATCCTCCTCACACACCAAACACACTGCTCCCATTCTCCTGCTCTGCTCCTTCATCCCTCGCCCACATTATTACATCTGCAGCACGCCGTCCTTAGAAGAAAAAGGTTCTTCATTCACTCGCATTATTTACACAAACAAAGTCCCACTCCGTTTCTGTGACAAAGCCCCGCTAAATCTTCATGGCTCTTTCATGTATTGTGTGCTCACGGTTTCCCCTTTGTCCCCCAGGCCAGTGGCCCCGGACCCTGGACACAAAGAGCCCGGGGGCAATGGAGGCAGATTGAAGGAATGCGCCTCAATAAACCTAATTATGACATGATGACTGCGCTCACCATGGCAGAGGTTTTTCAAAGATCCCGAGCTTATTCAATTAGCCCCTTTCCAGGATCCGCTTTCACCAAATAAAGTTATCCGTTTGACTGTTTGCATTGCAGAGCGGAATGTGTGTGTGTGTGTGTGTGTGTGTGTGTGCGTGTGTGCGTGCGTGCGTGCGTGCGTGTGTGAGTTCGAGCTAAATGGAAATGTATCGGCCCTCAACAAGGCTCCTCTGTATTATCTGGCTAATTTCACCTAACTAAGTATGGACTCGTAAAGATACACTGTTAAAGTGTGTGTGTGTGTGTGTGTGTGTGTGTGTGTGTGTGTGTGTGTGTGTGTGTGTGTGTGTGTGTGTGTGTGTGTGTGTGTGTGTGTGTGTGTGTGTGTGTGTGTGTGTGTGTGTGTGTGTGTGTGTGTGTGTGTGTGTGACTGTTTTAATCATTAACTTTGTCTCCAGGGTTAATGACTCTGACGCCTTCAGGGCCAATTTAACACCAGATACACACATATGTGACGGAGAAGGGAAGTATTTCCGCCCGGAACTTTTTGTATGTGAATTTGGGTGGAAATGGGTTTTATTTGTATTCATATGTCAAAAAGTGTGCCTTGAGATTAAATGTAATCACCATTCTGTTCCTCAGTAAATGAAATGACCAGCAGGCTGTGTGCAGCGTCCATTGGCCAAACAATAACTTGGGTTTTCTTTATTCACAGATCAAAGGGAATACCGTCTTTTATTTAATTAAAAGAGCTACCGGCTCCACATGTTATACAGCCTTCCTTTGAGCATAACTGAGAATATGAATGCCATGAAGCACCATTTAGAAAAGACAGAGACGTAGCTAACAGGTAAACACTTAGTAGTTTCCATTTCAATATATAATGGATTCATTTAAATTCATTTGTCAAAAGGTATATGTTTTTTGGGCGGTAAAATTAAGGCTGTCATTCATTTCAACCCTGACTCCTTCATGATATTGTTGTTAGTGTCTCTTTTCTCCCTTAGTAGAACCACAGAGACATTGATAACCAGGCACATGGTGTTGAACTCCCACTTTTGAGTGTGAATATTATTGCTCTGAAGCCTCATTTTAACGACATCACACGCATGGTTTGAAATACATTTGAATTATCTGCTTATAGATTCTGCAATGACTGTTTTTAGGGCATGACATTTTGAAATTGTGTCTAAAAATATATTCAGAATAAAGTAATTGGAACCTTTTTATGAGACTTATGGACTGAGAGGAGAGGGGGGGAGGAGGGGGAGGAGGGGGAGGAGGAGGAGGAGGAGGAGGAGGAGGAGGAGAGGTGGGAAGTAGTGGAGCACAAATACTTTGTTACTGTACTTAAGTACATTTCTCTGGTATCAGTACTTTACTCCACTACTGACGACTTTTTACTTTGACTTCTTACATGTTGAACACAAATACCTGTACTTTCTACTTCTTACATGTTGAACTCAAATACCTGTACTTTCTACTTCTTACATGTTGAACACAAATACCTGTACTTTCTACTTCTCACATGTTGAACACAAATACCTGTACTTTCTACTTCTCACATGTTGAACTCAAATACCTGTACTTTCTACTTCTTACATGTTGAACACAAATACCTGTACTTTCTACTTCTCACATGTTGAACACAAATACCTGTACTTTCTACTTCTCACATGTTGAACACAAATACCTGTACTTTCTACTTCTTACATGTTGAACTCAAATACCTGTACTTTCTACTTCTTACATGTTGAACTCAAATACCTGTACTTTCTACTTCTTACATGTTGAACTCAAATACCTGTACTTTCTACTTCTTACATGTTGAACACAAATACCTGTACTTTCTACTTCTTACATGTTGAACACAAATACCTGTACTTTCTACTTCTCACATGTTGAACACAAATACCTGTACTTTCTACTTCTCACATGTTGAACACAAATACCTGTACTTTCTACTTCTTACATGTTGAACTCAAATACCTGTACTTTCTACTTCTTACATGTTGAACTCAAATACCTGTACTTTCTACTTCTTACATGTTGAACCCAAATACCTGTACTTTCTACTTCTTACATGTTGAACACAAATACCTGTACTTTCTACTTCTTACATGTTGAACCCAAATACCTGTACTTTCTACTTCTCACATGTTGAACTCAAATACCTGTACTTTCTACTTCTTACATGTTGAACACAAATACCTGTACTTTCTACTTCTCACATGTTGAACACAAATACCTGTACTTTCTACTTCTTACATGTTGAACCCAAATACCTGTACTTTCTACTTCTTACATGTTGAACACAAATACCTGTACTTTCTACTTCTCACATGTTGAACACAAATACCTGTACTTTCTACTTCATACATTTTGAACACAAATACCTGTACTTTCTACTTCTTACATGTTGAACTCAAATACCTGTACTTTCTACTTCATACATTTTGAACACAAATACCTGTACTTTCTACTTCTTACATGTTGAACACAAATACCTGTACTTTCTACTTCTCACATGTTGAACACAAATACCTGTACTTTCTACTTCATACATTTTGAACACAAATACCTGTACTTTCTACTTCCTACATGTTGAACCCAAATACCTGTACTTTCTACTTCTTACATGTTGAACTCAAATACCTGTACTTTCTACTTCTTACATGTTGAACACAAATACCTGTACTTTCTACTTCTTACATGTTGAACCCAAATACCTGTACTTTCTACTTCTTACATGTTGAACTCAAATACCTGTACTTTCTACTTCTTACATGTTGAACTCAAATACCTGTACTTTCTACTTCTTACATGTTGAACACAAATACCTGTACTTTCTACTTCTTACATGTTGAACACAAATACCTGTACTTTCTACTTCTTACATGTTGAACTCAAATACCTGTACATTCTACTTCTTACATGTTGAACCCAAATACCTGTACTTTCTACTTCTTACATGTTGAACCCAAATACCTGTACTTTCTACTTCTTACATGTTGAACTCAAATACCTGTACTTTCTACTTCTTACATGTTGAACCCAAATACCTGTACTTTCTACTTCTTACATGTTGAACTCAAATACCTGTACTTTCTACTTCTTACATGTTGAACCCAAATACCTGTACTTTCTACTTCTCACATGTTGAACCCAAATACCTGTACTTTCTACTTCTTACATGTTGAACTCAAATACCTGTACTTTCTACTTCTTACATGTTGAACCCAAATACCTGTACTTTCTACTTCTCACATGTTGAACACAAATACCTGTACTTTCTACTTCTTACATGTTGAACCCAAATACCTGTACTTTCTACTTCTTACATGTTGAACTCAAATACCTGTACTTTCTACTTCTCTCATTTCCCAAACAGCTGGTTCCTTTAGTCTGAATGTGTGTTTGGTGGCGTGATCGTTATTCTTTAGAGTCATTGCGTGCCTATTGATTTGAACACGATCCGTGTATCCATCATTTCCTGCTCTTCTCTAAAGAAGAGGGACCAATGGAAACGTTGTCATGTTGCCGTTGTTCAGCATGGAAACATTCATTAGCTAACAATGACATTATTGTTCTATTAATATAAAGGGAGGTCAGGTACTCTTTAAAACAGCTGCTAGTTATGGGTACTTTTTACTGAAGTACATTTCAAAGCCTTTACTTTCACTTGAGTAAAGAAGTTTAGTCAGTACTTCTACTTTTACCAGAGTATTTTTAAACACGAGTATCTGTACTTCTACTTGAGTAAAGGATGTGTGTATTTTTGCCATCTCTAAGGAGGAGGAGGAGGATGAGGAGGGGGGGAGTTTTGGAGCTGTGAGCAGGGCAGGACGGGTGTCCGGATCCCCCACCCGCTCCTCTTTGTGCCGCTGCGCTCCGGGCAACACCGGGGCTCTCCGGGGAGAACATTGGTCTCCATTCAGCGAAAGCACTCTTTAATACACTCCCTCCGTCATTAAATGTGACATGGCACAATATCGACATCATTTAGAGGACATTATTAATGTGCGCGGGGGCCAAGGCCGGCCGCCATCAAAAGAATCAATAATAGATCATGAGTTTGAGCCTGTTAGCTCCCTCTGAAAGGCTGGATAGTAATATATATTATTACAGACAGAGAAGTTAAGCTGGCGATGATTTGACTAATGCAACAGGACAGCAAGAAAGTTATTAGAAGTTTAAAAACGACACGTGCAATTTAGGAAAACAGTCTTTCTGCTTTCTTCTCTTCCATATATTTTTTAATTATTAGGCTATGTGTGTTTCTCGGTGCGTATCGGATTTTTTGTTTTGCTTTTGAACTTGTCTTTATTGTAAATAAGTTATCTGCCTCAATGTATTTCCAGTCTGGCTCAGAGGGATGGGTCTGAATGTTAGATGACAAACAGGGGAATGATAGGCTTCATTAATTACATTCTGCTGCCACAACACGTTTCTCTGTTTTAAATTGGTGATTTTACAAACGCAACAGGACAGCAAGACTTCAACAAATAAACCACTACAGTTTTTGGTCCGCAATTTAATTGTATTGATTGGTTAATTATTTGTGTTTCTCGGTGCATATGGGATTTTTGGATTTTTTTCATTTCAGTGAAGCATCTTCCTCCGAGGCGCAGAGATATGATTACAGTCTGAATATATTATGATGACAAACTATAGGCTTCTAACTATTCGGCTTCTTTAAAATCTGCTGACACGTGACGTTTCTCTGTCGTAAAGCAGTTGGTTTTACAAATGCAACGTGACAGCAAGAAAAGCTATTCAAAGTTTAAAGTAACAAACTCATGTAATTTCCGAAAAACAGGTTTTTATTTTGTTCTTTTATCCATAATTTAATTACATTTTTAAGTGTATTATTTGTTTTTCTTAGTGCTTATAGGATTTTTTTCATTTTCGTTTTTTAACTATTGTAAATTACTGTAGTTCTCTTCCACAATATATCTCCTCGTAAAAATAAAGGGTAAATTTACCTTTTTGTATATAAAAATGCAAATAATCTAAGTTTAAGCTTCATATAGTAACCTTGAATGTGTATTTCTGACTTTGTTTTGCAGTTTCTTTCAAAATGATATCCAAACTCTCCGAGAAACTTCTCCTTTTCCCACATTTTACTTTGAAAATGTCAAGGCTAAAAAGTGTTCAATGCGTGTTTGTGTGCGCGTTCACGGGTGTAACCTTCGTGTGTGCAGGTCTCGGGGCGCGCACGCATCCTCGGGCAGTTACGTGGGTGGATTTCAGAACCCTTATTGTCCTCCTGAAAGGCAGCGGGCTTCTTTACAGCCCAAAGGAAACATTTTGTAGGTGAAAACGGCCATTTTCTCTCGCTGAATAATTCATCCTTAATTTCTCTCTCAGTGTGTTCACTGAGGCCTTTCTGTGCACGAGCTTTTCTCCCTCTGACTGAATTATAAACAGCTTCTTCTTCTTTGCTCAAAGCTGTTTCCAAGCTGGCCTTTTGTCCCCAAATAGACTCTCCCGCCTTTGTCACCCAAGTTCATCCTCCCCCATTGAACAAATGTTTGATCAACTCATCCGTGGGACATTTTGTCTCCTTTATGTCTCCTCCCCCAGTGTTACTGATGCAAGGATGTAGACATTTCGCTGCTAAAAACTGATTTTAAAAGTGTTAAAAAAGTGTTGGAAAAACTCATATTGGGGCCGTCTAATGTCTGGTGACATATGTGCAGAGACAAAACTAGAAGTAGGCTAGTACTCAGATAGATCTTGTACTTGAGTAAAAGTAGAAGTACTCAGATCTTGAGTAACGTAGAAGTACTCAGATCTTGTACTTGTCATCTGGTGACATAATGTTTAAGTGACTTGTTCGTTAAGTGTTACATTTGATGTATTTCGTTGACATTTCTTCTTAACTTTATTTATTTTTGGGTGTTGTAAATTGGCTTAACTATCATCGCCTCACAGTGTTTTTCAGGAATTAGCCATCCCCATTTCAGTTTCGCTGCCACACACTGAGCCCACAGAGAAGACGTGTAATTAACTTTTCCAGAGTGAAAATAAAAATGTTTACATTGATTGCATTCAGCCAGTTAATGGATGGCAAGCACACCATCATACCAGTTTGTTTTTATACAAAGAGAAACTCACATGGATTCATTATGGATCATTTGGAAATGTAAGCGTAAATAAAAAGTGACCTAATTACATCTAAAATGTGCTTAATTGGCCTAAAGATTAATGTGCCAAAAACTCCTTTATTCAGGCTACTGTCTGTGAAACTAAAATCAAGAAAATCAAGTAAATATTCCTTGGCTTTAAAAACATACTTTAATACAAATACTCAAATCTAGCCTATTATACATCTTTCAATTCGTTTTTGTGAACAAAAAGTGGGTTTTCTCGTAATTATAAGGACAAAACTAATCTAGTTTGTTTTTAAAAAATCGCTTAATGAAACTTGTTTTGTAACCTTATCTAAATCTAATAGATTCGGTTGTTCTCTTGTAATAACCCAATATGAATCATTCATCAGTTGTACCTGGTTGCATTATAATTAAGTAAAAAACAACTGCAACCAATTTGCACAATCGTTGAATGTAAAAAGTGTCGGGTTCTTGAAATCACTTAATTTTGTTACAACATCGTTTAAATTCACTGGAAATAAACAAACCCAATCTTCAATTCAATCAAATATGTATTTAAATTATGTTCACATGTTAAATATATATTTTTCCGGGACTGAATCTGGCAGGTGGTCACGTTTTACTAATGCACCCTGTCTCGTTGCATGAAATAATAATCAGCCTAGCAAGCACATGAGCCAAGAGAAATGTTTCCATCCTTTATTAATAATAAATGATGGAGCGATGTATAACGCTGCACCGAGTTGGTCATGTAATCCACAAGAATACAAGTTGTTTTCTATAGAATATGCAGACTTCCGTGGCTATTCATGCACACTGCTGAACACACACACACACACACACACACACACACACACACACACACACACACACACACACACACACACACACACACACACACACACACACAGAAAACACACTTCGCCCTCACCATCACCTGCTGCTTGATTTACGGTGAGGCCTCATGGGAAAAGCATTAGCGGGAGAGATATGGTCGATAAAGGATTCCTAACAAAGGACGACACACACACACACACACACACACACACACACACACACACACACACACACACACACACACACACACACACACACACCACCCCCATCCTACAACTTTACAGCATGCTAAAACTCCACAGAGAGCCCTGCAGTTACACCAGCAAATAAACTCTGCTTTACAGCCGGCTGTAACCATCAACAGGTCGCAGCTTCACACATGTCTGCAGGAGGGAAACAAGAGCACTATCTTCTGTAATCAAATCCGCACATTTAGAGAATATAGATGGACTCATATGGTACATTTTCACTCCAAAAAGCACCGCAGATTAGCAGTAAAAATCATAGTAAAAACGCTCCCTCGTGGACTCACTGCACCATATCTGATCCGACCTGATGTGTGTGTGAGCTCACTGATGTTCAGGGAGATAAGGGTCACTTTGTCTTCCACTGTAGCAGCAATAAGAGGAGATTTCACTCACATCTGTCTCCTAAGATGCCCTCGATGCTGTGTTTGGCCCTCCGGTCGCTCTCCTCCAGCTCCTTCCTCTCCAGCTCCTCCTCATCCTCCTCCTCGTCGCCTTTCCCCCCGAACTTACTCCGCATGGTGCGACTGATGGAGCTCACTGCGTAGAACCGGTCAAAAAGGGGAAATTACAAAAAAGTATGTCGTTTTTTTTTTGGGAAAACAGTGATTGCACCTTAAATAAGTCACTAAAAAAGTTGAAACACTTAAGTAATGGTAGTTTTGTTTAAATAATGTGTTTTTATAGATTAAGCCTATAATTGTTACGTTTTTTTAATTTAAAAATACATTAAAATATTCGTCGAGGCTGTATAATGAAATGGTAAAAGTAATTTTTTTACAAAATTATATGAAGTAATATAATATTTGTTTCAATAATAATGTTCATTAAGTGTAAATCAACAAAATGTCAATTGTTTTTTTCTCCAAAAATACCCTGTTAATTGGCACCGCTCTAATATATGACAGCTAATGGGCCATTAGTCTGAAATATATGTGATTGAAAAAAGTTTTGAGTTTTGTTTTGAGTTGTTTAACTTAATCCTCTCCTAATTGTTAATTTTTTTAGTGCAAAATATATAGGAACAAAAGTTCAACTGCCTGTATCATAATATGGTCAAAGTTCATTTTGTATGTCGAACATAAAATTAAGTAAAATATATAACACAAATAAAGCTTATAAATGAACATTTTTGACCAGGCTTCATGATAATATTGTGATGTTATGGTGATAGTTTTGATTATTTCATGTCTGCCCTTCTTTACCTGAAGGCACGGTGTTGCGGTCACATATCCCATCCTTCAGTAATTTATCCCGAATCTCCCAGCTAAACATACCCGGGTTTTCCCGCTTGTAATCTTCTATTCTCTTGTCTACGTCCGGCGTGGTCCCCTGCTTCAAAAGGTCAGAAGAGTGGCACAGTTTAGTCACTGTGTTGTGGCCCTGGGGGCACAATGCGTGCAATGTCTCCAAAAAAAACACGTTAATGGATTTTTGACAATAATGTAAGGATTTCACATGGAATCATGGCACATGTATATTCTCTATACCTTGGGTTTGCTGCCCCCGATGGCCCCGGGCCGGATGGAGCCGGTCTCCTGGTACCGGCACAGGATCTTGGAGACGCAGCCGTGAGAGACGCGCAGCTGCCGGGAGATTACGCACGGCCGGACTCCGTGGTGCGCCATCTCCACGATCTTATGTCGGATGTGGTTGGGTAAAGGTCTGCCGTTTATAAAAACTCCTCCGAGCTGGTTCACACGGCCTTGACCCAACGGGGTAGACACTACATGTTTAAATAAAATAAAAAATACGAGAGGTGAGGGTCACTTTGGTGATGAGAACATGATGTTATTGGACTTCAAAAAGCCCCTTATCTACCATCATATTATATAGACTGAAGCCGTGTGTTTCTAGCAGCTCTTAAAATGCTGATAATAAATTACATTTTACGCAATAACATATTATCATAATATGATCCCATTAAAGTTGTCTTTGGTGTCACCATGCTGTCCACAGAGGAGCTTCAACTGACCTTCAATATAACAACATAATAAAGAATTAAGCAGTGTGTTTTTTAACTGCTCCCAAACAGCTGATAATAAATGTGTTACATTTTTACGCACCATTATGACATGAATGGTTCCATTAAATACGTTTTTATTGTATGCAATATTGTTAATAGCCTAATCATTTATAAAGGCTGCACGGAAGTGTGTTGCTAAACAAGAAATGGAAGACGATAGGCTGCAAGAGTAATACAAAATAAATATCGCAAAAACATTTAATTTCTGCACAAAGTTCGTGTTTTTTAAGCCGAGGTTTGGAAGAAAAGACTTTACACAAGTGGCCTAAAAGCAATACACAGGCTACATAACAATGTGTCAGTTCAGCTGCTGGACGTTTGAGTCCTGTAACTGAACAAAGTTTGGGTTTCTAAGGCGAGGTCATAAAAGTATCCTAAACATAATACATATATTAAAAAAATGGTGAGTTTGGCTGCTGAGAAGTAACTCTATAAAACGTTAGAGTCCCTGTTTCTTAGCAGAGGTGTGGAAAGAAAGCATGTGGCTTCACAAATGTGGCCTGCATGGAGACATTTTAACTATTACACAATATCTCAGTTCAGCTGGTGAAAAGTAATTCTATAATCCTAGACCTATAACTGCACACAGTTTTATTTTTGTGTTGAACAAACAAGTCTCTGGCTTAAAAATAAAAGGATAAATAGCCAAAATATGTCAGTTCAGCGACTAAAATGTAATCCTACGAAACTTGTACAACCATAACTGCAAAAAGTTAGTTTTGCTAATCCAAGATGTTGAGAGAAAGTGAAATGGTTCAATGAAAGCAGCCTGACAGTGACTTTAGCTCTGAAATAAACATCTTCTCTGAACATCCGGGGCTTCCTTTGGGTAAATGTGATGCCTTTTACCTTCCAGTGGGAAGCCACTGCGGGGGTAGTTCTGAGCCAGCGTGGGTCGCATCATCCTGGGGATTGACCCCACCAACGCACTCAGTACCTCAAGCACCGCGGTGCCTTCAGGGACCTCCTCCTGCCGGGGAGACTGCAGCTCCAACACCGAGTTTGAAGCAGCAAAGTCGGCGTTGAAATCGCGTTTTCTCCGCCTGAGATGAAGCTTTCCTGGAGGTCAGCCTCCAAAGAAAAAGGAGAAAATGGGATTTGTTTGGATGTTAAAAAGTAGTTTCCTCGGTTTAAATCGCCAGAATAAGGAGGTATTGGAAATGTCAGTGAAGCTGGAGGAATATATTGTTGTTGTTGTTGTTTGTTGACACCGGTTCAAAGTGAGAGCAGAGCGTCAAAAGTAGCGGAGCTCCTCTCGGTGCCCGTCAGCGCTCCTCGCTCTGATTGGTCGAGAGGGTTCAGTGCTGTGCGCGGATTGGCTGATGCTGGAAACTTTGTTCCAATCAGAGACGCTGTCACAGTTCCGCTCGGACGGGACAGGGCGTCAGTTCAGAGTCTCCGAAGGTCCTGTTTAACCGGCGAGGAGTCTCAGATAGCTGACTGTGTGTTGAGTCCACTGCGGGGAGGAAAGTGGGGCAGCACGTGACCACTGCGAGGTGAAATCATCTGGTTCATTTGCTAAAGTATTACTATATTGCACCGACAGCCTGTTGTGAGCCACATGCAGTAAATCACTTTCGATTAATTGTATTTTTCCCCTCTATATTCAAAAATAATAATAATAATAATAATAATAATAAAGGATAAACATGAAGATAAGACCAATGCAAGTTCAAGCTTGTAACAAACTGTTTGCATGCATACACTCATAATCATATTTGTTCTCCCCATTCCTCTCAATATAGCCTACTTAATTTACAAGAAGGACACATATGGGAAAACATAGGTGTATAAAAATACAAAAAGGCAGCAATGACCAACAATAAAATACATGTAGAAATCCAAATAAATGTAAGTTATGAACTATAAAGAGTGCATATAAATAAATAGGATACCACACAGTGTAATGTACAACATACAATGAAAGCATTATTCTAACTAATGCTTATGACATGCTTCCTTATGTCAATTAAGTGGACAACATTATTTAAATAAACAAAGAAATGTCCAAAGCAGCACCAGCAATAAACTCAAAATAAAGTATTACAAAAATAGTCCCAACTAAAACTGAGCATTTAAAATAGTTATTGTTGAGTTTTCTGATTGTTAGAAGTTGAATTATAATTGCCTTTATTGTAACCTAAGAATCTATCGACAGAAAGGGTTATTTATGAATCAACTCCAAAACTGTAATATATTTGTTCAAACAAATGTAATTATCATTAGCCCTAATTCCTGCATCTCCTTTTTAAGGACTGTTTTCATTGACTTGTTCCTATCACATCCTTAATATAAAACCACACCTGTACTGTCTGTGGCATTAATCAATAATTCAGCTGCCAAATGAAGCAACAACTCAAAATGTATAACTATGTGTCTCTACGCTAAATTGACCCACAAACCCGATATTCCACTATTTCTCCTCTTCTCGCCAACCTGTGCGTAAAGCCATCTGCAAACTTGGCGTATAGTGCATGCCATTGCACACGACCCCTAATTTGTGTCAACCCCCCCATGGCTTCATATGTGACACAAATGGTGCTAAAAGTGTGTGCAGTTCGAGGAATGTATTGTGTGTTCAGTCTGAGGGTCGCGCGCCTCAGCAGGGCGCGACGCCAGCGGCCGTAAAGCCAGTCTGAGGCTCTGCTGCAACAATATGGAGCAGTGGGTGGGTGTGGGTTCATCCCCAAAATGTCTAATAATCAATGCTGTCCGCGCGCCCAAAAAGCAGAATGGAGAAGTCTTTAAAAGAACTCATGAGCATCCGTTAGTTCCTGATCAGTCACTGAAGCAGAGGGCCAAACAAAAGCTGGTTTTATTTCAGCGAAACAGGAACTCATCCTCTCGCTTTAGCAAGTGATTCAATGTTATTTTTAGTTTTGAGAGGTTTATTAATCACCTGACACTTCCTCTGGAGTTTTAGTGACACCCGCGTGTTAAAAGAAAGTGATGAAAACACAGCAATTATCCAATCTTCAATAATAACTTGGGTTTGAACTTCAATACAATACAAAAAGAGAATCACTTATTTTCTAATAAACAGTAAAGGTATTGCTGCTTCGACCCTTCCTTACATCCGATACATGTAGATTAACATTATTGATATGGAAATTATTTTTGTTATAGCAGCAGGTTATTGGCATTATTCTACACGACTAAACAAAATAAATATATATTTTTTAAGTGAAGAAATAATTACACATCAACAGTAGACAGATGTATAAGCTGCTCTTCTTACCTTCTAATTGTTTTCATTTTATAATAGTTTTTTTTTTTAATAGACATGTTTCCTCTGCGTTTAACAACTAAAGCAAATTCAGTAAATACCCAATAACCAGTGGCGGACTGGGACTAAAAATCAGCCCGGGACTCTCGACCGGCCACCTCGGTACCGCAAGTAAATACCGCTACATTGTCGACGGGGGAGGGGGGAGGGGGTGCTAGTGACTTATCCGACCGGCCCACTTCAGTCCCAGTCCGCCACTGCAAATAACCCTAACAATAAACCTGACTCTGATACAACACACAATATCAAATATAAATGAATAAGTTAGACTATACACCAAACTAATAAACCAACCAAGTCTCGCGTGAATTCGTGAAATGGTCACGTCATTTGTTCATCCATTGCCTCGTGCACATGTATGTTCCGTGAATGGTTTGAATTGACATGAAAAACATTAGGAAAATCAGGTAGTGTGTTCAGGTCCAGGTAAATAAAGCACATTCAGAATCAGAATCAGAATCAGAAAGCCTTTTTGATTGAAATGGTTAAATATCGATTCGTGATTAAACAAAGCTCCAAACCGACATGGAATAACTCGCAGGTGGAAATGCGAGTTAAGCCTCTCTGCAAGGAAACCCCTGATATCTTTAAGACTCGTGCTAAAACTAAAGCTGCAACCCCCCAACACCTGATCTGACCTTTTTGTTTTTGCCCCCCTCCCCTCCTCTCAAACTCACCTATGGGTTTAACACAGTGTGAGGGGGGGTCCCTGTCATTCACCTTCATTCACGCACAGCAGGTTTCAATGAACATTCAACTCTTTGAGAGACTTTGGAGGAAAGCGCACTTCAAATGTGACTAAAAACTAAAAGCGCGCGGTAACAATGGAGAGAGGGAGGGGGGGGGGTGAGGGGTTTAAGATAAGCAGGAATAACGGGGGGCTTTCACCTGATAAAGGGATAAAGAGGGTGTCATGAATTATTCTTATTAGTTTGTCTATCACTGATGTATTATGTGTGATAGAGCAGTGCAATGTAATGAAGTGTGTTTCATTTGATGTACTTCCAGTATATTTTGGGAGACAGTATTGTACTTTTTACTGCATTACCTTTATTTAACAACACTTTGCAGGTTCAAATGTATTACAAAAAATATATTATCTAATGAATTATTATGCATTAAGATATCATTGTACAAAGTCATTCAATTAAGCTCCATGTTTACAAGCTGCAAAATCAAATTGATGAACACTTTAATAATTACAATGCATTAATACAAATGTCCATTGTGCATAATGAGTATGTATTTTGAGTTTATTTGATCCCAACACTTTTACAAAAGTAACATTTTTAATAATGTAATTGTACTTGTAACATAGTATTTCAACACTTTGTATTACTTATTGTACTACTAAGTTCATTTTAACTTTAACTTTACTACATTTTAGAAGCCAAGATTGTACTTTCTAATACACTTCTCCGACAGCTTGAGTTACTTCACAGATTCAGATTATAGCTGATACAAAATCAACTAATAGGTAAATATTGACATACAATTATCGGTTAAAATATCTTTATTAAGAAGATTACGAACACATGAATGCATCAATAATCACCAGGTAATTCATTATATATAACCAGCTTATCGAGTGCTTTTACTGTTTTGGTTTTTATGATGTATGCTATGTGATTTGAGGACTCTTACTTGCAACAGAGTATTTTTTAGAATTAAGTGTGTCTCCTTTTACTTAAATCTGAGTACTTCTTCCACCTCTGAAAGCTAGGCTATAACAGGCTTCATGTGAATAAATCAAACGGCCACTAACACGTGGTTTGAGCCGTTTGAGCCCCAGAATAAATTATTATAAATACTATTTGCTTTGCTTTTGTCTTATTCCTCTTACAGAAGGACACCGGCAGCCTCTGTGCGTACAAACGTGACGATTGGGGGGGATCAGTCAGTGATCTTTCTGAAATTGGATATTAGAGCCAAGCAGGGGAAAGCAAAACAGAAAAGGGCAAATGGGAAACAGAGACAGGCATGATGCATACCTCGGGCTTTTCTTTAAAGCGACACTGAATCTGCGTGGCCAATCCACTCCCGGAGGATGACATTCAGAGTCAGAAATCTCTCCTGATGAGAAATAAATGAGTTCTGCGAGGGGGGGCGTTCACAAACACACATTTGTCAAATCAATTAGTCGACTTTGCACCCCGTGTTGGTGATAACTCGTGCAGAGATATCGGAGCTGGGATAGGCCCTTTAATAATAAGAAGAAATCAGGACGAACCTTTAACGATGTCATATTATCTGGTGAAACAGTTAATTTGCTTTACGTAGTTTTTATATGCAATGGTACTATTTAACATTGTGCAGCCCTTGACTTAATGTATCTCTATCCTGGCAGTGGCTCAGTCAGTAGGGGCTTGGACTGTGAGCCGTAGGGTCGCCGGTTCAGGTCCCCGACCAGACCTAAAATATGGAGTGTGGACTGCTACTTGGAAAGGTCCCAGTTCACCTCCTGCCCTGCCGTGGTGCCCTTGAGCAAGGCAAATCAAATCACTTTTACACAGTTTATTTCCAGGAGTATTTAGATATTTTTTTAACAACAGAAACAATATCTTAAACAAATAAAAATAGCTCCTTATAGTCCTGCATTTTACTAGAGTAAGAATACTGTATAAGATCATTAAATGAAAAACTATATATAGCTTAAAGTTTAAACAAAGAAAAAAAATGTTTGGTTATAATTGGAATATTTTACATTTTTGGAATATAATAGTAAATTATTACAGAAGTTGGTTAAAGCTTATTTTAACAGCTTGTTGCACGATTGGACGGTTTATTTCAGCTTGTTTATAAACGGACTGAAGGCTAAATGTTTTATTAATAAAATCTTGATAGAAAAAGTCTTATACTAGAATACAGATAAACACAATGTGCAATATTTCGCACAAACACATTGAAACCCTTGTGTTGTCTTCCTAATGTTACCACCTTTCAAAGCAACTGTAATCCTGCTTATTAAGACAAGTGTTCTTCTTCTTTTTGAAAAGTTTGGTAAATGGACCTCATTTCCACAAAATCCAACCTGATTTCTGAGGATTTACAAAAGGAAAACATGTTGAACGATTTTTTCATAATTGACCCCTAAAAGACCACAGATGCTATAATTTGGAATAAAACCCCAAACCTAATGAAAGGGATCATACTTATACAACATAGTATACAAGCAAACATGTTATTTCTCTGGCACTAACATAAAATAAACCTTAATCCCGACATAAAAACATTCGGGAACAAATTGGACCCAAGGACCTTCATCTTAGGTTACAAGTGGCCTTATTTGTATTCTATAAAATAATATAATGCATGTGTTCCTAGCACTAAATCAATCAATCAATGTTTATTTATCAATCAATCAATCAATCAATGTTTATTTATATAGCCCAATATCACAAATGTTACATTTGTCTCAGTGGACTTCACAGTTTGTACAAAATATCAGTATGACAATACGACACCCTCTGTCCTTAGACCCTCACATCGTACAAGGAAAAACTTCCGAAGAAAACCCACAGTTTTAAAGGGAAAAATGGGAGAAACCTCAGGGAGAGCAACAGAGGAGGGATCCCTCTCCCAGGACGGACAGACGTGCAATAGATGCCGTGTGTAAATTGAAATGATAATACATTTGCAACATAGGTAGTCCAAATGTTTGGAAATGCATGTGTGTATAATAGGAAGATGAATCCACGAGGATATCCATCCAGGACCTATGATCCATGACCACAGCCACGACTCAAGATCCAGGGCTCGCGATGCAGGACACAGGACCGCAGAATCATCCATGACTCCGGCTCCCAGCGTATATAGACACCAAAAAGAAAGAAATTTGGGGAAGCTGGGTTAATCGGAACATGAGAGTACACAGGTATAGACAGAGAGAAGGAAGAAGTAAGATGTCCCCCGACAAACTAAGCCTATCAGCAAAACTAGGGGCTGAATCTAATCAGCCCTAACTATAAGCTTTATCAAAAAGGAAGGTCTTAAGCGCACTCTTAAAAACAGATAGGGTGTCTGCCGCCCGAACACAAACTGGAAGCTGATTCCACAAATGTGGAGCTTGATAAGAAAAGGCTCTGGCTCCCATTGTACTTTTAGAGACTCTAGGAACAACCAACAACCCTGCATTCTTGGAACGCAATGCCCTAGTAGGACAGTAGGGTATAATGAGTTCTTTAAGGTAAGATGGCGCCTGCCCATTAAGGGCTTTGTAGGCGAGAAGAAGAATTTTAAATTCTATCCTGTGTTCTATAGGGAGCCAGTGTAAGGCATTTATATAGCCCAATATCACAAATGTTACATTTGTCTCAGTGGACTTCACAGTTTGTACAGAATATCAGTATGACAATACGACACCCTCTGTCCTTAGACCCTCTGTCCTTAGACCCTCTATCCTTAGACCCTCTGTCCTTAGACCCTCTGTCCTTAGACCCTCTATCCTTAGACCCTCTGTCCTTAGACCCTCTATCCTTAGACCCTCTGTCCTTAGACCCTCTGTCCTTAGACCCTCTATCCTTAGACCCTCTGTCCTTAGACCCTCTATCCTTAGACCCTCTGTCCTTAGACCCTCTGTCCTTAGACCCTCTGTCCTTAGACCCTCTGTCCTTAGACCCTCTATCCTTAGACCCTCTGTCCTTAGACCCTCTATCCTTAGACCCTCTGTCCTTAGACCCTCTGTCCTTAGACCCTCTGTCCTTAGACCCTCTATCCTTAGACCCTCTGTCCTTAGACCCTCTATCCTTAGACCCTCTGTCCTTAGACCCTCTATCCTTAGACCCTCTGTCCTTAGACCCTCACATCGTACAAGGAAACACTTCCAGAGAAAACCCACAGTTTAAAGGGAACATGGGAGAAACCTCAGGGAGAGCAACAGAGGAGGGATCCCTCTCCCAGGACGGACAGACGTGCAATAGATGCTGTGTGTAAATTGAAAAGATAATACATTTACAGCATATAGACCAAATGTTAGGAAATGCATGTGTCTGTAATAAGAAGATGAATCCACGAGGATGTCAACAATCCTGTGGAAGCCATCAGGGAAGTATTATGATGAGAGTCAGGCAGGACCGCAGAGACAGGTTCAGCCACGACTCGAAGTCCAGGACTCAGATCAGGATCCAGGACTCAGGACTCAGGATCATCCATGACTCCGGATCCCAGCGTATATAGACACCAAAAAGAAAGACATTTGGGGAAGCTGGGTTAATGGGAACATGAGAGTACACAGGTATAGACAGAGAGACGGAAGAAGCAAGATGTCCCCCACAAACTAAGCCTATAGCAGCTACACTAGGGGCTGAATCTAATCAGCCCTGACTATAAGCTTTATCAAACAGCAAGGTCTTAAGCGCACTCTTAAAAACGGATAGGGTGTAAATAACAGCTTACATTTGAATAAAACCCAAACCTGATGAAAGGGATCATACTTATTCAACATAGTGTACAAGCAAACATGTTATTTCTCTGGCAGCGACATAAAATAAACCTTTATCCCGACATAAATACATTTGGGAACAGTTTAAATTTGACCCTTGGACAACAAGAAGGTCAGGAGTCCAATATTCATCAAAGGTTATAAGTGGCCTTACTCTATACAATCCTATATTGCATGTGTTACTAGCACTCAATAACAGCTTAGAGGCTGAGCTTAATGTCGAATGAGAACATGTTCGCTCAGTTTGGACTCAATTTGTAAACAATGTCTCAAACTATTCTCCAGAAATCAGTGTATCTGTATCTGATTTGAAATTACAGCCACGCTCTGATACAAAAGGCTTCAGTGTTGTCTGAATAACATGAGAGTATGAAAAAGGGCCAGCTATAATGTGACGGCTTTATGGAGCATGTGACTCCTGCCTCGTGTCCCGAATATAAATCTGTGGTTGTATAGGGGACGGTTTGTGTCTCTTCTGTGTGAGGGGAAACATCTCGTGTTGAATGGGTTGATTAATAAAGTGCGGGAAATCTGTGTGTGTGAGGTTATTGGAAAGTGTGTTTACGTTTATTGAAGATTAAAGTAGAAATAAGTGCATTTAAAAACAGCCATTCTGCATTAAGAGTACTTTTAGTTTTGGTACATTCATACTTTTACTTAAGCAAAACAATGCATATGACTTTTCAAAGAAACAGAGTATTTCCAAACTTTTGGTATTACTACTTTTACTATTCGTACTTTTGGTAAATAAAGTATACTATATAGTTAACGCATCAATAATTATAACACAAAAACGTAATATATACGATTCAGAAATTGGCCATACTACATAATAAGTACACATGGTACTTAAAGTATATTTTGATGCTACTTTTGGACTTGAATGTTGTACTTTAACTTGTAACTGAGTATTTTTAAACTGTAGTATTTGTACTTTTTACATACATTCATACTTTTACTTACTGTAAGCAAAACAATGCATATGTCATTCCCCAGAAGCAGAATATTTTTCTGAACTATTGTATTAATACTTTTACTATTAGTACTTTTGGTAAATAAAGTAATTAATAACTATAATAATAACACAAAAATGTAATATATGCGATTCTGAAATTGGCCATACTACATTATGGTACATATGGTACTCAAAGTATATTTTGATGCCAATACTTTTGTACTTGTAACTGAGTATGTTTAAACTGTAGTATTAGTATATTTTTCAAGTAGAATACATGTGAACTTCTTCCACTTCTGTGAAAGCTTTTTATAGCATGAAGCATTATTTGAGAACCAGCAGGGGGCATATTTGATGCATAACAGATAATCCTCAAGCACTGAAAAATGCTTTAATATTGAATGTGATTCTTATTCAAAAATGTGTTGTGTTGTGTTTGCATACACATGAGCCTAATCATGAGTAAATACATTTAGAGCAAACCATTTCAACGTAGGTTTAATTGGATTAAATGTATTCTTGTTATATTCAGTTCTGTGTTTATTCAATTTCAAGTTCAATATTCATGTATTTTTATTCATCACAAAGTGATATGCTCTGTTTTTGAACTGGTTTTGTTTGTCATTTGTGTTATTACTTCTGGTTTGTGACGCATTTAGTGTGACTTGTTGTGCATGAAAAGTGCTATAAAAATAAAGATTGATTGTTTGGTTGTTTGGTTGGTTTGTTAAAATGTTGGTTGGTTGTTTAATTGGTCATTAGGTTGGTTGGTCAGTAAGTCAGTCATTAGATTGATTGATTGATTGATTGATTGATTGATTGATTGATTGATTGGTTAGTGGGTTGGTTGTTTGATTGTTTGGTTGATTGGTTGGTCGGTCAGGCAGTCATTTGGTTGATTGATTGATTGGTCGGTTGATCGGTCAGTCAGTCAGTCATTCGATTGATTGGTCGGTTGGTTAATTGGTCAGTTTGTTGACTGGTCGGTTGGTCGGTCAGTCAGTCATTCATTTGATTGATTGGTCGGTTGGTTAATTGGTCAGTTTGTTGACTGGTCAGTCAGTCATTTGATTGATTGGTCGGTTGGTTAATTGGTCGGTTGGTTGACTGGTCGGTTGGTTGTCTGGTCGTCCAGTCATGCTATTGATTGATTGATTGGTTGGTTGGTTAATTGGTCGGTTGGCTGATTAATCATTTGGTTGGTCAATCGGTCCGTCGGTTAGTCTGGCAGTCAATTGTTTGATTGATTGTTTGATTGATTAGTTGATTGATTAGTTCGCTGATTGATTGGAAACACAGCCCACTGCTCTGAAACAAAACTATCAAAGCAAAGGATTTTAATGTTTCCTTTATTACTGAAATGTGTTTATGTATGTAAAACAGCACATAAGGAACATTTCTCTGTGCAAATACGTTTCAACAACAACCACAGAGTCTCATAAAAACCAACAACAATTTATAGGTCCTCTGAAATAAATATGCTTACATTTAACAAAAGTTTAACACCCCATTACTTGTGTCAAATAAGAGGGCGAAGGTGCATCGTCTTAAAGATAGGGAAGGGTGTAGCAGGATGATTGAAACAGATTGAGGGGGGGTTAGGAGATATATTGAATTGTTTTTGTTTATTCCCTTTGCAGTGAGGTGGGGGTACCATCAGTGTGAAAGGGCATCAAGTGCAAAACCACTATGGTGTCAAACGCATCTCACAATTTGATATTAAACACTAAAAAGGAAGTTTGGGGAGTGCAACAAGTGCTCCATGGCTGTCAAGGTGTTTCACTGCACCACAAGTAGGGTATCACCTGTAGCCATATTGAAGAATAATACATTAATAATTGTATAGGTCGCAACGATTACATTTACCAAAGCTTCAGAGTAATATTCATAATACTCAAGAAGCCCACTTTAGGGGCCTCTTCTTGCAAAACACTGTGTGATAAGGAGCAGATTTCACTTTCAGATACATTGTCCTTCTGCAGGGGAAAAACATTGAAAGTGTAAAGATTTGAAGGGGAATTAGATCTGTGCAGTGTGTTATCGCAGATACTGAAATAACACAACTCTTCTCATATGCCTTTTTTCTAATCTTAGCAACAAAGCTCATGTTTCCAAAGGTAATTATGACTCCTGAAAACCCCAGAGGAAACAGAGTGACACCAGAACTGTTCAGCATGTCTGCCTCAGCCAAAAAACAGAAGCTGGATTTTATACTATCCCTGTTTATCAAGTAGACCAAGGTATCTATTCTGACCATTTCAGATGCAAACACGCATGCTTTTAAGTGTAAAAGGTGCCAGTTCTGGGAGGCAGCTCTATCCGTTGTTTAAGTGACAGAAAGAGGAAATCCCTGTGGCTGGTGCATGGGTTTCTATCATGATTAAAGTGAAGGTTTAATGACACATAACAGGGTCAAAGCTTTAAACACCATATATGTGTTCAAAGAAAACATCCTGCAGAATCAGCTTGGGTTAGAGTGGTCTCATTGAAAAAGATGAACCAGAAGCACTCACCACTTCTCTGTGGACTATCAATAACCTGAAAATGAACTTGTGAAGAAAATGAAATAAGTAAAAGTACAATGTTTTCTTCCAAATTGTCGTGGAGGACAAGTAGCATGAAAGGGACATGCTCCAGTAAAGTAAAAGTACCTATACTTCAGTAAAGTAATTGAGTCGGTTGTTTTTAAACACTGTTCGCCCAAAACATCTGGATGCACTGATTTGGTCAACTGGGGGGGGGGGGGTGAAGGTTTACTTCCTGAAGCAACAAGGTGAGGCACAATGAGACATAACGTCAATTATGTTTACAAAAGTGCCATTCAGAAGCCTATCATGCACTGACGTTTCCAAACACAAGGTCAAAAACACAAGCTTTGCAAAACCTGGAATATGTGCAGTGTTCAAAGAAAACATCCTGCGGGAACAGCTGGAGCACATGGGCGACACTTTGTTTTGAAAAGTGGTGTGGACACTTCTTTCAGATTTAAAAATGTTATGCATGCTTACAGTATTTGTTAGAAACACCTTATGACGTCTGAAGACTTTGCTTCGCTCTTCAATGTCACATACCCGACAAACGTGACATTGAAGAGCGAAGCAGAGAGAGATGTAAAATGGACATTTGGAAACGTCTTGTTAAAGTTTCTTATCGATGCATGAAAGTGTTGAGGTCACTTTAGAATCAGTATGTATTATTTTAGCGTTCTTTACTTATTTTTCTTTAACTAGTGCATTGTCTGTGCCCTGCTTCTAAAGCGGGATGTTTGATTCCCTATTTTCTATTCAAAGTTTACTTAAATTAGTCACATGTCTAAATTGCATCATTTGGGTTCTCGTAACCCGACAGTGTGAGCGGACACAGAGTTCTGTGTTACATTTCTTGGTGCACGCTCTTTCTCCAAACATATTTAAATTAAACTTTAAAAAAAGTCGTAGGGACATTTCCCCAGCAGAAATGACACCTGTGCACATTTAGTAAGGTCTCCAAGAAAAGGCTGATCCGGACTATTTACATTTCTTTTGTAACCCAATAACTTTGAGGCTTCTCACATAAACATACAAGCCTCCATAAAAAAACAAACTCCACCCCCTGGAAAGTCAGAAGTGAACAAACATCTGTACAACACAACACAACAGTGCTTTGTTGAGCTATGAGAGTGGACAGTTTATCATACAGTGAGTGGCATTGTGGGATATGCATATAATAAAGCAGGATAGTGGGGAGGGGGAGGAGGGAAACCCTGGAAATAAATTCACATTCAGTCATCAAAGCAACCACAGGAGCGTTCACTGTCAATCCACCACTTCAGGAAAAGAGAGTATCGAGGGGTCATCATGTCGGCCACACAACACGGTGTTTGCAATACTGATAAAAAGGCCATTTTGGACGATATTCACTCCTATATAAAAAGTAGAGGGAGCCTCAGCCCGCCGTCAGTCAGGCGTTTCTGCGCGAGTTGCTGGTGGCGGAGGAGCGGCCCGTCTCGTGGTCCGGCCTGTATTTGAGCCAGCAGATGAGCCATGTCACGACCACCGAGAACATGGCCAGGATGCTCGCGACCGACAGGCAGATGGGTCCCGCGGGCGAGGGGGGGGTGCTGTGGCTGTGCACGAAGATCAGGCCCATGAACAGCAGCACGAGCATGGACAGGAAGGAGAAGATGACGCACACGCAGCCGGTGGTCAGCGCCAACCTCTTGCAGCTCTGACAGCTGTCGTAGCGCACCGAGTCCTGCGAGAGGGTGGTGGCGGTGGACACGGTGCCGGTGGTGGACGGGGTCGCCTGGCTGACGCTGCTGTACGTGCCCTCCTCCCGGCGGAGCGCGAGGAGAGCCGGGTGAAGCGGAGGGGGGAAGGGAGGTAACGCGTCCTGAGGCAGAGGGTCCGAGTCCATGTACAGCGGGAAGTCCTCCGTCACCTTGGTGTTGTTGGGCAGGTTTTGTATCCGGTAATCCGGCACGGGGGTCCGGTGGCGACACACGGGGCAGCTGATGCGCCATGGCCGCTCCTCGCGCAGATGGAGCGTGTTCAGGCACTCCTCGCAGAAGGTGTGCAGGCACTCGAGGATTTTAGGAGCGCGTCGGTCAAGGTCGAAGTAATTGTAGCAGATTTTACACTCGTACTCCTCGTAGGGGAAGGCAGCGGCGCACGAGGGGGGCTCCGCCGGGGCGCGAGGAGCCACATCTACCTCTGCCATGTCATCTTTCGCCATGCACGCGCTCTCCGGTGAACACAAAGGGAGCTCGCGGACAGATGCTGATGACGGTGCACGTCTCTCCTCCCGCCCCCCCCCTCCCCTCCTCCTCTCATTGAAACGCCATCATCCCCGTGGACAGTGTTGTTATTATCACCCAACCCCCCCCCCCCCCCCCCCCCACACACACACACACACACACACACACACACACACACACACACATACACATACACACACACACACACGCACATACACACACACACACACACACACACACACACACACACACACACACACACACACACTCATATTGATGCTTTATGAACAGACTGCTGCTTAGATAAGCGGTTTTAAAATAAAAAGCGGTCATATAATGATCGGCAGTGTGTGTGTGTGTGTGTGTGTATGTGGGGGGGGGGAGGAGATAATGGATGATGTAATGGTGGTGACTCCTCATCCATATATACAGAGGAAGGGGTGGGAGTCCCTTTAATGGGTTGTTGTTGTTGTTGTTGTTGTTGCTTTCAGTGCTCTGTTTAGCAGCCTATAAGAAGTTCTCATATAACATTTTACTATGTACTGCAGAAATATAGAAATACTCTATTACAATCTAAAGACAAAGTACCAAAGTATGCATTAAAATAAACTTAAAGCACCAAAACCAAAATCACTCATTATGCATCATCTTCGGAAAAATAACTATTAAAATGACACATTAATGGATCACTGATAACATCACTGAGTTGTTATCAGTGATCCATTAATGTGTCATTTTAATAATGACTTCCCATCACTGGTTGTAATCACGTCAGAATCATCCGGACGCACTCATTTGGTCACTTTCCTAATGCTCTGCTTCCTGTTAGAGCGTCCGAACCCACAGCGAGACATGCTGTGTTACATCAGAGGAGTCTCATGGGACTGAATCATTATGAAAAGAGCTTCATTTGGCTCTATGGTGATTATTTTTAAATGTCATTCTATTATGTGCTTTTCTTGATGCTCTTAATATTTTGTTGTAAAGCCCGTTGGATTGCCTTGTTGTTAAAGTGTGTCATATTAATATGCCTCGCCTTGATAAAGGAAGTTAACATTTATTCATAAATCATCGCAGGGTCACGTCGAGTTGATGTAGAAAATGGGTGTTTTAGAATTGTACCCCCTAGATCCGGTCTCTAGTCATTGTGTGCTCAAAGTGCACCAGATTCAAGCATTCTACTTTAAAATGTTCAAAACAATCTTCGCGAGGGGGCATACCCCCGGACCCCCCTAGAGGATGTGACCACCCCCCAATTCAAACATGTTCATACAATAATTAATACATTTGAAGCCTTTTTGATGTAACCAACATGTCAATACGTTTCTGTTTTTGTATTTGTAGAGATTTTTCCTTTATTCTTTATATATTATATGATGTATTCCTTGGATACTCTATTGATCTTTATTTACTGTACGACACTGTACGATTCTCTGGCTGGGGCCAGCTAAAATCTGGCCTATAGCAGCAAATTGTCTCGAACCGGCCCGATGCATACAAATATTATCAGTAAATAATGTTTTATGTATTATTCTAGCTCGATATGAAAATATAACTAAGATGGCTGTTGTGGTTTGTCTTGTTTTCTGTGTTGATTCAGTTTTTACACTTTTTTTTATCATTGTTTCATTTTTATGTAATATGTATGCACCATGGGCGGTGGTGGCGGTAAGTCCATAGGGACTTGGCTTGGCAACTGGAAGGTCACCAGTTCAAGTCCCGGCAGACCAAGTGCTACCGAGGTGTCCCTGAGCAAGGCACCGTTCCCCACACTGCTCCCCGGGCGCCGTTCAAAATGGCAGCACACTGCTCCTAACACTAGGATGGGTCAAATGCAGAGAAACCATTTCCCCACGAGGGATTAATAAAAGTCCAAAAAAAGTCCAAGCACCAAGACAAATTCCTCGTATGTGTCGACCTACTTGGCAATAAACCTGTTTCTGATTGTGATTGATCCCTTGCTGGAATACAACTACCTAAAAATATTGAAACTGAAAATGTCCACCTTCGACAGATTCAACAAAAGAGTGATGAATGCATCAATAAATATAATTAAATAACATGACAATATTAATCTAAAGTGCGTCCAGATTTCTTTATTTTTATACTAATTACATGTTTCTGAATAAGTGAGCATTTGACTGCAGGATAACAGAGTATTTCTACACTAAGTATATAAAAGTACTGCACATGCACTGTTCAAAGTGATGTGTTTTATGGCAGGAAAAGCACAGAAAGGCCATTGACGGAGCTGGAATGATGTCAAAGCCCGGGGTTACATCTGAATGCGATCATGCTGCACTGTGCTTCAAACTGAAACCCTCTGAAGTGGATGGCGATAAATTCTTAGTGACAGTTGTTCTCCTTTAAAGTTTACATCAATGTGAGAACACATCAGTCCTGATATGACATCTTTAAGACAGGTCAAAGGTCCCAAGACAGTTTACCTCAAGATGATATACCAGTCTGGGATAAAAGTGGAGAGAGTGGATGACTTGATATTGTTGCTATCCAAGAAAATACATATCTATGATGAGTTAGAGACAGGGACGTGCACAGGTACGGGCTAATGTTGCCCGGGCAACGGCCCGTTTGGCTGACCTGCCCCTCTGGAGAGAGCGAGAGTTTGTCTTTGTTTTTTCTGTTGTGGCCGAATCAACATGATGAGCCCACAATTAGTATTGTAGCGTCTCGCTGCGGGAAACACACTTTGTCAGCGCTGTCATCTGCCGGTGCGTTAAGACCACCTCAGTGTCGGATTCTGGAAACTTGATTTTGAGTTCTCTCATGGCAGTTAGGGTATAAGGGACAAACCAGGGGACTTTACCTTTAAATAAGTTACAATTTTTCAAAAGGTCTTATGTTTTTGTCGGGGTGAGGCCCTTTTTCCAGTTTAGAGCAATAGCCCCTCCAAATGTCTGTGCACGTCCCTGGTTAGAGACACTTATTGGATCAGTGGAGAGGATTATCCAGGATTATAGAGTCATTTTACAGTTCGAGTGTCAGGACCTCGACACAAACTGATGAACCCAAATGCACGACCCAGAGACAAAGTCTTTAACATAAAAACATGTATATTTATTCATACAGTGCAGGTAATCCCTGCAAAACAAAACAAAAACCTACCTAGAGTAGGTGGTGGAAATAACAAAAGGCGCTCACAAGGAGGAAAAAACTAGCGTAACAAAAAGAGGACTTAATAAAAACTTAAGCCTAACAAAATAAACAAACATAACAAAACCTGACATGAGAGAAAGCAATCCTTTCTGAGCTGAGGGTTGGCACGACCATTCGGGGAAACAAACACGACAAACTGACACAGGACAGGGGAGAGACAGGACTATTTAAACATGAGGTGAGTGGGAACAGGTGGAAACAATCAGGGGCGGGAAAAACACAGGGGTGTTTCTCAATCTCGAGTAAGGCTGCTCCAGAGCCACTATTTCAAGCATACTACGTCATCGAGTCCCGCCGAAGGACTGTTCCAATGTCCAGCATGCTTGGAATTCTACCGAGCCCGGCGTACTTCGTTTGGAGAAATGTCGAGGCTGCACATGTGTAGACTCCGAGGTCTTAAAATCCCCACAATGCTTTGTGCACGGACCAATTTCCCCAAATCTGTGGCGGAAAATGTAAGGCGGGGCTTCTCATATGACGCACACCTGCACACTTGCTCGCCTGTTCCACTCTTCGTTTTCCGAATGCCAGGAAGGATTCTTGCCTCGCTTCTGAAGCAAGTGACTCGGAAGACATGTGCTACCAAGCAAGCGTCCTCGACATTGAGGGGGAGGAAGAAAACAGTGCCTGAAATGAAAGACAAGAGGTAAATACAAAATAAAACAGGAAATGACAGACAAAATACATAAACATAACTAACACATTTGACGAGACACAACATCGAGTTACCTTTAAAGGTAAACAGCATCATCCATCTGACACCGACATTACATTATTCTATACTGAATTTGCAGAGTTTATGGTCAAAGAAATGAAAGGTCAGGATTTCACTGCCTGACAGAGTTTTTTGTTAAATCAAAACATTGGACGATTACAATTGCTATGAGGTATTTTATTTTGTTGGCATGTGTACACTACAACTTGCTGAAGAAGATAAATACGGCCTGCAAAGTGTCCCAAGAGTCATCTTTTCAATAATGTTGTTTTGAGATTCATCTAGAAATCAGCAAGCAATTAGTGGATCTCGTCGTTGTTGTTTTGAAGCTTGGTGTTGATAATGCTTCACTCTTAAGACTATTGCTGCCTTATCACACAAGACAAGCAGTTTGCAGTCTCAGCAAGCTCTGTGTGTGTGTGTGTGTGTGTGTGTGTGTGTGTGTGTGTGTGTGTGTGTGTGTGTGTGTGTGTGTGTGTGTGTGTGTGTGTGTGTGTGTGTGTGTGTGTGTGTGCTCAAACTACATGCGATGGCCACAATAATAGGAACATATTGTTGAGATGAAAAGGAAAAGGAGGAAAGAGGTGTTCACTTTATATTTTGGGTGTTAACTTTTGAAATCAGTCAGAGCTAAGTGATCTTGTTCAAAGTTCAATAAATACAATTCCTCAATGAAAACAAATCAAAAAACACTTATAGGTAATTAATGTATATTTCCATATCATATCTCATGGTAAACAATGTATTTGAATCCCACACCAGCCTTGTTCTACTTCCTCTCCTTACACTTTAATACACTTCTCATCAATGTTAAGAGATACACAATATAAATACTGAGTGATGATAACACCTGAAACCAACCCAGTGGGTCTAAAGGTATAGGACCAATGGATTACTTCCTGTCGCGGAGGCCCCGCCCCCTCATGTAACCCCGCCCCCTTTACACACACCTGCAGCCGCACCTGCCCACACACACCTCACCTCTCCGGCTCAGGAAACACACAACACACACACCTCATTATCTCCCCTCTCCCCCCGGATATGCGCGAGCTGCTCTCTTACCTGCACGAGCCGGAGCTGGTGGCCCGGTTCCAGAGGCGATGCGGACTCTTTCTGGTCCGGGACCCGCATCACGGTCCACAGAGGAAGAGAGAGCACGCTGCGGACGAACCACGTGCACAGCGGAATGGAAGATGGGACCACCAGGATAAGAATTCAAACTATGAAATCCAACAGAATGGATGTGCTGTTAATGTGAGTCTGAGTAAAAACGCATTTTTCATATTCAAAATAGAAACCAAACATCATGTAAGGAAACATTTCCTAAAACGTGTGGCACTAAAAAAACAAGTTTAGCATATTAAAGAGCCTGGTTTGCGTTGTTTGTTTAATTAAGGAGGTAATATTGACACTCACCAGGTCAAATCTTGAAATCTAGAAGAGGTAAAAATGCAACATGTGTACTATTGTAGATAAAGTATTAACAAGACTATGTATTTTCTTAATGTAGGAAGTTAGAGTTACAGGCAACAGGTTTTTTAGAGTAAATATCATATTTAAATAGTAATGTCAAGTCTTGAAATCTAGCAAGTTAGAGGTAAACAGGTGTAGGCCTATTCAAATGACATATGTAAATTCTTGAAATATAGGAAGTTAGAGTAAAAGGCAACATGTTTCTAGTGTAACTATCATATTTAAGTAGGCTAGTCGGTTCTTGAAATCTAGGAACTGACATGCCGCGTGCAGGAACTAGAGAAAGTAAGGGATTAAAATGAGATGCAAAGCAAAGTGCGACTGGTTTTTCTCGTTCGTCCGTCTGGGTGTGTCTGTCACCAGATCCTCATCTAAACAAAGATCAGACCGCGTGGGAAGTTTACTTTCTTCCGTCTCTCTGTTCTTACGCAAAGTGTTTATTCAGGATTATTACCAGGATGAAGATTAAACAAGGTCAAGCTACTTACAGGTTTATAAGATCCCTTAATAATGTGCAGTAAACGGAGCTCCTTCAGGGTGGAGTCCGGCATAGAAATAGTTGAATTAATCTAAAAACAGCAATGATTGGTTCCTAAAATGCTCATGTAGCTTCAGTCTTATATCAGGGCCATAAAGCAAAAGTAGGAACTGAGACATTTTTATAGAAGAATGAGTCGTAATATAAAACTATTAAAGGGTAGCCATAGTTCACTTATAAGTACTTCACCTGTAAACACAGTTAATGTATAATGTGTGTGTTAACCCTGACATTATGTGATATATTGACCGGGGTTATCTCGGGTTGGAAACTCTAGATCCATGAGAGAAAGGCTACTGGCTGTTTTTTAACTGTATGACTTAAGAGTTATATAACATGTGATGTGGTAAGAGAGACATTATAAACATGTGACTTGCAATAAGCATAATATTGTGCGCTTCTTTAATCAATTACAAAGATAAATTCAAGACATATTGACATGCTGGCTGTTTATAGAGGAAGTTAGAGAGGATGTGAAACAGGTGACTTTAACCGACACAGGGTGTGGCTGCTGCTTGTTGATATGTAGATGTAATCTGAAACCGTTCCAGCTTTAGGAAAGTCTGACATCTAAGAATATGAGTTTAGGTTTTACATTTAGGATTGTTGATACAACAGCGGTATGTCTCCTATATGTTATCTAAAGATAGCGATCTCAAAAGGTTCTCACATAAAAAGATAGGGCTGCAACATGAGCACCCAAATACAGTATAGCAATTAAAAAGGCTACACTTTTTGCATTTGTTTTATGTCCTATATTCATGTCGCACTGTTTGAGGAGCCTGGACTTACGTTTTTCATTGCCATATCGAAACTGTAGCTGCTGTGCACATGACAATAAAGCCTTGAATCTTCTGATGACACAGATTATTATAAATATCTATAATAAATAGATAATAAGCCGATTCAGAGTGGGGTTTCCTCTCCTTCACCAACGTAAGAAGTGGCTCTTTTCCATTTCCTACCGACAGAATTAAACCACTGTCGGTTTTCTGTCCATTATAGCTTCTGATATGCATGACATTAATGCGCACATTGTACACAATATCTGTTTTCTTTTTTTTATCACTGCCGAATTTTATTCTATATTTTATTCCATTTGACTCATTTTTTAATCTTATTATAGTTTTCTTTAACAAGTTCTCTCTTTGTTTTTACATTTTTGTTTAACTTGTATGTATGCACCATGACATCAAGTCAAATTCCTTGAACCTACCTGGCATTAGAGCGGTACAACGACCTCCACGACTTCTGTAGTCCTATTCAGCCACTTGGTAACAACCATCGTTTCTCAAACACGTCAACTCTTCAGAAATCACCAGTGGGGTCACTGCTGATGGATTTAATGTCCTAGAACAAAACGTGATCCGTCTCTTCAATGTGTCTCAACCACAGACCTTATTTCAGATAGTTTCCTAAACCCTATGGAGAGATCCCATTGGCTCTGAGACGAGGGAGCAGGAAGTGGTAAAATGCGGACTCACTTCCGGGTTTTAGGAGTCGTCACTGCTCCACTCTATACACCTGATTCTGATTCTGATATAATAGCTTATTTGGTATATTTCTCTGTGACGAGGCCCCTGGTCTGAAGGTATCTTGTGTTTCCTCTCTCCTCAGTTTGAGGTGAGAAACCGGTTTCTGCACGTCCTGTTCCTGGTGTCTGCCGCTCTGGGTCATGAAGTCTTCTACATCACCTGCCTGCCCTTCATCCACTGGAGCCTCGACCCCTTCCTGTGCCGACGCCTCGTCAACATGTGGACCGTAAGTCACGTAAATGTATTCTCTTTGTTTCATACTCTTTACATTCCACATCTTCTTCATATTCTACGAGTACACCGTCTTTGAATTCTTCTTTGTATTTGGATTCTTCCTCAGATTCTTAGGAGACGTTTTCTCTGCATTGTTCTTCGTATTACTCTTCTTTGTGTTATTCTTGTTTTTATTATTCATTTAATTCTTCTGTGTTTTCTTCTTCCCTTCTTCGTATTTTTGGTGTTCTTTTGTACTTTTCTTCGTATTTTTTCTTGTCTTTGTGTCCTTCTTCGTATTCATCTTCCCCTCCTTTGTTTTAAAAATCTTCTTCTCCTTCATCTTCCATTTCTTCTTCTTGTTCTTCTTCTCCTTCTCCCTCAGTCTGATGCTCCACAAAGCCACCTCTCTTCTGCTCTTCATCTCCGTCTCTTCACCTCTCAACCTCCTTTCATCCTCCTCCCCTCCACTGACCTGTCTCTGACACCATGTCCATATCCTCCGGCCTGAGGGGTGGGGGGGCACAGGGTCCAAGTCCCTTGACCCGATGAGAGGCCACACATGAGGACGTTAGAGGGAGAAAAAAAACGTCCATGATCTCCTCTTCAGATGTTTAGCAGAATCCGCCACATTACGATACAAGACCCTGTAAATGCGGCGTCTTGAGGGGGTTTCCCGACATGTCGTTGCAGTAAATTAAAGGGTGTTTCATGTTGTCGTTGCTGTGGACCTTCTTAATCTACCTTCTTTGGGGGCCCCCTTCTGGTCCGGGGCCCCAAGCAGTTGCCTGGCTTGCCTGTTCGCAAGCAGCGGCCCTGCGCCCAGCTCTATTCCAGTTATGGGGAAGCAATACGGCCAAAAACATTTTAACCGGGAAATGGTATATATCATGATACTGTAATGGTTTTGTAAATTATATTAAGAAATTGTGCGAAGTAAGGGTTAGTACTTCATCACATCAGATTATTTTATTATTGTATTTGCCTCAAATGAGACAACACTTAAAAACAAATCTTAAACCAGTAAAATAAATTCAAAACAGTTGATTAAGGCCACAAGAAAAGCTTACAGATTGAAATATATAACGATACAGTAACTGAGATTTAGTGGAAGGGAAGTATGAACCTGCACAACATAGAAATTTCAAGTACAAGTATCTCAGACTTGTGCTTTAAGTTCAATATTTCAGTGATTGTATTTAGTTACGTTCCTGCAAATACATTAGAAACACCAGGCTAAGTTGAACGATCGTTACCAGTCAATTGTTAAGTCTGTAGAAAGCAATTCGTAGGCAGAGATACTTCTGCACCTCCACAATACTTCATTAAAATACATTTTGTACACATAGTTAGCCTTGAAAGAACGTTGTGCTTCCTGCAATTTGAATATTTGTGCATTTCTACAATTGCACATAAGTTTATATCGCCCAAACCTCCTCTGCCCTGTGTGTGTTTCTGCCCTTTGTGTCCCCGCCCTGGCTCTGAACCCCCTTTCGTTTGGCCCCCCAGGGGAAGAGACTCCATTCTTCTGACTGCACCAGGCCCCTGTGTGAACTCCCCATAAACACACACACACACACTCGCCTGCTAAACACACTCATTGCCCTCCCTCTAGTTAGACATTACCAGCTTTACTCGGCGTCCTCCTCCCCTTAGTCTAGCTGAGAGTGTTTTATTGGCCTCATCAGAGCTTTCTCTCTCCGGACCCAACATTTGGTGTGTGTGTCTATGTGTCTATGTGTGTGTGTGTGTCTATGTGTCTATGTGTGTGTGTGTCTATGTGTGTGTGTCTATGTGTGTGTATGTGTGTGTGTGTGTCTATGTGTCTATGTGTGTGTGTGTGTCAGCCCTCGGGGCGTGTCACCCCACACTCCTCACTTCTAACAGCACCCAGTCTTTGTGCTGCTGGAGTTATCCAAGGTTCACGGAGGACTGTCTGTCTCTGTCTGTCTCACACACAACGCTGACAACTCATGCCAACATTTCAAGTACATGTGAAGTGCATTCATGCGAAAATGAAGACGAGTATGCAGGAGCAAATGCATGGCAAGACCCACGTAAAGACATCATCATATTTGAGAAAGGATGTTAATGTTGGCGTGAAGGATTACTTTTGCTTTTGAGTAAGATTAAGTCTGCAGCTTTGTATATATTGAAATAGTTGGACCATGCTAAGGTTGTGTTTGCTATCTTTTGTTATATTTGTTATTATCTGTGACAGGTGATGGAACCGAAACACAGCAAAAACCATGTGTTTGAATACAATAAGTTCAATGTGTTACATCATTTGAATTTCTTCTAAAATCCAATAGTAAATGAATAAAATTGAAAGAAGCATAGAAAAAGATAGAAGGTTGCATCCCTACTCATACAAGCATGTTGTCACGGCTGCTGCCTTCTTGGTCCTCTTAACTGTGCCAATACGTAGATGAGCTGTGCGGTTGCCCTGACGTGATTGGCTGTCATCTCCTGGTCCGCCCCCTGAGGATTGTGATTGGAGCACCTCCCTTTGTTAGTCTGTACCACTTTAATAGTGAGGGTTGTTTTGTTGTTATTTAGTTCGTTAGTACCTATTTCTTTGTATGTAAGTAGACTCAGTTTTTAGAGTCCTCCTTTTGTTTGGTTAGTTATCAACCTGTGCCCTTTTGGCCTTTTTGTTTGTTCCTGGCTTCATGCCTGCCATTTTGTTTCACACTGTTTTATAATAAAACTACTTATAACTATTACCAATTCCAACTGGTGTGTGTTGCACTTCCTCAGTGGGGACGTAACACATGTACATACTTGCTAAAAATAGTTTTTTAAATCCCAGTACGCTAGCAAAATGCTTCACGTTTGGACCAAAATAACCTGTGTTGACTGTGTTTAACGTGCAGTCTAGTTTTTAATGCAATGTTATGGCAATTAGTGTTGAAACGTGAAGTTAGTAGTGGACCAGGTGAGATGTCATGTGGATAGAAATCACCTGCCATGTTGCTGCAATTTACCTCCGTCCACATTTTACTTCACACTGTGTATGGTCTGCACAAAAGGTTTGGGATTGTATAGAACACGAGTCAGCAGTGAGATGTCCTTGTAAACCAAGTAGCCTAGAAAACACACACACACACACACACACACACACACACACACACACACACACACACACACACACACACACACCTTCTGTCCTTCTTTACTCTGTTCATGTTCTCGGTGACTTTGGTCGACTTAGAAAACAGTAGCTGTCATTAACCATATGGTCATGAATTATTGCAAATGATGACCTACTGTGCTGTTAGGAATATCAAAAAGCTGTAAGTTGTACATAGAGGGCAAACAATGTGACGTGGGTAATGTTAACGATGACCGAGGATGGCCACATTCAATGACAAACACTCACCTTATCCGCAGAAGACAACACTTGGACTTGGATTAGCAATCAATGATGAAGGCAGGAGATCAGAATCTGTTATTATGCCAGTTCAAACAGTGTGACCACAGTTTCCTTGTAATGATGACAAGGCAAGATCACACTGTTTGTACTGGCATAACAACTATTGTTCTGCATCAAGTTAACAGTACAAAAATGAACAACAACATTTGAGTCCTTCAGTGATAAAGTATTTTAGTTCAGAAGTTAGCATCTCCCCGGTTCCCTCAACAAAAAGCCAATGGGATTTTTCCATTGGGTATTTGGACTGTTGCAGAAATGAAGCTGTCTTTTCATGATACTTTCAGTTTGTTGAATAAATGTGATGTTCATTTGTGAAGATTATCTTGCTAAACCATATGTTTGAAGCATACAAATCTAATGTCAGGTTATACAGGAGGAACAGAGCAGTCTGTCTTTTTATGAAGAGAGTGACAACAAGGCTCTTGACATAGAGAAGAGTAAAGAAAAACCACTGATGATGATGGCAGTAATGGAGGTGTGTGTGTGTGTGTGTGTGTGTGAAAAAAAAAAATATCTAATTGAGATTTTTCTGACAAATATTGAGATTCGAATTGCGATATTTATTTTTAAGCGACCCAACGGAAGTTTATTGTAAAATGCGGCCATATCTCCGGCTAGGAAGTTCGTATCAACGTGCTCCCGTCTCTAGCACCCCCGCAGCCCGAGCTACGAGTGAAAGAACTAAACTTACATGAAACTTCCGTTGAGTTGCTTTAAAGTCAAGCTTCAGTTTCAGATTCACCCTGTAATAGAAACATGTGATGGAGCTTTACTAACCTGACTCAGATGCTTTGTTTCACCAAACCATCTAAAGCTCCATTGGAAGCCATTTGAAAATGTTGTTCATTTGTGTGTATGAATTATACGTTTTTGTTTTTGTATGATTTTAGTAGAAAAAAAAAAAAAAAAAAAAAAAAAAAAAAAGGGCAGGCACTTTCAAAAGCACTTGGCAGGTGATTGGATCAATCTGTCTATCACCTTCTATCATGGGCCATTTCTGATTGATTAACAATGGCTGGTACATGTGGAGCACAGCACTTCTGATTGGTCTGGATGACTGACAAACAAGAAGAAAAAAAAAAAATTGTAAAAAAAAAAGAAATTGTAAAAATAATCGCAGGCTTTGCGATTTGATAATCGCATCATTTAAAATCGCGATTTCGATTTAAAATCGATTAATCGTTCAGCCCTAGTGTGTGTGTGTGTGTGATCATGATAGCAATGGTGGACATCATGGTCACGGAGAACAGTAACAAGGGGAAGGAGGAAGACGATGAAAAGGAGTGGACCCAGTAATGACCCCTGGGGAACACCTCGTGAAATGAAATAGCATTTTGACTTGTGCTTGTTGATTTGAAGATATTCAGCGTGGAATTATCAAAACTAAGCAAGTGTAACATTAGTTATACCCAATGTCAGGCAGGTGTTCGATGAGTATTTGGGGCGTTGTCTGTTTTAAACTAGACAAATAAGCATCACTTTAGTTTTCTCTAGGGTGGTGGTCATTGGGCTGTAAAATATTAACTGGTAACCATGTAATTATCATGTTGCTGTGGATCAAAACGAACATCTTGTGTGTTTTCTTCATTCAAACAAGGACCTGTAGCCACACACACACACACACACACACACACACACACACACACACACACACACACACACACACACACACACACACACACACACACACACACACACACACACACACACACGTTGACAGATCAAAGTCCAAAGCTGCACCAGCCCTCGATCAATACACTTGTGTGTGTGTGTGTGTGTGTGTGTGTGTGTGTGTGTGAACTTCTACAGGTAGGCAGTTTCATTGTGTGGCTTGTTGCATGAGTACACAGTCATGGTGAATAGATGGGATTAGAGCACTGCTGTCTATTGTCCACTGCATGCAGTACAGTGTGTGTGTGTGTGTGTGTGTGTGTAGATGTCAATATTGGAATAATACACTTTATTTGTATACACAACCAGAGGACAAAGAGATGGGAAAGAATGATTAAGCCTTTAGATGTAAGCTTTAATCTAAATACTTGCCTTTTGTACTCTCTTTTAGTCTTTAAACCTACTCAAGTGAACACTCATACAAGTTGAAGGAGGCCAAAATAATTCACGATAACGTAAATATCGTGACATGAATAGAATACAAAATGCTCTCAGATTAATCTGTGTCTAACTTTGTTTAATGTGTGTTGTGTGGCAAAGGAATCACTCAAAGCAGAATTGAAAATGTGTATTTAAAAAAACATTCAATATTGATATCACTTAAATAATCCAACACCTCTTAAATCAGATGTTGATCACTTGCGGCTGTCGTTTAAACATCTCGTTAGGTTGGTGTTTGTGAGAGAGGAACATGATGCAATGTATTAGTCTGATTTCTTAGGCGAGCTATTTCCTCCTGCTTCAAGCCTCTTTTAAAATGCATGGATCTTTTATTTAGTCACAAAAGGTCCCGTTGAGACACAAGAGCTATTTTTCACGCAGTCCTGGTCTAAAAAAAAGTCATGATTTGAACAAAAATCCTAAATCTGGGCTAAAGGCTTCTCAACTCAACTGCAAAAAAGCAACTAAGGGAATTTTTCAAAGTACTAAACGGATAGAGGTGTGTGGCGCAGTGGTTTAGTGCATTGGTGTTGGGATCAGGGGGTCACAGGTTCAAACCCCACTGCAGTCAGTATGTCGTTGTGTCCCTGAGACACTTCACCCCAAAGTGCTCCTGTGGGGATTGTCCACAGTGTTGAGTATGGAAGTCGCTTTGGATAAAAGCGTCTAACAAGTAACATGTGATGTAATCTTGCCACATTATAATGAGAAATAATAGTGTAGTTTGGGCCATAAATGGACTCATAAAATGGTCAATACAGGTTTGTTTTTTTGCCAGTTTGTTGTTGAAGAACTTTAACTCAACCCCGTCCAACACCTTTTGGATACATCTATGAGAATGCTTTATATTTAGTGAGGAAAATTAGGTTTTATGACAGTTGCTCCATTTAAATGAGTGAAAATGTATATGTGAACATAAGAAGTTAAAGTAAGGATGTGCAATAAAAAGATGTATTAAAATAAAATTCAGATATTTATAGAAGCATAAGAGGTTGAGGTTAAATATTAAATAAAATATTAAATAAAATATACAGAGAGAAGAAGTTAAAGATGTCCAATATAAAATGTGCAAAAAAATATTAAATTAAATGAAGCTATTAAATAAATACAAGAAGGTTAATTAATTGTCCAATAAAAGGCAAAATAAGATAACATAAGTTTAAGTGCAAAAAAACATGAATAAAATTAAGTCTCTTCCCTCACGGCGGGTCAGCAGGTAATTAAATGTCTCAGTTGCCATGGTAACGCTTCCTGGTTGCAGGGCCGGGGAAATACCAGCCTCTCTCCTCTCATCCTTAAACACACACATTAGTGCGCCTCTAACACAGCCTCTCATTAAATATACAAGGTGGAACTTTAAATACACCCGGAGCAGAGGACCGCTGGGGAGACACAGAACACGCACGCACGTACGCGCGCACACACACACATACCATGTATACATCACTTCAGGGGACATTACATTGACTTACATGCATTTCCTGGAGACTTATCCTAACCTTAACCATAACCAACACATGCCTAACCCTAACCCTAGTCTTCACCCTAACATTAATGATTCCCCTCATGGTGACCTCCATTTGTCCCCATAAGGGAGGCGAGTCCCCACACGTGACTGTGTAAACAGATTTAGGTCCCCACAAGTATAGTAATGCTAGGCCACACACACACACACACACACACACACACACACACACACACACACACACACACACACACACACACACACACACACACACACACACACACACACACACCTTGTCATTCTGTCTGACCCTCGTTAGCAGAAGACGCTGCGTCAGCAAACCTCCTGAACTCTCGGTTTCTTACAATAGATTTAGTTTCTGTGCGTCTGCACTTTACACCATGTGGCTCTCCCCTCTTTCCTCCTCCTTCCTTTCTTTCTTTTTTGTGTTGAAGGGAAATGGTTACTTATTACTTATTCATTACACTGTGTGGTTCGTTTTTAGAGCAGATCAGGATTCAGTATCTTATCATCTTCCTCCAGCTCTAAGTTCTGCTCCTTTGATCATGTCTGTGTTGTAATGACTTATATAAACGTATAGGTGATTAATCTCTATTAAACGAAGCCTAAATGTATTTTAATCATGCACTATAGGGTTCAACGTTGCAACAGATGATCACATGGTCTCTAAGTCCCATTGTACAGAAGTCTATGAGAAAATGTCCCTACTTCTCACATGATTTATGTATGAGTTAACATTTTAAGCACTAACAAAAGTCGATTTGAACCTGAGGGGACAGAGCCTTCTCCGTCGCTGCCCCCTCTGAAACTCACTCCCAAAACACATCCGTGACCATGGTTGCAATCGAATAGTCAGCTCCTATCGTCTATCCCTTGACCTCTGAGTGAAACGTCACGGGGTTAAGGAATAGTGGATAGGAGAATTCAAAAGGACTTGCTTTAGAGAATCCGACTGCACTTACACTATTGACGTGTTTATGACGTCATAAATGTGCGTCTGCTGATGTGGGGAGACTACAGTTTTCTACACAGCGGACTACATGGATGTTTAATAAGAACGGCGGACTACTGTAAAGGCATCTAGATACTTTGCACCGTGCGCTGATGGTGTTTTATGATTTTTGAACGTGGACAAAAGAGGAACATATTCTCTGAGACCAAGGTTGGAATTGAAATAAAAAAGTGAAGTGAAACTTATTGTTGTCACCCATAATGACAATAAATGATCCCCGATTATGTATTAGCACCTTGTTTTTGAGACACATGAACCCCGTTTTTACGCTTTTCTTACCGAGCATCATTACATTACATGTTAGACGCTTTTATCCAAAGCGACTTACATACTCAATACTGTGGACAATCCCCACAGGAGCACTTTGGGGTGAAGAGTCTCAGGGACACAACGACATGCTGACTGCAGTGGGGTTTGAACCTGTGACCCCTTGATCCGAACACCATCGCACAACCCACTGCGCCACACGCCTCACATTATGGACTAATCTTCACCTGCTTGTTTCGCATCCCTGTGTTGCATAAGAACAATAAATGGACCCCGATTATGTATTAATACCTTGTTTTTCACACGCATGTCCCCTGTGTCCTCCCTCAGGTGGTGATGTACGTCGGCCAGGTGATGAAGGACGTCCTGAAGCTTCCTCGCCCCACCTCCCCCCCCGTGGTGAAGCTGGAGCCCCGGGTCGATGCTGAGTACGGCCTCCCCTCCACACACGCCATGGCCGCCACCGCCATCTCCTTCACCGTCTTACTGAGCGCCCCCTCCAGGATACAGGTGAGCAGCACGTATGGACGCTTGAAGGTCACCTATGATCCAAAATCCACTTCTTCATGTCTCTTCTACATCAGCATGTGTCCCCTCTTCTCCATGTCTCTTCTACATCAGCATGTGTCCCCTATTCTTCATGTCTCTTCTACATCAACATGTGTCCCCTCTTCTTCATGTCTCTTCTACATCAACATGTGTCCCCTCTTCTTCATGTCTCTTCTACATCAGCATGTGTCCCCTATTCTTCATGTCTCTTCTACATCAACATGTGTCCCCTCTTCTCCATGTCTCTTCTACATCAGCATGTGTCCCCTATTCTTCATGTCTCTTCTACATCAACATGTGTCCCCTCTTCTTCATGTCTCTTCTACATCAACATGTGTCCCCTCTTCTTCATGTCTCTTCTACATCAACATGTGTCCCCTCTTCTTCATGTCTCTTCTACATCAACATGTGTCCCCTCTTCTTCATGTCTCTTCTACATCAACATGTGTCCCCTCTTCTTCATGTCTCTTCTACATCAACATGTGTCCCCTCTTCTTCATGTCTCTTCTACATCAACATGTGTGCCCTCTTCTTCATGTCTCTTCTACATCAACATGTGTCCCCTCTTCTTCATGTCTCCTCTACATCAACATGTGTCCCCTCTGTGGAAAGAGACTGAAAGTTTCAGGAACAAAGATTCTCTCTCTTTTTGATCCATTTCTATAAAAACCTGTCTGAAAATGAGCTGATCAGATTTTGGCCACTGTTTGATGTCATAACGATGTTTTGTCTTGTGTAACCATTAGCCAATCAGCAACCAAGGTAACCCCCCCCCCCTTATCACCTGAATCTCCTCCTAGAGCACCATTGAGTTCTTTGTAACCAAATGTCTCTCAGAGGGGCGTGGGGAGGGGCTCCTTATTTTCATCTAAAGTAACAGACAGAGAATCAGCACTTTGGAAACAGGGCTGAAACAGAGGGGATTATGGGTAATGCTGCAATTATCTGTTTGGTGTTTCAGCCAATCAGAGACAGGCTCTGGATATATCTGAGACCTGTGGTATATTGATGAACAACAGTATAATAGGGGACCTTTAAATCCAATAAACCAGCACAAAACTTACTCACAGATCTGATAATGCTTAGTATTTATTTGGGGGTACAGGATGTTGTTGGTCTTTTCTTTCAAATTAGATCTCTACCTCCATGTAGTCAGTTAAAGGTTGAATTAAAATAGTTCAGAGCTAATAGGCAAAGTCCGGGTTTGAAAAGGAAAGCCAATGGAGAAATGCTTCAAATAAAAGACCCCTTTTAGGCCTTACCTCATCTTGCAATGTTAAATAAATTCATCTTACCTGTGATCCTGATTTGCTCACGATACACCTTTCCAGCAAGTTTCATGAGAATCAGGGCAGTAGTTTTTCCCATATTCCTGCTGACAAACACATAACAATTACCAACACAACACACTCAACTCACAACAAGATCTTAAAGGCTTAATTGTGAGTGAAAATTAGAGGAAAAGAAAAACTAGTACAGCTCTCGAACTTGACTTTTTAATCGCTGACCTTTCAGGCAAGAGGCTTTTATTGTGAATGCATTTATTGTGGTTACCATTGCTGAAGAAGGGGCGGGGTCTTGCCCTAAATGACTGGAGGCAATAACTAATAATGTACATTGTTCCTTAATTGGCAAACCCTGAATCTGGGGGGTAAAGGTTATTATGAAAATGAATATTACAGCGACCACTGAATGCAAATAATGTACTCACACTTCATTAGAGCTGGGAAGTGTTGAGGTCTAATTGTGACATTATGTTTCTCGTTAGCAGTGCTATTAAAGGGCCATTTCATTTGATGGGTTCCTTTTTAACATTAAAGAATCTCCAGTTAGTTTCCAAATGAGCAGCTTCACATTTTCTATATTACTATAAAGTAATTGTTGTGTAAATTCAATAGAGAAATGGTTAAACATAAGCGTGCATGACATTTCATATTTCAGATTTGATATGCCTCACATGAGAAGTTAGTTGGTTTCAAGGTTCCTGAGAACAATAACTTGAAGGTTTTAGAGTGACCAGGTGCAAATAAACACCACATCATCTCATATAATTCGGCTTTAACTCCACATATTGTTAGGGAATCATTTTGCTTAGGTATTCAACCTTCGACCCAGTTGATCGTTTTCTCTCTTCACTGTCTCCTTTCCCCACGGCATAGGTCTACGGCCTTGGTATTACTGCTATCTCTCTTAAGGGGGAGGAGCTTGGGTATTGCTGCTATCTCTCTTAAGGGGGAGGAGCTTGGGTATTGCTGCTATCTCTCTTAAGGGGGAGGAGCTTGGGTATTGCTGCTATCTCTCTTAAGGGGGAGGACCTTGGGTATTACTGCTATCTCTCTTAAGGGGGAGGAGCTTGGGTATTGCTGCTATCTCTCTTAAGGAGGAGCAGCTTGGGTATTGCTGCTATCTCTCTTAAGGGGGAGGAGCTTGGGTATTGCTGCTATCTCTCTTAAGGGGGAGGAGCTTGGGTATTGCTGCTATCTCTCTTAAGGGGGAGGAGCTTGGGTATTGCTGCTATCTCTCTTAAGGGGGAGGAGCTTGGGTATTGCTGCTATCTCTCTTAAGGGGGAGGAGCTTGGGTATTGCTGCTATCTCTCTTAAGGGGGAGGACCTTGGGTATTACTGCTATCTCTCTTAAGGGGGAGGAGCTTGGGTATTGCTGCTATCTCTCTTAAGGAGGAGCAGCTTGGGTATTGCTGCTATCTCTCTTAAGGGGGAGGAGCTTGGGTATTGCTGCTATCTCTCTTAAGGGGGAGGAGCTTGGGTATTGCTGCTATCTCTCTTAAGGAGCAGCTTGGGCGCATTGTTGTTGCCAGTCTATGACGAGCACAAGCCGCCATGATGTAGTTTACTGTTCAGGGACGAAGGTTCCCTGGCACACATTCTTCCCTATGGACGAGAGCTCTGGTTAGATTCAGGGTCCATATTTGTTTAGTCTCGCTGATAAAGAATGTTGATTATTACACTCCGAACTAGTTAAAACCTCGAGCTGCAGAAAGAGTTGTTCAGAATTGGTTTGGCAACCGCTGTGTCAACTTGTGACACACCACCTGTCTTGTCAATTCTCCGGGCGTAACTCCAAATAAACCGTCAGTGTTTGCCGTCAAAGCTCCAGCTCTCCTCGTGTCTCTCTGAGTCCTGACTCCATCAAAGCTCCAGCTCTCCTCGTGTCTCTCTGAGTCCTGACTCTATCAAAGCTCCAGCTCTCCTCGTGTCTCTCTGAGTCCTGACTCCATCAAAGCGCCAGCTCTCCTCGTGTCTCTCTGAGTCCTGACTCCATCAAAGCTCCAGCTCTCCTCGTGTCTCTCTGAGTCCTGACTCCATCAAAGCTCCAGCTCTCCTCGTGTCTCTGAGTCCTGACTCCATCAGAGCTCCAGCTCTCCTCGTGTCTCTCTGAGTCCTGACTCCATCAAAGCTCCAGCTCTCCTCGTGTCTCTCTGAGTCCTGACTCCATCAGAGCTCCAGCTCTTCTCGTGTCTCTCTGAGTCCTGACTCCATCAAAGCTCCAGCTCTCCTCGTGTCTCTCTGAGTCCTGACTCCATCAGAGCTCCAGCTCTCCTCGTGTCTCTCTGAGTCCTGACTCCATCAGAGCTCCAGCTCTCCTCGTGTCTCTCTGAGTCCTGACTCCATCAGAGCTCCAGCTCTCCTCGTGTCTCTCTGAGTCCTGACTCCATCAAAGCTCCAGCTCTCCTCGTGTCTCTGAGTCCTGACTCCATCAAAGCTCCAGCTCTCCTCGTGTCTCTGAGTCCTGACTCCATCAGAGCTCCAGCTCTCCTCGTGTCTCTGAGTCCTGACTCCATCAAAGCTCCAGCTCTCCTCGTGCCTCTCTGAGTCCTGACTCTCCATTCTCCAAGTTATAAATAGTGTGGTTTATTTTATTTCAAATCCTCCAATTGTATAGCCTTTTTTCTTTTTGGTAAACTCTAAAGAAGTCTTTCACGATACCGTTTGCTCTGCTTTGATCGTTGGATTTTGTGTGATATCGGGATGTTACGAATCTAGCTGCGTCGCAAGGTACATTTGGAGGGTTTTTAATGACAAAGAACACATTTATTTCACCGGGTAACTTACTCCAATTAGGGCTCTGGAAAACATACGGATATTGTCTTTTCCTGGTTTTAGGCTGCATCACAGCATCGTGCTTTTTTCTGAATCTACCATCCTTTTGTAGTTGATCTATTAACCTTTAACCACTCAGCCACGTTATTAAGGATTACATGTAATTCTATCGTTTGGCCACTATGAAAAAGTGCTTCAAAGCCTGGCTTACTTTCTGTGGCTGTTTCCCTGGAGGACGAGTGGGATATTGGGATGTTACGAATCTAGCTGCGTCGCAAGGTACATTTGGACGTTTTTTAAATGACAAAGAACACATTCATTTCACCGGGTAACTTACTCCAATTAGGGCTCTGAAAAAGATACTGATATTGTCTTAGATTTCTTGTATCGTTCTTTCATATAAGTGTCTTTTCCTGGTTTGAGGCTCACACTTTTTTCTGAATTGACCATCCTTTTCTAGCTCTATCTAATCCTCTATTCTAAGGACTACATGTAATTCTATCGTTTGGCCACTATGAAAAAAGTGCTTCAAAGCCTGGCTTACTTTCTGTGGGTGTTTCCCTGGAGGACGAGTGGGATGAAGGAGGGTCTCTGCTGTCCATCACCTCCTCCTGAAGAACTGTTGGACAAAGGGTTTTTGGGGGGGGAGGGTCCGATAGTCACCATCAGTCACTATCAGCCCCCACCCCTCGAGTTGCTGCTCTCCTGATGGACTCCAGCGAGTCAATGACTGTCAGTCAGCGTCTCCTCCTCGTCTTTATCTACTGCCAAGTCCATACAACACTCTCCATCATGGCGTCGTCATCATCCTCTGTTTTAATGAACAATCCTTCAGTGGGTTCTTTGCATTCTCAAAGTCAAAGAAATCTACCCCCAAAACACTCTCAGACTCTATACTGAAGTAAAAGGTCAAATACTAAGGTCTCAAAACGGTCCATTACAAGTTAATGTCCTTAAATATGACTGGAGTAGAAGAACAAAAGCATCTTTTAAGCTTATATTTTCCTACCGGTCATTCTCAAAGTCAAAGAAATCAACTTACAAAACACTCCGCAAAATCTCAGACCATTTACTTAAGTAAAAGGTAAAATACTAAGGTCTCAAAACGGTCCATTACAAGTCCTTAAATATGACTGAAGTAGAGGAACAAAAACAGTACACACATGTGTCACAGTATTCTATCATCGTTGAATATTATATAATGTATTTGGGGCATCTTTTCAGCTTATATTTTCCCAAGTGTCATTCTCAAAGTCAAAGAAATCAACTTACAAAACACTCCGCAAAATCTCAGATATTTACTTAAGTAAAAGGTAAAATACTGAGGTCTCAAAACGGTGCATTACAAGTTAATGTCCTTAACCCTTAGATGCCCTTAGAGCAGTGGCGAACCGTGTGTATCACAACTGGACCTTCTGTAGACACACACACCCCCCGCCCCCCCCCCGGCGTTATGATGTCCGTCTTTTCACTGAATTGTCGTCTTGAAAAGGGTACTCACAACAATTCCGCAACAACTTCATCTCCACCTGCTGCACTTGTCATTTCAACGTTAAAAACAATAAAAACGGCATGAATTGCTTCGTCGCATTAGATCCTCTGTCTCGAGCCAGTTAACTAGCGGGCCTTCTAGAACACCCTGGAACCGAGGGGAACTCTGAAAGAACACGCCCATTGGCTACAAATCAATATATGATTGGTTGATCAAACTGTCAGTCCAAACGTACGCTCTCATTCAGTGCAACGGCCAGGGCATTCGATCAAGGATGTAGAATACCTTGGTGAAGGATATTCTACCCAGAGACCCAGAACAAGATCTGATTGGTTGCTTTCTTTTCTAACACAAAACCACTGAAATGCGTAGAGCATGGTCCGAGAAGGACAAACAAATCAACGTAACACTGTGATATTACAGATCAACAACACGGATACCATTCTCATTTATTCATTTTATTACATTTTATTACATTTCATTTATATAATTAAATCTATTTTGTGTTTGTTTTATCGGAGTGTTCCAGGGTATTCTCTGAATACCTTGAAGGCCCTGACGGTTCGCCACTGCCTTAGAGGGACTGGACCCAACACTCTTCCATAAGTGGGTCAAAAAGGACCTGTGTTAGAATAATGTGTTTTTATGCCATTTTTGTCATTTTGGTGAAAAAAAATCACTTGTATAATATCTAGTATTATATTTTGGTTCACACTAGAAATATTTTATATTTAATTTTTCACTTTTTATCATTTTAGAATTTTTTTTTTTACATTTTGAAAAAAAAAAACGATTTTTGACCCACTTATGGAAGCTTGGGGTAGAAAACACAAACACTACAATTTCTTAAAATGTCAATTTAAAATGTGAATGGCATGATATCCAAAACATGTTTTTTGAGGAATAGCTGGAATATGAAATGATAAAAAAATGTAATTACAAAGATACTTCAAGAAATACATTAAAATGACGCAATGATGGCAAAACATATTTATTTTACTGGCAGTTGTGGAGAATCAGAATACCTTTATTCGTGCCACAGAGGGGACATGTACGATTGTTACAGCAACGAGAGCCAAAGGTAAGGCTTTATAACTTAATATATCACTCAAGAAGCAGGCATTAAAACAATTCTAGAAATTACACAATTTACAAGCGATATAGCAGCCAGGTGAAAGAATACAAAGTTGCTAGTATAAATTGCACATAAGTAGTAATGAACGGCAGGAGTGTTATAAGGCGCGTTCACACCGGAAGTACTTTTCCCCGTACTTTTCCCGTTTAGTTCCGTTAGTGCCTGGAATTTTGCGTTCACACCAAAAAGAGAACTTAGTTCCGAGAACTTTTACCCCCATTTGTAGTGCCTGCTGAGAGGTGGTGCTATCCTGGGGAGAAAAAAGTACCACTTTCTGATTGGCTGGGCGAATTGCAAACCACGCCCCGTAAAACTCTGAAAAGTTTTGTATTTGTATTTGCTGGCATTAGCATTATTAGCATTAGCATTAGCCCCGCGCACCAACGGAGAGAGAATAACTTATGGCAACACAAAAGAAAACATGGGAGCGGTGGAGATGAGGAGAAAATGTCTAAAATTATAAATCGTGAAAAATTAAATATTAAATATTTCTAGTGTGAACCAAAGTGATTTTTCTAAACCAAAATGACAAACATGGCATAAAAACACATATTATTCTAATACGGGTCCTTTTTGACCCACTTATGGAAGAGTGTAGGGTCCAGTCACTCATCGGGCATCTAAGGGTTAATATTTACATTAATGATGTTTCCTGTAGATATTGAATTGCTCTTTCTACGGCACTGTTAGTGTACAGTGTTATTATCATGCTGCTGTGTTTATTGTATCTTTGTAACTCTGGCACAACCATCTCCTTCTGGATGAATAAAGTCCTATCTTATCTTACTTGAGTAAAAGTACTCTTTCCTTCCCCCTCATGTACAGTACAGCGTTAAACTGTGACTTCACTCACGGCCCCCCTTTAGAGGAAAGAGCGTGTATAGATGAGTAGTGGGCTGAAGCCGGCGTCCAACGAAAAGCCACGAGGCCTCGGGGCAGATCGGGGGGGGTCAAAGGTCACGACAGTCAATCACACAGTGACCCCCTCCTGTCCCGACATCCTTTGTGTTCATTGAGAAAAAAAACTCTTCATGAACTACCAGTGAAAAGGCTTCCAGCTGCAAAGACAGGGGAAAAGGCAGAGAGGAAGGGGAGGAGGAGGAGGAGGAGGAGGAGGGGGAGTGAAGGCCTCTCTTCTTATTTAAATTAAGAGGGGGATAAAAGCTGTAGGTAAAAGAGAGAGAGGGGGGAGGGAAAACGTAACGGAGAGAGGAGGTGCTCGTTGTCTTTAAGAGGATTGATTATCTCTCTCTATCTCTCTATCTGTATATCTCTCGCTCGCTCTCTCTCTCTCTCTCTCTCTATCTCTCTATCTATCTATCTGTATATATCTCTCTCTCTCTCTCTCTCTCTCTCTCTCTCTCTCTCTCTCTCTCTATCTCTCTATCTGTATATCTCTCGCTCGCTCTCTCTCTCTCTATCTCTCTATCTATCTATCTATCTATCTATCTATCTATCTATCTGTATATCTCTCTCTCTCTCTCTCTCTCTCTCTCTCTCTCTCTCTCTCTCTCTCTCTCTCTCTCTCTCTCTCTCCTCTCTCTCTCTCTCTCTCTCTCTCTCCTCTCCTCCCTCTCTCTCCTCTCTCTCTCTCTCTACTCTCTCTCTTCTCTCTCTCTCCTCTCTATTGATCACAATTTGGGAAATGTTTGCGTGCGCAGCATTAGAGAAATTAAAAGACTAGAAATTAACAATCAAAAATGTAAACGTCTCAAATAGAAATAAAATGGCATTAAAAAAAGTTAAAAAAATACATGTGGAAATACAAATGTGTGTTATGTGAAGTTATTAGATTTTTATTTTATTAATGAGCTTATTCTGCTATTTGAATTTGTCTTTATCTACACTTTTCTATGATGGCCGAAAGGTGCAAACGACCCAAAACACGTCCAGTAGGAGAGACAGCTTCAGAAATATTAAATAAGAGTTAGGCCCCGTCCACACGGAGACGAAACGGAGACGAAACCGATTTTGAACCGAAGTCGATCTTAAAAAAGTCTTCCATCCACACGGAATCGGCTCAAGAAACGTGCCCGTACACACGAGACCGCTCGACCCGCTGTAGTACATATGCCGGGCCTGTAAGTGGCGCTGTACCTCCGCCACAAAATACACCAAAAGCAGCGAAGAAGACCTCCCGAGCATGGTTGCCATGGTTGCCCTTCTGGTTATTCTCCGCGGTGGATTTAGCAACATGTAGTTCATGTAATTCTCCATGTCCACTTGTTGCTGATGGTTGTGGTCGAGGAGCTGTAGATGTTGCACTAACATCTGTATCATGGTCAGTAGCGTCTGGAGCACGAACGCAACCCTGTGATCCGCCATTGTTGTTGTTGTTGTTGAAACGCATCAGCAATGACGCGGGGGTGAGCAGGAGATGTGGGGAGTGGCGGGGCTATGATCGTATAGATCAGAGGAGCCCAGTACGTCGACCGCGGGGGCAAAGCTGGTAGATCGCGAGTCATTCATAAAAAAAAAATCCAGCTCCGTTAAAATAGACAAGACAGGTTTTGATCCCTCCTCCCTTGGCCTCCCTGCCACTTAATTCAGGAGTTTACTTGATTGACAGAAAAAGCGACCTATCGCGTTCCAGTCTGTTAACCCAGAATGCAAAGCGATACAAAATCAGTCAAGTGCTGCTGGAAAACTCAAATTAAGTTAAAGAGACAAACACAAAATGAGTGCAGACCGAGCAAGAAGCTAAAGACAAAACCACTTTCCCACCCAGAATGGGAGGAAGAATATTTGTTGTGATGTCACATTCAAAGGTTATTTGCCTTATTGTAAAGCAAGCGTCGCTCTGCCAAGAAAGGTAACGTGGAGAGGCAT
>CM053252.1:5895317-6020317 GCA_028583405.1 Pogonophryne albipinna
GTTATTTTAGTTTTGAGAGGTTTATTAATCACCTGACACTTCCTCTGGAGTTTTAGTGACACCCGCGTGTTAAAAGAAAGTGATGAAAACACAGCAATTATCCAATCTTCAATAATAACTTGGGTTTGAACTTCAATACAATACAAAAAGAGAATCACTTATTTTCTAATAAACAGTAAAGGTATTGCTGCTTCGACCCTTCCTTACATCCGATACATGTAGATTAACATTATTGATATGGAAATTATTTTTGTTATAGCAGCAGGTTATTGGCATTATTCTACACGACTAAACAAAATAAATATATATTTTTTAAGTGAAGAAATAATTACACATCAACAGTAGACAGATGTATAAGCTGCTCTTCTTACCTTCTAATTGTTTTCATTTTATAATAGTTTTTTTTTTTAATAGACATGTTTCCTCTGCGTTTAACAACTAAAGCAAATTCAGTAAATACCCAATAACCAGTGGCGGACTGGGACTAAAAATCAGCCCGGGACTCTCAACCGGCCACCTCGGTACCGCAAGTAAATACCGCTACATTGTCGACGGGGGAGGGGGTGCTAGTGACTTATCCGACCGGCCCACTTCAGTCCCAGTCCGCCACTGCAAATAACCCTAACAATAAACCTGACTCTGATACAACACACAATATCAAATATAAATGAATAAGTTAGACTATACACCAAACTAATAAACCAACCAAGTCTCGCGTGACTTCGTGAAATGGTCACGTCATTTGTTCATCCATTGACTCGTGCACATGTATGTTCCGTGAATGGTTTGAATTGACATGAAAAACATTAGGAAAATCAGGTAGTGTGTTCAGGTCCAGGTAAATAAAGCACATTCAGAATCAGAATCAGAAAGCCTTTTTGCTTTAAATGGTTAAATATCGATTCGTGATTAAACAAAGCTCCAAACCGACATGGAATAACTCGCAGGTGGAAATGTGAGTTAAGTCTCTCTGCAAGGAAACCCCTGATATCTTTAAGACTCGTGCTAAAACTAAAGCTGCAACCCCCCAACACCTGATCTGACCTTTTTGTTTTTGCCCCCCTCCCCTCCTCTCAAACTCACCTATGGGTTTAACACAGTGTGAGGGGGGGTCCCTGTCATTCACCTTCATTCACGCACAGCAGGTTTCAATGAACATTCAACTCTTTGAGAGACTTTGGAGGAAAGCGCACTTCAAATGTGACTAAAAACTAAAAGCGCGCGGTAACAATGGAGAGAGGGAGGGGGGGGGGGTGAGGGGTTTAAGATAAGCAGGAATAACGGGGGGCTTTCACCTGATAAAGGGATAAAGAGGGTGTCATGAATTATTCTTATTAGTTTGTCTATCACTGATGTATTATGTGTGATAGAGCAGTGCAATGTAATGAAGTGTGTTTCATTTGATGTACTTCCAGTATATTTTGGGAGACAGTATTGTACTTTTTACTGCATTACCTTTATTTAACAAGACTTTGCAGGTTCAAATGTATTACAAAAAATATATTATCTAATGAATTATTATGCATTAAGATATCATTGTACAAAGTCATTCAATTAAGCTCCATGTTTACAAGCTGCAAAATCAAATTGATGAACACTTTAATAATTACAATGCATTAATACAAATGTCCATTGTGCATAATGAGTATGTATTTTGAGTTTATTTGATCCCAACACTTTTACTAAAGTAACATTTTTAATAATGTAATTGTACTTGTAACATAGTATTTCAACACTTTGTATTACTTATTGTACTACTAAGTTCATTTTAACTTTAACTTTACTACATTTTAGAAGCCAAGATTGTACTTTCTAATACACTTCTCCGACAGCTTGAGTTACTTCACAGATTCAAATTATAGCTGATACAAAATCAACTAATAGGTAAATATTGACATACAATTATCGGTTAAAATATCTTTATTAAGAAGATTACGAACACATGAATGCATCAATAATCACCAGGTAATTCATTATATATAACCAGCTTATCGAGTGCTTTTACTGTTTTGGTTTTTATGATGTATGCTATGTGATTTGAGGACTCTTACTTGCAACAGAGTATTTTTTAGAATTAAGTGTGTCTCCTTTTACTTAAATCTGAGTACTTCTTCCACCTCTGAAAGCTAGGCTATAACAGGCTTCATGTGAATAAATCAAACGGCCACTAACACGTGGTTTGAGCCGTTTGAGCCCCAGAATAAATTATTATAAATACTATTTGCTTTGCTTTTGTCTTATTCCTCTTACAGAAGGACACCGGCAGCCTCTGTGCGTACAAACGTGACGATTGGGGGGGATCAGTCAGTGATCTTTCTGAAATTGGATATTAGAGCCAAGCAGGAGAAAGCAAAACAGAAAAGGGCAAATGGGAAACAGAGACAGGCATGATGCATACCTCGGGCTTTTCTTTAAAGCGACACTGAATCTGCGTGGCCAATCCACTACCGGAGGATGACATTCAGAGTCAGAAATCTCCCCTGATGAGAAATAAATGAGTTCTGCGAGGGGGGGGGGGGTGGCGTTCACAAACACACATTTGTCAAATCAATTAGTCGACTTTGCACCCCGTGTTGGTGATAACTCGTGCAGAGATATCGGAGCTGGGATAGGCCCTTTAATAATAAGAAGAAATCAGGACGAACCTTTAACGATGTCATATTATCTGGTGAAACAGTTAATTTGCTTTACGTAGTTTTTATATGCAATGGTACTATTTAACATTGTGCAGCCCTTGACTTAATGTATCTCTATCCTGTCAGTGGCTCAGTCAGTAGGGGCTTGGACTGGGAGCCGTAGGGTCGCCGGTTCAAGTCCCCGACCAGACCTAAATATGGAGTGTGGACTGCTGCTTGGAGAGGTCCCAGTTCACCTCCTGCCCTGCCGTGGTGCCCTTGAGCAAGGCAAATCAAATCACTTTTACACAGTTTATTTCCAGGAGTATTTAGATATTTTTTTAACAACAGAAACAATATCTTAAACAAATAAAAATAGCTCCTTATAGTCCTGCATTTTACTAGAGTAAGAATACTGTATAAGATCATTAAATGAAAAACTATAAATAGCTTAAAATTTAAACAAAGAAAAAAATGTTTGGTTAAAATTGGAATATTTTACATTTTTGGAATATAATAGTAAATTATTACAGAAGTTGGTTAAAGCTTATTTTAACAGCTTGTTGCACGATTGGACGGTTTATTTCAGCTTGTTTATAAACGGACTGAAGGCTAAATGTTTTATTAATAAAATCTTGATAGAAAAAGTCTTATACTAGAATACAGATAAACACAATGTGGAATATTTCCCACAAACACATTGAAAACCCTTGTGTTGTCTTCCTAATCTATGTTATTTCAAAGCAACTGTAATCCTGCTTATTAAGACAAGTGTTCTTCTTCTTTTTGAAAAGTTTGGTAAATGGACCTCATTTCCACAAAATCCAACCTGATTTCTGAGGATTTACAAAAGGAAAACATGTTGAACGATTTTTTCATAATTGACCCCTAAAAGACCACAGATGCTATAATTTGGAATAAAACCCCAAACCTAATGAAAGGTATCATACTTATACAACATAGTATACAAGCAAACATGTTATTTCTCTGGCACTAACATAAAATAAACCTTAATCCCGACATAAAAACATTCGGGAACAAATTGGACCCAAGGACCTTCATCTTAGGTTACAAGTGGCCTTATTTGTATTCTATAAAATAATATAATGCATGTGTTACTAGCACTAAATCAATCAATCAATGTTTATTTATATAGCCCAATATCACAAATGTTACATTTGTCTCAGTGGACTTCACAGTTTGTACAGAATATCAGTATGACAATACGACACCCTCTGTCCTTAGACCCTCTGTCCTTAGACCCTCTGTCCTTAGACCCTCTGTCCTTAGACCCTCTATCCTTAGACCCTCTATCCTTAGACCCTCTGTCCTTAGACCCTCTGTCCTTAGACCCTCACATCGTACAAGGAAACACTTCCAGAGAAAACCCACAGTTTAAAGGGAACATGGGAGAAACCTCAGGGAGAGCAACAGAGGAGGGATCCCTCTCCCAGGACGGACAGACGTGCAATAGATGCCGTGTGTAAATTGAAAAGATAATACATTTACAACATAGGTAGACCAAATGTTAGGAAATGCATGTGTCTGTAATAAGAAGATGAATCCACGAGGATGTCAGCTACAATCCTGTGGAAGCCATCAGGGAAGTAGTATGATGAGAGTCAGGCAGGACCGCAGAGACAGGTTCAGCCACGACTCGAAGTCCAGGACTCAGATCAGGATCCAGGACTCAGGACTCAGGATCATCCATGACTCCGGATCCCAGCGTATATAGACACCAAAAAGAAAGACATGTGGGGAAGCTGGGTTAATGGGAACATGAGAGTACACAGGTATAGACAGAGAGACGGAAGAAGCAAGATGTCCCCCACAAACTAAGCCTATAGCAGCTACACTAGGGGCTGAATCTAATCAGCCCTAACTATAAGCTTTATCAAAAAGGAAGGTCTTAAGCGCACTCTTCAAAACGGATAGGGTGTAAATAACAGCTTACATTTGAATAAAACCCAAACCTGATGAAATGGATCATACTTATTCAACATAGTGTTCAAGCAAACATGTAATTTCTCTGGCAGCGACATAAAATAAACCTTTATCCTGACATAAATACATTTGGGAACAGTTTAAATTTGACCCTTGGACAACAAGAAGGTCAGGAGTCCAATATTCATCAAAGGTTATAAGTGGCCTTACTCTATACAATCCTATATTGCATGTGTTACTAGCACTCAATAACAGCTTAGAGGCTGAGCTTAATGTCGAATGAGAACATGTTCGCTCAGTTTGGACTCAATTTGTAAACAATGTCTCAAACTATTCTCCAGAAATCAGTGTATCTGTATCTGATTTGAAATTACAGCCACGCTCTGATACAAAAGGCTTCAGTGTTGTCTGAATAACATGAGAGTATGAAAAAGGGCCAGCTATAATGTGACGGCTTTATGGAGCATGTGACTCCTGCCTCGTGTCCCGAATATAAATCTGTGGTTGTATAGGGGACGGTTTGTGTCTCTTCTGTGTGAGGGGAAACATCTCGTGTTGAATGGGTTGATTAATAAAGTGCGGGAAATCTGTGTGTGTGAGGTTATTGGAAAGTGTGTTTACGTTTATTGAAGATTAAAGTAGAAATAAGTGCATTTAAAAACAGCCATTCTGCATTAAGAGTACTTTTAGTTTTGGTACATTCATACTTTTACTTAAGCAAAACAATGCATATGACTTTTCAAAGAAACAGAGTATTTCCAATCTTTTGGTATTACTACTTTTACTATTCGTACTTTTGGTAAATAAAGTTAAAATAAGTAGTTAACGCATCAATAATTATAACACAAAAACGTAATATATACGATTCAGAAATTGGCCATACTACATAATAAGTACACATGGTACTTAAAGTATATTTTGATGCTACTTTTGGACTTGAATGTTGTACTTTAACTTGTAACTGAGTATTTTTAAACTGTAGTATTTGTACTTTTTACATACATTCATACTTTTACTTACTGTAAGCAAAACAATGCATATGTCATTCCCCAGAAGCAGAATATTTTTCTGAACTATTGTATTAATACTTTTACTATTAGTACTTTTGGTAAATACAGTAATTAATAACTATAATAATAACACAAAAATGTAATATATGCGATTCTGAAATTGGCCATACTACATTATGGTACATATGGTACTCAAAGTATATTTTGATGCCAATACTTTTGTACTTGTAACTGCATGTTTAAACTGTAGTATTAGTATATTTTTCAAGTAGAATACATGTGAACTTCTTCCACTTCTGTGAAGGCTTTTTATAGCATGAAGCATTATTTGAGAACCAGCAGGGGGCATATTTGATGCATAACAGATAATCCTCAAGCACTGAAAAATGCTTTAATATTGAATGTGATTCTTATTCAAAAATGTGTTGTGTTGTGTTTGCATACACATGAGCCTAATCATGAGTAAATACATTTAGAGCAAACCATTTCAACGTAGGTTTAATTGGATTAAATGTATTCTTGTTATATTCAGTTCTGTGTTTATTCAATTTCAAGTTCAATATTCATGTGTTTTTATTCATCACAAAGTGATATGCTCTGTTTTTGAACTGGTTTTGTTTGTCATTTGTGTTATTACTTCTGGTTTGTGACGCATTTAGTGTGACTTGTTGTGCATGAAAAGTGCTATAAAAATAAAGATTGATTGATTGGTTGTTTGGTTGTTTGGTTGGTTTGTTAAAATGTCGGTTGGTTGTTTAATTGGTCATTAGGTTGGTTGGTCAGTAAGTCAGTCATTAGATTGATTGATTGATTGGTTGATTGATTGATTGATTGATTGATTGATTGGTTAGTGGGTTGGTTGTTTGATTGTTTGGTTGATTGGTTGGTCGGTCAGGCAGTCATTTGGTTGATTGATTGATTGGTCGGTTGATCGGTCAGTCAGTCAGTCATTCGATTGATTGGTCGGTTGGTTAATTGGTCAGTTTGTTGACAGGTCGGTTGGTCGGTCAGTCAGTCATTTGATTGATTGGTCGGTTGGTTAATTGGTCGGTTGGTTGACTGGTCGGTTGGTTGTCTGGGCGTTCAGTCATGCTATTGATTGATTGATTGATTGATTGGTTGGTTGGTTAATTGGTCGGTTGGCTGATTAATCATTTGGTTGGTCAATCGGTCCGTTGGTTAGTCTGGCAGTCAATTGTTTGATTGATTAGTTGATTGATTAGTTGGCTGATTGATTGGAAACACAGCCCACTGCTCTGAAACAAAACTATCAAAGCAAAGGATTTTAATGTTTCCTTTATTACTGAAATGTGTTTATGTATGTAAAACAGCACATAAGGAACATTTCTCTGTGCAAATACGTTTCAACAACAACCACAGAGTCTCATAAAAACCAACAACAATGTATAGGTCCTCTGAAATAAATATGCTTACATTTAACAAAAGTTTAACACCCCATTACTTGTGTCAAATAAGAGGGCGAAGGTGCATCGTCTTAAAGATAGGGAAGGGTGTAGCAGGATGATTGAAACAGATTGAGGGGGGGTTAGGAGATATATTGAATTGTTTTTGTTTATTCCCTTTGCAGTGAGGTGGGGGTACCATCAGTGTGAAAGGGCATCAAGTGCAAAACCACTATGGTGTCAAACGCATCTCACAATTTGATATTAAACACTAAAAAGGAAGTTTGGGGAGTGCAACAAGTGCTCCATGGCTGTCAAGGTGTTTCACTGCAACACAAGTAGGGTATCACCTGTAGCCATATTGAAGAATAATACATTAATAATTGTATAGGTCGCAACGATTACATTTACCAAAGCTTCAGAGTAATATTCATAATACTCAAGAAGCCCACTTTAGGGGCCTCTTCTTGCAAAACACTGTGTGATAAGGAGCAGATTTCACTTTCAGATACATTGTCCTTCTGCAGGGGAAAAACATTGAAAGTGTAAAGATTTGAAGGGGAATTAGATCTGTGCAGTGTGTTATCGCAGATACTGAAATAACACAACTCTTCTCATATGCCTTTTTTCTCATTTTAGCAACAAAGCTCATGTTTCCAAAGGTAATTATGACTCCTGAAAACCCCAGAGGAAACAGAGTGACACCAGAACTGTTCAGCATGTCTGCCTCAGCCAAAAAACAGAAGCTGGATTTTATACTATCCCTGTTTATCAAGTAGACCAAGGTATCTATTCTGACCATTTCAGATGCAAACACGCATGCTTTTAAGTGTAAAAGGTGCCAGTTCTGGGAGGCAGCTCTATCCGTTGTTTAAGTGACAGAAAGAGGAAATCCCTGTGGCTGGTGCATGGGTTTCTATCATGATTAAAGTGAAGGTTTAATGACACATAACAGGGTCAAAGCTTTAAACACCATATATGTGTTCAAAGAAAACATCCTGCAGAATCAGCTTGGCTTAGAGAGGTCTCATTGAAAAAGATGAACCAGAAGCACTCACCACTTCTCTGTGGACTATTTACAGTTTTGTTGTAATCCAATTACATCAATAACCTGAAAATGAACTTGTGAAGAAAATGAAATAAGTAAAAGTACAATGTTTTCTTCCAAATTGTCGTGGAGGACAAGTAGCATGAAAGAGAAATGCTCCAGTAAAGTAAAAGTACCTATACTTCAGTAAAGTAATTGAGTCGGTTGTTTTTAAACACTGTTCGCCCAAAACATCTGGATGCACTGATTTGGTCAACTGGGGGGGGGTGAAGGTTTACTTCCTGAAGCAACAAGGTGAGGCACAATGAGACATAACGTCAATTATGTTTACAAAAGTGCCATTCAGAAGCCTATCATGCACTGACGTTTCCAAACACAAGGTCAAAAACACAAGCTTTGCAAAACCTGGAATATGTGCAGTGTTCAAAGAAAACATCCTGCGGGAACAGCTGGAGCACATGGGCGACACTTTGTTTTGAAAAGTGGTGTGGACACTTCTTTCAGATTTAAAAATGTTATGCATGCTTACAGTATTTGTTAGAAACACCTTATGACGTCTGAAGACTTTGCTTCGCTCTTCAATGTCACATACCCGACAAACGTGACATTGAAGAGCGAAGCAGAGAGAGATGTAAAATGGACATTTGGAAACGTCTTGTTAAAGTTTCTTATCGATGCATGAAAGTGTTGAGGTCACTTTAGAATCAGTATGTATTATTTTAGCGTTCTTTACTTATTTTTCTTTAACTAGTGCATTGTCTGTGCCCTGCTTCTAAAGCGGGATGTTTGATTCCCTATTTTCTATTCAAAGTTTACTTAAATTAGTCACATGTCTAAATTGCATCATTTGGGTTCTCGTAACCCGACAGTGTGAGCGGACACAGAGTTCTGTGTTACATTTCTTGGTGCACGCTCTTTCTCCAAACATATTTAAATTAAACTTTAAAAAAAGTCGTAGGGACATTTCCCCAGCAGAAATGACACCTGTGCACATTTAGTAAGGTCTCCAAGAAAAGGCTGATCCGGACTATTTACATTTCTTTTGTAACCCAATAACTTTGAGGCTTCTCACATAAACATACAAGCCTCCATAAAAAAACAAACTCCACCCCCTGGAAAGTCAGAAGTGAACAAACATCTGTACAACACAACACAACAGTGCTTTGTTGAGCTATGAGAGTGGACAGTTTATCATACAGTGAGTGGCATTGTGGGATATGCATATAATAAAGCAGGATAGTGGGGAGGGGGAGGAGGGAAACCCTGGAAATAAATTCACATTCAGTCATCAAAGCAACCACAGGAGCGTTCACTGTCAATCCACCACTTCAGGAAAAGAGAGTATCGAGGGGTCATCATGTCGGCCACACAACACGGTGTTTGCAATACTGATAAAAAGGCCATTTTGGACGATATTCACTCCTATATAAAAAGTAGAGGGAGCCTCAGCCCGCCGCCAGTCAGGCGTTTCTGCGCGAGTTGCTGGTGGCGGAGGAGCGGCCCGTCTCGTGGTCCGGCCTGTATTTGAGCCAGCAGATGAGCCATGTCACGACCACCGAGAACATGGCCAGGATGCTCGCGACCGACAGGCAGATGGGTCCCGCGGGCGAGGGGGGGGTGCTGTGGCTGTGCACGAAGATCAGGCCCATGAACAGCAGCACGAGCATGGACAGGAAGGAGAAGATGACGCACACGCAGCCGGTGGTCAGCGCCAACCTCTTGCAGCTCTGACAGCTGTCGTAGCGCACCGAGTCCTGCGAGAGGGTGGTGGCGGTGGACACGGTGCCGGTGGTGGACGGGGTCGCCTGGCTGACGCTGCTGTACGTGCCCTCCTCCCGGCGGAGCGCGAGGAGAGCCGGGTGAAGCGGAGGGGGGAAGGGAGGTAACGCGTCCTGAGGCAGAGGGTCCGAGTCCATGTACAGCGGGAAGTCCTCCGTCACCTTGGTGTTGTTGGGCAGGTTTTGTATCCGGTAATCCGGCACGGGGGTCCGGTGGCGACACACGGGGCAGCTGATGCGCCATGGCCGCTCCTCGCGCAGATGGAGCGTGTTCAGGCACTCCTCGCAGAAGGTGTGCAGGCACTCGAGGATTTTAGGAGCGCGTCGGTCAAGGTCGAAGTAATTGTAGCAGATTTTACACTCGTACTCCTCGTAGGGGAAGGCAGCGGCGCACGAGGGGGGCTCCGCCGGGGCGCGAGGAGCCACATCTACCTCTGCCATGTCATCTTTCGCCATGCACGCGCTCTCCGGTGAACACAAAGGGAGCTCGCGGACAGATGCTGATGACGGTGCACGTCTCTCCTCCCGCCCCCCCCCTCCCCTCCTCCTCTCATTGAAACGCCATCATCCCCGTGGACTGTGTTGTTATTATCACCCAACCCCCCCCCCCCCCCCCCCACACACACACACACACACACACACACACACACACACACACACACACACATACACATACACACACACACACACGCACATACACACACACACACACACACACACACACACACACACACACACACACACACACTCATATTGATGCTTTATGAACAGACTGCTGCTTAGATAAGCGGTTTTAAAATAAAAAGCGGTCATATAATGATCGGCAGTGTGTGTGTGTGTGTGTGTGTATGTGGGGGGGGGGGGAGATAATGGATGATGTAATGGTGGTGACTCCTCATCCATATATACAGAGGAAGGGGTGGGAGTCCCTTTAATGGGTTGTTGTTGTTGTTGTTGTTGCTTTCAGTGCTCTGTTTAGCAGCCTATAAGAAGTTCTCATATAACATTTTACTATGTACTGCAGAAATATAGAAATACTCTATTACAATCTAAAGACAAAGTATGCATTAAAATAAACTTAAAGCACCAAAACCAAAATAACTCATTATGCATCATCTTCGGAAAAATAAATATAACATCACTGGGTTGTTATCAGTGATCCATGAATGTGTCATTTTAATAATGACTTCCCATCACTGGTTGTAATCACGTCAGAATCATCCGGACGCACTCATTTGGTCACTTTCCTAATGCTCTGCTTCCTGTTAGAGCGTCCGAACCCACAGCGAGACATGCTGTGTTACATCAGAGGAGTCTCATGGGACTGAATCATTATGAAAAGAGCTTCATTTGGCTCTATGATGATTATTTTTAAATGTCATTCTATTATGTGCTTTTCTTGATGCTCTTAATATTTTGTTGTAAAGCCCGTTGGATTGCCTTGTTGTTAAAGTGTGTCATATTAATATGCCTCGCCTTGATAAAGGAAGTTAACATTTATTCATAAATCATCGCAGGGTCACGTCGAGTTGATGTAGAAAATGGGTGTTTTAGAATTGTACCCCCTAGATCCGGTCTCTAGTCATTGTGTGCTCAAAGTGCACCAGATTCAAGCATTCTACTTTAAAATGTTCAAAACAATCTTCGCGAGGGGGCATACCCCCGGACCCCCCTAGAGGATGTGACCACCCCCCAATTCAAACATGTTCATACAATAATGAATACATTTGAAGCCTTTTTGATGTAACCAACATGTCAATACGTTTCTGTTTTTGTATTTGTAGAGATTTTTCCTTTATTCTTTATATATTATATTGTGTATTCCTTGGATACTCTATTGATCTTTATTTACTGTACGACACTGTACGATTCTCTGGCTGGGGCCAGCTAAAATCTGGCCTATAGCAGCAAATTGTCTCGAACCGGCCCGATGCATACAAATATTATCAGTAAATAATGTTTTATGTATTATTCTAGCTCGATATGAAAATATAACTAAGATGGCACCGCGGATGGCTGTTGTGGTTTGTCTTGTTTTCTGTGTTGATTCAATTTTTACACTTTTTTTTATCATTGTTTCATTTTTATGTAATATGTATGCACCATGGGCGGTGGTGGCGGTAAGTCCATAGGGACTTGGCTTGGCAACTGGAAGGTCACCAGTTCAAGTCCCGGCAAGACCAAGTGCTACCGAGGTGTCCCTGAGCAAGGCACCGTTCCCTACACTGCTCCCCGGGCGCCGTTCAAAATGGCAGCACACTGCTCCTAACACTAGGATGGGTCAAATGCAGAGAAACCATTTCCCCACGAGGGATTAATAAAAGTCCAAAAAAAGTCCAAGCACCAAGACAAATTCCTCGTATGTGTCGACCTACTTGGCAATAAACCTGTTTCTGATTGTGATTGATCCCTTGCTGGAATACAACTACCTAAAAATATTGAAACTGAAAATGTCCACCTTCGACAGATTCAACAAAAGAGTGATGAATGCATCAATAAATATAATTAAATAACATGACAATATTAATCTAAAGTGCGTCCAGATTTCTTTATTTTTATACTAATTACATGTTTCTGAATAAGTGAGCATTTGACTGCAGGATAACAGAGTATTTCTACACTAAGTATATAAAAGTACTGCACATGCACTGTTCAAAGTGATGTGTTTTATTGCAGGAAAAGCACAGAAAGGCCATTGACGGAGCTGGAATGATGTCAAAGCCCGGGGTTACATCTGAATGCGATCATGCTGCACTGTGCTTCAAACTGAAACCCTCTGAAGTGGATGGCGATAAATTCTTAGTGACAGTTGTACTCCTTTAAAGTTTACATCAATGTGAGAACACATCAGTCCTGATATGACATCTTTAAGACAGGTCAAAGGTCCCAAGACAGTTTACCTCAAGATGATATACCAGTCTGGGATAAAAGTGGAGAGAGTGGATGACTTGATATTGTTGCTATCCAAGAAAATACATATCTATGATGAGTTAGAGACAGGGACGTGCACAGGTACGGGCTAATGTTGCCCGGGCAACGGCCCGTTTGGCTGCCCTGCCCCTCTGGAGAGAGCGAGAGTTTGTCTTTGTTTTTTCTGTTGTGGCCGAATCAACATGATGAGCCCACAATTAGTATTGTAGCGTCTCGCTGCGGGAAACACACTTTGTCAGCGCTGTCATCTGCCGGTGCGTTAAGACCACCTCAGTGTCGGATTCTGGAAACTTGATTTTGAGTTCTCTCATGGCAGTTAGGGTATAAGGGACAAACCAGGGGACTTTACCTTTAAATAAGTTACAATCTTCAAAAGGTCTTATGTTTTTGTCGGGGTGAGGCCCTTTTTCCAGTTTAGAGCAATAGCCCCTCCAAATGTCTGTGCACGTCCCTGGTTAGAGACACTTATTGGATCAGTGGAGAGGATTATCCAGGATTATAGAGTCATTTTACAGTTCGAGTGTCAGGACCTCGACACAAACTGATGAACCCAAATGCACGACCCAGAGACAAAGTCTTTAACATAAAAACATGTATATTTATTCATACAGTGCAGGTAATCCCTGCAAAAACAAAACAAAAACCTACCTAGAGTAGGTGGTGGAAATAACAAAAGGCGCTCACAAGGAGGAAAAAACTAGCGTAACAAAAAGAGGACTTAATAAAAACTTAAGCCTAACAAAATAAACAAACATAACAAAACCTGACATGAGAGAAAGCAATCCTTTCTGAGCTGAGGGTTGGCACGACCATTCGGGGAAACAAACACGACAAACTGACACAGGACAGGGGAGAGACAGGACTATTTAAACATGAGGTGAGAGGGAACAGGTGGAAACAATCAGGGGCGGGAAAAACACACAGGGGGTGTTTCTCAATCTCGAGTAAGGCTGCTCCAGAGCCACTATTTCAAGCATACTACGTCATCGAGTCCCGCCGAAGGACTGTTCCAATGTCCAGCATGCTTGGAATTCTACCGAGCCCGGCGTACTTCGTTTGGAGAAATGTCGAGGCTGCACATGTGTAGACTCCGAGGTCTTAAAATCCCCACAATGCTTTGCGCACGGACCAATTTCCCCAAATCTGTGGCGGAAAATGTAAGGCGGGGCTTCTCATATGACGCACACCTGCACACTTGCTAGCCTGTTCCACTCTTCGTTTTCCGAATGCCAGGAAGGATTCTTGCCTCGCTTCTGAAGCAAGTGACTCGGAAGACATGTGCTACCAAGCAAGCGTCCTCGACATTGAGGGGGAGGAAGAAAACAGTGCCTGAAATGAAAGACAAGAGGTAAATACAAAATAAAACAGGAAATGACAGACAAAATACATAAACATAACTAACACATTTGACGAGACACAACATCGAGTAAGGTAAACAGCATCATCCATTTGACACCGACATTACATTATTCTATACTGAATTGAGTTTATGGTCAAAGAAATGAAAGGTCAGGATTTCACTGCCTGACAGAGTTTTTTGTTAAATCAAAACATTGGACGATTACAATTGCTATGAGGTATTTTATTTTGTTGGCATGTGTACACTACAACTTGCTGAAGAAGATAAATACGGCCTGCAAAGTGTCCCAAGAGTCATCTTTTCAATAATGTTGTTTTGAGATTCATCTAGAAATCAGCAAGCAATTAGTGGATCTCGTCGTTGTTGTTTTGAAGCTTGGTAGTGTTGATAATGCTTCACTCTTAAGACTATTGCTGCCTTATCACACAAGACAAGCAGTTTGCAGTCTCAGCAAGCTCTGTGTGTGTGTGTGTGTGTGTGTGTGTGTGTGTGTGTGTGTGTGTGTGTGTGTGTGTGTGTGTGTGTGTGTGTGTGTGTGTGTGTGTGTGTGTGTGTGTGTGTGTGTGTGTGTGTGTGTGCTCAAACTACATGCGATGGCCACAATAATAGGAACATATTGTTGAGATGAAAAGGAAAAGGAGGAAAGAGGTGTTCACTTTATATTTTGGGTGTTAACTTTTGAAATCAGTCAGAGCTAAGTGATCTTGTTCAAAGTTCAATAAATACAATTCCTCAATGAAAACAAATCAAAAAACACTTATAGGTAATTAATGTATATTTCCATATCATATCTCATGGTAAACAATGTATTTGAATCCCACACCAGCCTTGTTCTACTTCCTCTCCTTACACTTTAATACACTTCTCATCAATGTTAAGAGATACACAATATAAATACTGAGTGATGATAACACCTGAAACCAACCCAGTGGGTCTAAAGGTATAGGACCAATGGATTACTTCCTGTCGCGGAGGCCCCGCCCCCTCATGTAACCCCGCCCCCTTTACACACACCTGCAGCCGCACCTGCCCACACACACCTCACCTCTCCGGCTCAGGAAACACACAACACACACACCTCATTATCTCCCCTCTCCCCCCGGATATGCGCGAGCTGCTCTCTTACCTGCACGAGCCGGAGCTGGTGGCCCGGTTCCAGAGGCGATGCGGACTCTTTCTGGTCCGGGACCCGCATCACGGTCCACAGAGGAAGAGAGAGCACGCTGCGGACGAACCACGTGCACAGCGGAATGGAAGATGGGACCACCAGGATAAGAATTCAAACTATGAAATCCAACAGAATGGATGTGCTGTTAATGTGAGTCTGAGTAAAAACGCATTTTTCATATTCAAAATAGAAACCAAACATCATGTAAGGAAACATTTCCTAAAACGTGTGGCACTAAAAAAACAAGTTTAGCATATTAAAGAGCCTGGTTTGCGTTGTTTGTTTAATTAAGGAGGTAATATTGACACTCACCAGGTCAAATCTTGAAATCTAGAAGAGGTAAAAATGCATGTGTACTATTGTAGATAAAGTATTAACAAGACTATGTATTTTCTTAATGTAGGAAGTTAGAGTTACAGGCAACAGGTTTTTTAGAGTAAATATCATATTTAAATAGTAATGTCAAGTCTTGAAATCTAGCAAGTTAGAGGTAAACAGGTGTAGGCCTATTCAAATGAGATATGTAAATTCTTGAAATATAGGAAGTTAGAGTAAAAGGCAACATGTTTCTAGTGTAAATATCATATGTAAGTAGGCTAGTCGGTTCTTGAAATCTAGGAACTGACATGCCGCGTGCAGGAACTAGAGAAAGTAAGGGATTAAAATGAGATGCAAAGCAAAGTGCGACTGGTTTTTCTCGTTCGTCCGTCTGGGTGTGTCTGTCACCAGATCCTCATCAAAGATCAGACCGCGTGGGAAGTTTACTTTCTTCCGTCTCTCTGTTCTTACGCAAAGTGTTTATTCAGGATTATAACCAGGATGAAGATTAAACAAGGTCAAGCTACTTACAGGTTTATAAGATCCCTTAATAATGTGCAGTAAACGGAGCTCCTTCAGGGTGGAATAGAAATAGTTGAATTAATCTAAAAACAGCAATGATTGGTTCCTAAAATGCTCATGTAGCTTCAGTCTTATATCAGGGCCATAAAGCAAAAGTAGGAACTGAGACATTTTTATAGAAGAATGAGTCGTAATATAAAACTATTAAAGGGTAGCCATAGTTCACTTATAAGTACTTCACCTGTAAACACAGTTAATGTATAATGTGTGTGTTAACCCTGACATTATGTGATATATTGACCGGGGTTATCTCGGGTTGGAAACTCTCGATCCATGAGAGAAAGGCTACTGGCTGTTTTTTAACTGTATGACTTAAGAGTTATATAACATGTGATGTGGTAAGAGAGACATTATAAACATGTGACTTGCAATAAGCATAATATTGTGCGCTTCTTTAATCAATTACAAAGATAAATTCAAGACATATTGACATGCTGGCTGTTTATAGAGGAAGTTAGAGAGGATGTGAAACAGGTGACTTTAACCGATACAGGGTGTGGCTGCTGCTTGTTGATATGTAGATGTAATCTGAAACCGTTCCAGCTTTAGGAAAGTCTGACATCTAAGAATATGAGTTTAGGTTTTACATTTAGGATTGTTGATACAACAGCGGTATGTCTCCTATGTGTTATCTAAAGATAGCGATCTCAAAAGGTTCTCACATAAAAAGATAGGGCTGCAACATGAGCACCAAAATACAGTATAGCAATTAAAAAGGCTACACTTTTTGCATTTGTTTTATTTCCTATATTCATGTCGCACTGTTGGAGGAGCCTGGACTTACGTTTTTCATTGCCATATCGAAACTGTAGCTGCTGTGCACATGACAATAAAGCCTTGAGTCTTCTGATGACACAGATTATTATAAATATCTATAATAAATAGATAATAAGCCGATTCAGAGTGGGGTTTCCTCTCCTTCACCAACGTAAGAAGTGGCTCTTTTCCATTTCCTACCGACAGAATTAAACCACTGTCGGTTTTCTGTCCATTATAGCTTCTGATATGCATGACATTAATGCGCACATTGTACACAATATCTGTTTTCTTTTTTTTATCACTGCCGAATTTTATTCTATATTTTATTCCATTTGACTCATTTTTTAATCTTATTATAGTTTTCTTTAACAAGTTCTCTCTTTGTTTTTACATTTTTGTTTAACTTGTATGTATGCACCATGACATCAAGTCAAATTCCTTGAACCTACCTGGCATTAGAGCGGTACAACGACCTCCACGACTTCTGTAGTCCTATTCAGCCACTTGGTAACAACCATCGTTTTTCAGACACGTCCACTCTTCAGAAATCACCAGTGGGGTCACTGCTGATGGATTTAATGTCGTAGAACAAAACGTGATCCGTCTCTTCAATGTGTCTCAACCACAGACCTTATTTCAGCTACTTTCCTAAATCCTATGGTGAGATCCCATTGGCTCTGAGACGAGGGAACAGGAAGTGGTGAAATGCGGACTCACTTCCGGGTTTTAGGAGTCACCACTGCTCCACTCTATACACCTGATTCTGATTCTGATATAATAGCTTATTTGGTATATTTCTCTGTGACGAGGCCCCTGGTCTGAAGGTATCTTGTGTTTCCTCTCTCCTCAGTTCGAGGTGAGAAACCGGTTTCTGCACGTCCTGTTCCTGGTGTCTGCCGCTCTGGGTCATGAAGTCTTCTACATCACCTGCCTGCCCTTCATCCACTGGAGCCTCGACACCTTCCTGTGCCGACGCCTCGTCAACATGTGGACCGTAAGTCACGTAAATGTATTCTCTTTGTTTCATACTCTTTACATTCCACATCTTCTTCATATTCTACGAGTACACCGTCTTTGAATTCTTCTTTGTATTTGGATTCTTCCTCAGATTCTTAGGAGACGTTTTCTCTGCATTGTACTTCGTATTACTCTTCTTTGTGTTATTCTTGTTTTTATTATTCATTTAATTCTTCTGTGTTTTCTTCTTCCCTTCTTCGTATTTTTTCTTGTCTTTGTGTCCTTCTTCGTATTCATCTTCCCCTCCTTTGTTTTAAAAATCTTCTTCTCCTTCATCTTCCATTTCTTCTTCTTGTTCTTCTTCTCCTTCTCCCTCAGTCTGATGCTCCACAAAGCTACCTCTCTTCTCTCTTCTGCTCTTCATCTCCGTCTCTTCACCTCTCAACCTCCTTTCATCCTCCTCCCCTCCACTGACCTGTCTCTGACACCATGTCCATATCCTCCGGCCTGAGGGGTGGGGGGGTGGGGGGGGGCACAGGGTCCAAGTCCCTTGACCCGATGAGAGGCCACACATGAGGACGTTAGAGGGAGAAAAAAAAACGTCCATGATCTCCTCTTCAGATGTTTAGCAGAATCCGCCACATTACGATACAAGACCCTGTAAATGCGTCAAATGCGGCGTCTTGAGGGGGTTTCCCGACATGTCGTTGCAGTAAATTAAAGGGTGTTTCATGTTGTCGTTGCTGTGGACCTTCTTAATCTACCTTCTTTGGGGGCCCCCTTCTGGTCCGGGGCCCCAAGCAGTTGCCTGGCTTGCCTGTTCGCAAGCAGCGGCCCTGCGCCCAGCTCTATTCCAGTTATGGGGAAGCAATACGGCCAAAAACATTTTAACCGGGAAATGGTATATATCATGATACTGTAATGGTTTTGTAAATTATATTAAGAAATTGTGCGAAGTAAGGGTTAGTACTTCATCACATTAGATTATTTTATTATTGTATTTGCCTCAAATGAGACAACACTTAAAAACAAATCTTAAACCAGTAAAATAAATTCAAAACAGTTGATTAAGGCCACAAGAAAAGCTTACAGATTGAAATATATAACGATACAGTAACTGAGATTTAGTGGAAGGGAAGTATGAACCTGCACAACATAGAAATTCTCAATTACAAGTATCTCAGACTTGTGCTTTAAGTTCAATATTTCAGTGATTGTATTTAGTTACGTTCCTGCAAATACATTAGAAACACCAGGCTAAGTTGAACGATCGTTACCAATCAATTGTTAAGTCTGTAGAAAGCAATTCGTAGGCAGAGATACTTCTGCACCTCCACAATACTTCATTAAAATACATTTTGTACACATAGTTAGCCTTGAAAGAACGTTGTGCTTCCTGCAATTTTAATATTTGTGCATTTCTACAATTGCACATAAGTTTATATCACCCAAACCTCCTCTGCCCTGTGTGTTTCTGCCCTTTGTGTCCCCGCCCTGCCTCTGAACCCCCTTTCGTTTGGCCCCCCAGGGGAAGAGACTCCATTCTTCTGACTGCACCAGGCCCCTGTGTGAACTCCCCATAAACACACACACACACACTCGCCTGCTAAACACACTCATTGCCCTCCCTCTAGTTAGACATTACCAGCTTTACTCGGCGTCCTCCTCCCCTTAGTCTAGCTGAGAGTGTTTTATTGGCCTCATCAGAGCTTTCTCTCTCCGGACCCAACATTTGGTGTGTGTGTGTGTCTATGTGTCTATGTGTCTATGTGTGTGTGTGTGTCTATGTGTCTATGTGTCAGCCCTCGGGGCGTGTCACCCCACACTCCTCACTTCTAACAGCACCCAGTCTTTGTGCTGCTGGAGTTATCCAAGGTTCACGGAGGACTGTCTGTCTCTGTCTGTCTCACACACAACGCTGACAACTCATGCCAACATTTCAAGTACATGTGAAGTGCATTCATGCGAAAATGAAGACGAGTATGCAGGAGAAAATGCATGGCAAGACCCACGTAAAGACATCATCATATTTGAGAAAGGATGTTTATGTTGGCGTGAAGGATTACTTTTGCTTTTGAGTAAGATTAAGTCTGCAGCTTTGTATATATTGAAATAGTTGGACCATGCTAAGGTTGTGTTTGCTATCTTTTGTTATATTTGTTATTATCTGTGACAGGTGATGGAACCGAAACACAGCAAAAACCATGTGTTTGAATACAATAAGTTCAATGTGTTACATCATTTGAATTTCTTCTAAAATCCAATAGTAAATGAATACAATTGAAAGAAGCATAGAAAAAGATAGAAGGTTGCATCCCTACTCATACAAGCATGTTGTCACGGCTGCTGCCTTCTTGGTCCTCTTAACTGTGCCAATACGTAGATGAGCTGTGCGGTTGCCCTGACGTGATTGGCTGTCATCTCCTGGTCCGCCCCCTGAGGATTGTGATTGGAGCACCTCCCTTTGTTAGTCTGTACCACTTTAATAGTGAGGGTTGTTTTGTTGTTATTTAGTTCGTTAGTACCTATTTCTTTGTATGTAAGTAGACTCAGTTTTTAGAGTCCTCCTTTTGTTTGGTTAGTTATCAACCTGTGCCCTTTTGGCCTTTTTGTTTGTTCCTGGCTTCATGCCTGCCATTTTGTTTCACACTGTTTTATAATAAAACTACTAATAACTATTACCAATTCCAACTGGTGTGTGTTGCACTTCCTCAGTGGGGACGTAACACATGTACATACTTGCTAAAAATAGTTTTTTAAATCCCAGTACGCTAGCAAAATGCTGCACGTTTGGACCAAAATAACCTGTGTTGACTGTGTTTAACGTGCAGTCTAGTTTTTAATGCAATGTTATGGCAATTAGTGTTGAAACGTGAAGTTAGTAGTGGACCAGGTGAGATGTCATGTGGATAGAAATCACCTGCCATGTTGCTGCAATTTACCTCCGTCCACATTTTACTTCACACTGTGTATGGTCTGCACAAAAGGTTTGGGATTGTATAGAACACGAGTCAGCAGTAAGATGTCCTTGTAAACCAAGTAGCCTAGAACACACACACACACACACACACACACACACACACACACACACACACACACACACACACACACACACACCTTCTGTCCTTCTTTACTCTGTTCATGTTCTCTGTGACTTTGGTCGACTTAGAAAACAGCTGTCATTAACCATATGGTCATGAATTATTGCAAATGATGACCTACTGTGCTGTTAGGAATATCAAAAAGCTGTAAGTTGTACATAGAGGGCAAACAATGTGACGTGGGTAATGTTAACGATGACCGAGGATGGCCACGTTCAATGACAAACACTCACCTTATCCGCAGAAGACAACACTTGGACTTGGATTAGCAATCAATGATGAAGGCAGGAGATCAGAATCTGTTGTTGTGCCAGTTCAAACAGTGTGACCACAGTTTCCTTGTAATGATGACAAGGCAAGATCACACTGTTTGTACTGGCATAACAACTATTGTTCTGCATCAAGTTAACAGTACAAAAATGAACAACAACATTTGAGTCCTTCAGTGATAAAGTATTTTAGTTCAGAAGTTAGCATCCCGGTTTCCTCAACAAAAAGCCAATGGTATTTTTCCATTGGGTATTTGGACTGTTGCAGAAATGAAGCTGTCTTTTCATGATACTTTCAGTTTGTTGAATACATGTGATGTTCATTTGAGATTATCTTGCTAAACCATATGTTTGAAGCATACAAATCTAATGTCAGGTTATACAGGAGGAACAGAGCTGTGTGTGTGTGTGTGTGTGTGTGTGTGTGTGTGTGTGTGTGTGTGTGTGTGTGTGTGTGTGTGTGTGTGTGTGTGTGTGTGTGTGTGTGTGTGTGTGTGTGTGTGTGTGTGTGTGTGTGTGTGTGTGTGTGTGTGTGTGTGTGTGTGTGTGTGTGTGTGTGTGTGTGTGTGTGTGTGTGTGTGTGTGTGTGTGTGTGTGTGTGTGTGTGTGTGTGTGTGTGTGTGTGTGTGTGTGTGTGTGTGTGTGTGTGTGTGTGTGTGTGTGTGTGTGTGTGTGTGTGTGTGTGTGTGTGTGTGTGTGTGTGTGACGATTATGGGGAAAAAAAAATCTAATTGCGATTTTTCAGACAAATATTGCGATATTTGTTTTTAAGCAACCCAACGGAAGTTTATTGTAAAATGCGGCCATATCTCCGGCTAGGAAGGTCGTATCAACGTGCTCCCGTCTCTAGCACCCCGCAGCCTGAGCTACGAGTGAAAGAACTAAACTTACATGAAACTTCCGTTGGGTTGCTTTAAAGTCAAGCTTCAGTTTAAGATTCACCCTGTAATAGAAACATGTGATGGAGCATTACTAACCTGACTCAGATGGTTTGTTTCACCAAACCATCTAAAGCTCCATTGGAAGCCATTTGAAAATGTTGTTCATTTGTGTGTATGAATTATATGTTTTTGTTTTTGTAGGATTTTAGTAGAATAAAAAAAAGGGCAGGCACTTTCAAAAGCACTTGGCAGGTGATTGGATCAATCTGTCTATCACCTTCTATCATGGGCCATTTCTGATTGATTAACAATGGCTGGTACATGTGGAGCACAGCACTTCTGATTGGTGGTCTGACACACAAGAAGAAAAAAAAAAAATTGTAAAAATAATCGCAGGCTTTGCGATTTGATAATCGCATCATTTAAAATCGCGATTTCGATTTAAAATCGATTAATCGTTCAGCCCTAGTGTGTGTGTGTGTGTGATCGTGATAGCAATGGTGGACATCATGGTCACGGAGAACAGTAACAAGGGGAAGGAGGAAGACGATGAAAAGGAGTGGACCCAGTAATGACCCCTGGGGAACACCTCGTGAAATGAAATAGCATTTTGACTTGTGGTTGTTGATTTGAAGATATTCAGCGTGGAATTATCAAAACTAAGCAAGTGTAACATTAGTTATACCCAATGTCAGGCAGGTGTTCGATGAGTATTTGGGGCGTTGTCTGTTTTAAACTAGACAAATAAGAATCACTTTAGTTTTCTCTAGGGTGGTGGTCATTGGGCTGTAAAATATGAACTGGTAACCATGTAATTATCATGTTGCTGTGGATCAAAACGAACATCTTGTGTGTTTTCTTCATTCAAACAAGGACCTGTAGCCACACACACACACACACACACACACACACACACACGTTGACAGATCAAAGTCCAAAGCTGCACCAGCCCTCGATCAATGCGTGTGCGTGTGCGCGTGTGTGTGTGTGTGTGTGTGTGTACTTCTACAGGTAGGCAGTTTCATTGTGTGGCTTGTTGCATGAGTACACAGTCATGGTGAATAGATGGGATTAGAGCACTGCTGTCTATTGTCCACTGCATGCAGTACAGTGTGTGTGTGGGTGGGTGTGTGTGTGTGTGTGTGTAGATGTCAATATTGGAATAATACACTTTATTTGTATACACAACCAGAGGACAAAGAGATGGGAAAGAATGATTAAGCCTTTAGATGTAAGCTTTAATCTAAATACTTGCCTTTTGTACTCTCTTTTAGTCTTTAAACCTACTCAAGTGAACACTCATACAAGTTGAAGGAGGCCAAAATAATTCACGATAACGTAAATATCGTGACATGAATAGAATACAAAATGCTCTCAGATTAATCTGTGTCTAACTTTGTTTAATGTGTGTTGTGTGGCAAAGGAATCACTCAAAGCAGAATTGAAAATGTGTATTTAAAAAAACATTCAATATTGATATCACTTAAATAATCCAACACCTCTTAAATCAGATGTTGATCACTTGCGGCTGTCGTTTAAACATCTCGTTAGGTTGGTGTTTGTGAGAGAGGAACATGATGCAATGTATTAGTCTGATTTCTTAGGCGAGCTATTTCCTCCTGCTTCAAGCCTCTTTTAAAATGCATGGATCTTTTATTTAGTCACAAAAGGTCCCGTTGAGACACAAGAGCTCTTTTTCACGCAGTCCTGGTCTAAAAAAAAGTCATGATTTGAACAAAAATCCTCCTAAATCTGGGCTAAAGGCTTCTCAACTCAACTGCAAAAAAGCAACTAAGGGAATTTTCAAAGTACTAAACGGATAGAGGTGTGTGGCGCAGTGGTTTAGTGCATTGGTGTTGGGATCAGGGGGTCACAGCAGGTTCAAACCCCACTGCAGTCAGCATGTCGTTGTGTCCCTGAAGACTCTTCACCCCAAAGTGCTCCTGTGGGGATTGTCCACAGTATTGAGTATGTAAGTTGCTTTGGATAAAAGCGTCTAACAAGTAACATGTAATGTAATCTTGCCACATTATAATGAGAAATAATAGAGTGTAGTTCGGGCCATAAATGGACTCATAAAATGGTCAATACAGGTTTGTTTTTTTGCCAGTTTGTTGTTGAAGAACTTTAACTCAACCCCGTCCAACACCTTTTGGATAAATCTATGAGAATGCTTTATATTTAGTGAGGAAAATTAGGTTTTATGACAGTTGCTCCATTTAAATGAGTGAAAATGTATATTATGTGAACATAAGAAGTTAAAGTAAGGATGTGCAATAAAAAGATGTATTAAAATAAAATTCAGATATTTATAGAAGCATAAGAGGTTGAGGTTAAATATTAAATAAAATATTAAATAAAATATACAGAGAGAAGAAGTTAAAGTAAGATGTCCAATATAAAATATAAATAAAATGTGCAAAAAAATATTAAATTAAATGAAGCTATTAAATAAATACAAGAAGGTTAATAAATAAATTGTCCAATAAAAGGCAAAATAAGATAACATAAGTTTAAGTGCAAAAAAACATGAATAAAATTAAGTCGCTTCCCTAACGGCGGGTCAGCAGGTAATTAAATGTCTCAGTTGCCATGGTAACGCTTCCTGGTTGCAGGGCCGGGGAAATACCAGCCTCTCTCCTCTCATCCTTAAACACACACATTAGTGCGCCTCTAACACAGCCTCTCATTAAATATACAAGGTGGAACTTTAAATACACCCGGAGCAGAGGACCGCTGGGGAGACACAGAACACACACACACACACACACACACACACACACACACACACACACACATACCATGTATACATCACTTCAGGGGACATTACATTGACTTGCATGCATTTCCTGGAGTCTTATCCTAACCTTAACCATAACCAACACTTACCCTAACACTTACCCTAACACTTACCCTAACACTTACCCTAACACTTACCCTAACACTTACCCTAACACTTACCCTAACACTTACCCTAACACTTACCCTAACACTTACCCTAACACTTACCCTAACACTTACCCTAACCCTAAACCTAACCAAGTCTTCACCCTAACATTAATGATTCCCCTTATGGGGACCTCCATTTTGTCCCCATAAGGGAGGCGAGTCCCCACACGTGACTGTGTAAACAGATTTAGGTCCCCACAAGTATAGTAATGCTAGGCCACACACACACCTTGTCATTCTGTCTGACCCTCGTTAGCAGAAGACGCTGCGTCAGCAAACCTCCTGAACTCTCGGTTTCTTACAATAGATTTAGTTTCTGTGCGTCTGCACTTTACACCATGTGGCTCTCCCCTCTTTCCTCCTCCTTCCTTTCTTTCTTTCTTTTTTGTGTTTAAAGGGAAATGGTTACTTATTACTTATTCATTACACTGTGTGGTTCGTTTTTAGAGCAGATCAGGATTCAGTATCTTATCATCTTCCTCCAGCTCTAAGTTCTGCTCCTTTGATCATGTCTGTGTTGTAATGACTTATATAAACGTATAGGTGATTAATCTCTATTAAACAAAGCCTAAATGTATTTTAATCATGCACTATAGGGTTCAACGTTGCAACAGATGATCACATGGTCTCTAAGTCCCATTGTACAGAAATCTATGAGAAAATGTCCCTACTTCTCACATGATTTATGTATGAGTTAACATTTTAAGCACTAACAAAAGTCGATTTGAACCTGAGGGGACAGAGCCTTCTCCGTCGCTGCCCCCTCTGAAACTCACTCCCATAACACATCCGTGACCATGGTTGCAGTCGAATAGTCCAAAAATCAGCTCCTATCGTCTATCCCTTGACCTCTGAGTGAAACGTCACGGGGTTAAGGAATAGTGGATAGGAGAATTCAAAAGGACTTAGAGAAGAGACTTTTCTTACCGAGCATTATTACATTACACGTCACTTGCTAGACGCTTTTATCCAAAGTGACTTACATACTCAATACTGGACAATCCCCACAGGAGCACTTTGGGGTGAAGAGTCTCAGGGACACAACGACATGCTGGCTGCAGTGGGGTTTGAACCTGTGACCACCTGATCCGAACACCAACGCACAAACCACTGCGCCACACGCCTCACATTATGGACTAATCTTCACCTGCGTTTCGCATCCCTGTGTTGCATAAGAACAATAAATGGACCCCGATTATGTATTAATACCTTGTTTTTCACACGCATGTCCCCTGTGTCCTCCCTCAGGTGGTGATGTACGTCGGCCAGGTGATGAAGGACGTCCTGAAGCTTCCTCGCCCCACCTCCCCCCCCGTGGTGAAGCTGGAGCCCCGGGTCGATGCTGAGTACGGCCTCCCCTCCACACACGCCATGGACGCCACCGCCATCTCCTTCACCGTCTTACTGAGCGCCCCCTCCAGGATACAGGTGAGCAGCACGTATGGACGCTTGAAGGTCACCTATGATCCAAAATCCACTTCTTCATGTCTCTTCTACATCAGCATGTGTCCCCTCTTCTTCATGTCTCTTCTACATCAACATGTGTCCCCTCTTCTTCATGTCTCTTCTACATCAGCATGTGTCCCCTCTTCTTCATGTCTCTTCTACATCAACATGTGTCCCCTCTACTTCATGTCTCTTCTACATCAGCATGTGTCCCCTCTTCTTCATGTCTCTTCTACATCAACATGTGTCCCCTCTTCTTCATGTCTCTTCTACATCAGCATGTGTCCCCTCTTCTTCATGTCTCTTCTACATCAACATGTGTCCCCTCTTCTTCCTGTCTCTTCTACATCAACATGTGTCCCCTCTTCTTCATGTCTCTTCTACATCAACATGTGTCCCCTCTTCTTCATGTCTCTTCTACATCAACATGTGTCCCTTCTTCTTCATGTCTCTTCTACATCAACATGTGTCCCCTCTTCTTCACGTCTCTTCTACATCAACATGTGTCCCCTCTTCTTCATGTCTCTTCTACATCAACACGTGTCCCCTCTTCTTCACGTCTCTTCTACATCAACATGTGTCCCCTCTTCTTCATGTCTCTTCTACATCAACATGTGTCCCCTCTTCTCCATGTCTCTTCTACATCAACATGTGTCTCCTCTTCTTCATGTCTCTTCTACATCAACATGTGTCCCCTCTTCTTCATGTCTCTTCTACATCAACATGTGTCCCCTCTTCTTCATGTCTCTTCTACATCAACATGTGTCCCCTCTTCTTCATGTCTCTTCTACATCAACATGTGTCCCCTCTTCTTCCTGTCTCTTCTACATCAACATGTGTCCCCTCTTCTTCATGTCTCTTCTACATCAACATGTGTCCTCTCTTCTTCATGTCTCTTCTACATCAACATGTGTCCCCTCTGTGGAAAGAGACTCTGAAAGTTTCAGGAACAAAGATTCTCTCTCTTTTTGATCCATTTCTATAAAAACCTGTCTGAAAATGAGCTGATCAGATTTTGGCCACTTTATGATGTCATAACGATGTTTTGTCTTGTGTAACCATTAGCCAATCAGCAACCAAGTTAACCCCCCCCCCCCCCTTATCACCTGAATCTCCTCCTAGAGCACCATTGAGTTCTTTGTAACCAAATGTCTCTCAGAGGGGCGTGGGGAGGGGCTCCTTATTTTCATCTAAAGTAACAGACAGAGAATCAGCACTTTGGAAACAGGGCTGAAACAGAGGGGATTATGGGTAATGCTGCAATTATCTGTTTGGTGTTTCAGCCAATCAGAGACCTGTGATATATTGATGAACAACAGTATAATAGGGGACCTTTAAATCCAATAAACCAGCACAAAACTTACTCACAGATCTGATAATGCTTAGTATTTATTTGGGGGTACAGGATGTAAATTAGATCTCTACCTCCATGTAGTCAGTAAAAGGTTGAATTAAAATAGTTCAGAGCTAATAGGCAAAGTCCGGGTTTGAAAAGGAAAGCCAATGGAGAAATGCTTCAAATAAAAGACCCCTTTTAGGCCTTACCTCATCTTGCAATGTTAAATAAATTCATCTTACCTGTGATCCTGATTTGCTCACGATACACCTTTCCAGCAAGTTTCATGAGAATCAGGGCAGTAGTTTTTCCCATATTCCTGCTGACAAACACATAACAATTACCAACACAACACACTCAACTCACAACAAGATCTTAAAGGCTTAATTGTGAGTGAAAATTAGAGGAAAAGAAAAACTAGTACAGCTCTCGAACTTGACTTTTTAATCGCTGACCTTTCAGGCAAGAGGCTTTTATTGTGAATGCATTTATTGTGGTTACCATTGCTGAAGAAGGGGCGGGGTCTTGCCCTAAATGACTGGAGGCAATAACTAATAATGTACATTGTTCCTTAATTGGCAAACCCTGAATCTGGGGGGTAAAGGTTATTATGAAAATGAATATTACAGCGACCACTGAATGCAAATAATGTACTCACACTTCATTAGAGCTGGGAAGGCTAAGTGTTGAGGTCTAATTGTGACATTATGTTTCTCGTTAGCAGTGCTATTAAAGGGCCATTTCATTTGATGGGTTCCTTTTTAACATTAAAGAATCTCCAGTTAGTTTCCAAATGAGCAGCTTCACATTTTCTATATTACTATAAAGTAATTGTTGTGTAAATTCAATAGAGAAATGGTTAAACATAAGCGTGCATGACATTTCATATTTCAGATTTGATATGCCTCACATGAGAAGTTAGTTGGTTTCAAGGTTCCTGAGAACAATAACTTGAAGGTTTTAGAGTGACCAGGTGCAAATAAACACCACATCATCTCATATAATTCGGCTTTAACTCCACATATTGTTAGGGAATCATTTGCTTAGGTATTCAACCTTCGACCCAGTTGATCGTTTTCTCTCTTCACTGTCTCCTTTCCCACGGCATAGGTCTACGGCCTTGGGTATTACTGCTATCTCTCTTAAGGGGGAGGAGCTTGGGTATTGCTGCTATCTCTCTTAAGGGGGAGGAGCTTGGGTATTGCTGCTATCTCTCTTAAGGGGGAGGAGCTTGGGTATTGCTGCTATCTCTCTTAAGGGGGAGGACCTTGGGTATTACTGCTATCTCTCTTAAGGGGGAGGAGCTTGGGTATTGCTGCTATCTCTCTTAAGGAGGAGCAGCTTGGGTATTGCTGCTATCTCTCTTAAGGGGGAGGAGCTTGGGTATTACTGCTATCTCTCTTAAGGGGAAGGAGCTTGGGTATTACTGCTATCTCTCTTAAGGGGGAGGAGCTTGGGTATTGCTGCTATCTCTCTTAAGGAGGAGCAGCTTGGGTATTACTGCTATCTCTCTTAAGGGGAAGGAGCTTGGGTATTACTGCTATCTCTCTTAAGGGGGAGGAGCTTGGGTATTGCTGCTATCTCTCTTAAGGGGGAGGAGCTTGGGTATTGCTGATCTCTCATAAGGGGGAGGAGCTTGGGTATTGCTGCTATCTCTCTTAAGGGGGAGGAGCTTGGGTATTGCTGCTATCTCTCTTAAGGGGGAGGAGCTTGGGTATTACTGCTATCTCTCTTAAGGGGGAGGAACTTGGGTATTGCTGCTATCTCTCTTAAGGGGGAGCAGCTTGGGTATTGCTGCTATCTCTCTTAAGGGGGAGGAGCTTGGGTATTGCTGCTATCTCTCTTAAGGAGGAGCAGCTTGGGTATTACTGCTATCTCTCTTAAGGGGAAGGAGCGTGGGTATTACTGCTATCTCTCTTAAGGGGGAGGAGCTTGGGTATTACTGCTATCTCTCTTAAGGGGAAGGAGCTTGGGTATTACTGCTATCTCTCTTAAGGGGGAGGAGCTTGGGTATTGCTGCTATCTCTCTTAAGGAGCAGCTTGGGCGCATTGTTGTTGACAGTCTATGACGAGCACAAGCCGCCATGAGGTAGTTTACTGTTCAGGGTTCCCTGGCGCACATTCTTCCCTATGGATGAGAGCTCTAGTTAGATTCAGGGTCCATATTTGTTTAGTCTCGCTGATAAAGAATGTTGATTATTACACTCCCAACTAGTTAAAACCTCGAGCTGCAGAAAGAGTTCTTTAGAATTGGTTTGGCAACCGCTGTGTCAACTTGTGACGCACCACCTGTCTTGTCAATTCTCCGGGCGTAACTCCAAATAAACCGTCAGTGTTTGCCATCAAAGCTCCAGCTCTCCTCGTGTCTCTCTGAGTCCTGACTCCATCAAAGCTCCAGCTCTCCTCGTGTCTCTCTGAGTCCTGACTCCATCAAAGCTCCAGCTCTCCTTGTGTCTCTCTGAGTCCTGACTCCATCAGAGCTCCAGCTCTCCTCGTGTCTCTCTGAGTCCTGACTCCATCAAAGCTCCAGCTCTCCTCGTGTCTCTCTGAGTCCTGACTCCATCAGAGCTCCAGCTCTCCTCGTGTCTCTCTGAGTCCTGACTCCATCAAAGCTCCAGCTCTCCTCGTGTCTCTCTGAGTCCTGACTCCATCAAAGCTCCAGCTCTCCTCGTGTCTCTCTGAGTCCTGACTCCATCAGAGCTCCAGCTCTCCTCGTGTCTCTCTGAGTCCTGACTCCATCAAAGCTCCAGCTCTCCTCGTGTCTCTCTGAGTCCTGACTCCATCAAAGCTCCAGCTCTCCTCGTGTCTCTCTGAGTCCTGACTCCATCAAAGCTCCAGCTCTCCTCGTGTCTCTCTGAGTCCTGACTCCATCAAAGCTCCAGCTCTCCTCGTGTCTCTCTGAGTCCTGACTCCATCAAAGCTCCAGCTCTCCTCGTGTCTCTCTGAGTCCTGACTCCATCAGAGCTCCAGCTCTCCTCGTGTCTCTCTGAGTCCTGACTCCATCAAAGCTCCAGCTCTCCTCGTGTCTCTCTGAGTCCTGACTCCATCAAAGCTCCAGCTCTCCTCGTGTCTCTCTGAGTCCTGACTCTCCATTCTCCAAGTTAGAAATAGTGTGGTTTATTTTATTTCAAATCCTCCAATTGTATAGCCTTTTTTCTTTTTGGTAAACTCTAAAGAAGTCTTTCACGATACCGTTTCCTCTGCTTTGATCGTTGGACTTTGTGTGATATCGGGATGTTACGAATCTAGCTGCGTCGCAAGGTACATTTGGAGGGTTTTTAATGACAAAGAACACATTTATTTCACCGGGTAACTTATTCCAATTAGGGCTCTGGAAAACATACGGATATTGTCTTTTCCTGGTTTTAGGCTGCATCACAGCATCGTGCTTTTTTCTGAATCTACCATCCTTTTGTAGTTGATCTATTAACCTTTAACCACTCAGCCACGTTATTAAGGATTACATGTAATTCTATCGTTTGGCCACTATGAAAAAGTGCTTCAAAGCCTGGCTTACTTTCTGTGGCTGTTTCCCTGGAGGACGAGTGTGATATTGGGATGTTACGAATCTAGCTGCGTCGCAAGGTACATTTGGACGTTTTTTAAATGACAAAGAACACATTCATTTCACCGGGTAACTTACTCCAATTAGGGCTCTGAAAAAGATACTGATATTGTCTTAGATTTCTTGTATCGTTCTTTCATATAAGTGTCTTTTCCTGGTTTGAGGCTCACACTTTTTTCTGAATTGACCATCCTTTTCTAGCTCTATCTAATCCTCTATTCTAAGGACTACATGTAATTCTATCGTTTGGCCACTATGAAAAAAGTGCTTCAAAGCCTGGCTTACTTTCTGTGGGTGTTTCCCTGGAGGACGAGTGGGATGAAGGAGGGTCTCTGCTGTCCATCACCTCCTCCTGAAGAACTGTTGGACAAAGGGTTTTGGGGGGGGAGGGTCCGATAGTCACCATCAGTCACTATCAGCCCCCACCCCTCGAGCTGCTGCTCTCCTGATGGACTCCAGCGAGTCAATGACTGTCAGTCAGCGTCTCCTCCTCGTCTTTATCTACTGCCAAGTCCATACAACACTCTCCATCATGGCGTCGTCATCATCCTCTGTTTTAATGAACAATCCTTCAGTGGGTTCTTTGCATTCTCAAAGTCAAAGAAATCTACCCCCAAAACACTCTCCGACTCTATACTGAAGTAAAAGGTCAAATACTAAGGTCTCAAAACGGTCCATTACAAGTCCTTAAATATGACTGAAGTAGAGGAACAAAAACAGTACACACATGTGTCACAGTATTCTATCATCGTTGAATATTATATAATGTATTTGGGGCATCTTTTCAGCTTATATTTTCCCAAGTGTCATTCTCAAAGTCAAAGAAATCAACTTACAAAACACTCCGCAAAATCTCAGATATTTACTTAAGTAAAAGGTAAAATACTGAGGTCTCAAAACGGTGCATTACAAGTTAATGTCCTTAACCCTTAGATGCCCTTAGAGCAGTGGCGAACCGTGTCTATCACAACTGGCATGAATTGCTTCGTCGCATTAGATCCTCTGTCTCGAGCCAGTTAACTAGCGGGCCTTCTAGAACACCCTGGAACCGAGGGGAACTCTGAAAGAACACGCCCATTGGCTACAAATCAATATATGATTGGTTGATCAAACTGTCAGTCCAAACGTACGCTCTCATTCAGTGCAACGGCCAGGGCATTCGATCAAGGATGTAGAATACCTTGGTGAAGGATATTCTACCCAGAGACCCAGAACAAGATCTGATTGGTTGCTTTCTTTTCTAACACAAAACCACTGAAATGCGTAGAGCATGGTCCGAGAAGGACAAACAAATCAACGTAACACTGTGATATTACAGATCAACAACACAGATACCATTCTCATTTATTCATTTTATTACATTTAATTACATTTAATTACATTTTATTACATTTCATTTATATAATTAAATCTATTTTGTGTTTGTTTTATCGGAGTGTTCCAGGGTATTCTCTGAATACCTTGAAGGCCCTGACGGTTCGCCACTGCCTTAGAGGGACTGGACCCAACACTCTTCCATAAGTGGGTCAAAAAGGACCTGTGTTAGAATAATGTTTTTATGCCATTTTTGTCATTTTGGTTAAGAGAAAAATCACTTTTATAATATCTAGTATTATATTTTGGTTCACACTAGAAATATTTTATATTTAATTTTTCACTTTTTATCATTTTAGAATTTTTTTTTTACATTTTGAAAAAAAAACGATTTTTGACCCACTTATGGAAGCTTGGGGTAGAAAACACAAACACTACAATTTCTTAAAATGTCAATTTAAAATGTGAATGGCATGATATCCAAAACATGTTTTTTGAGGAATAGCTGGAATATGAAATGATAAAAAAATGTAATTACAAAGATACTTCAAGAAATACATTAAAATGACGCAATGATGGCAAAACATATTTATTTTACTGGCAGTTGTGGAGAATCAGAATACCTTTATTCGTGCCACAGAGGGGACATGTACGATTGTTACAGCAACGAGAGCCAAAGGTAAGGCTTTATAACTTAATATATCACTCAAGAAGCAGGCATTAAAACAATTCTAGAAATTACACAATTTACAAGCGATATAGCAGCCAGGTGAAAGAATACAAAGTTGCTAGTATAAATTGCACATAAGTAGTAATGAACGGCAGGAGTGTTATAAGGCGCGTTCACACCGGAGTACTTTTCCCCGTACTTTTCCCGTTTAGTTCCGTTAGTGCCTGGAATTTTGCGTTCACACCAAAAAGAGAACTTAGTTCCGAGAACTTTTACCCCCATTTGTAGTGCCTGCTAGAGAGGTGGTGCTATCCTGGGGAGAAAAAAGTACCACTTTCTGATTGGCTGGGCGAATTGCAAACCACGCCCCGTAAAACTCTGAAAAGTTTTGTATTTGTATTTGCTGGCATTAGCATTATTAGCATTAGCATTAGCCCCGCGCACCAACGGAGAGAGAATAACTTATGGCAACACAAAAGAAAACATGGAAGCGGTGGAGATGAGGGGGTGTCGGCGTTCTGGCGATTTACTCGGAAGGCTTCAGTAGAAGCTGCTGGGAGTCCTTCATTTGCGTAATCTTCCCTCATGGAACTTATTCCGGTGTGAACGCGATCTGTACGTAAAAAAAAAAATGTCTAAAATTATAAATCGTGAAAAATTAAATATTAAATATTTCTAGTGTGAACCAAAGTGATTTTTCTAAACCAAAATGACAAACATGGCATAAAAACACATATTATTCTAATACGGGTCCTTTTTGACCCACTTATGGAAGAGTGTAGGGTCCAGTCACTCATCGGGCATCTAAGGGTTAATATTTACATTAATGATGTGACCGTCTATGTTTCCTGTAGATATTGAATTGCTCTTTCTACGGCACTGTTAGTGTACAGTTTTATTATCATGCTGCTGTGTTTATTGTATCTTTGTAACTCTGGCACAACCATCTCCTTCTGGATGAATAAAGTCCTATCTTATCTTACTTGAGTAAAAGTACTCTTTCCTTCCCCCTCATGTACAGTACAGCGTTAAACTGTGACTTCACTCACGGCCCCCCTTTAGAGGAAAGAGCGTGTATAGATGAGTAGTGGGCTGAAGCCGGCGTCCAACGAAAAGCCACGAGGCCTCGGGGCAGATCGGGGAGGGTCAAAGGTCACGACAGTCAATCACACAGTGACCCCCTCCTGTCCCGACATCCTTTGTGTTCATTGAGAAAAAAAACTCTTCATGAACTACCAGTGAAAAGGCTTCCAGCTGCAAAGACAGGGGAAAAGGCAGAGAGGAAGGGGAGGAGGAGGAGGAGGGAGTGAAGGCCTCTCTTCTTATTTAAATTAAGAGGGGGATAAAAGCTGTAGGTAAAAGAGAGAGAGGGGGGAGGGAAAACGTAACGGAGAGAGGAGGTGCTCGTTGTCTTTAAGAGGATTGATTATCTCTCTCTATCTCTCTCTCTCTCTCGCTCTCTCTCGCTCTCTCTCGCTCTCTCTCTATCTATCTATCTATCTCTCTCTCTCGCTCTCTCTCTCTCTCTCTCTCTATCTATCTATCTGTATCTCTCTCTCTCTCTCTCTCTCTCTCTCTCTCTCTCGCTCTATCTCTCTCTATCTATCTATCTGTATATCTCTCTCTCTCTCTCTCTCTCTCTCTCTCTCGATCACAATTTGGGAAATGTTTGCGTGCGCAGCATTAGAGAAATTAAAAGACTAGAAATTAACAATCAAAAATGTAAACGTCTCAAATAGAAATAAAATAGCGTTAAAAAGATACATGTGGAAATACAAATGTGTGTTATGTGAAGTTATTAGATTTTTATTTTATTAATGAGCTTATTCTGCTATTTGAATTTGTCTTTATCTACACTTTTCTATGATGGCTGACAGGTGCAAACGACCCAAAACACGTCCAGTAGGAGAGACAGCTTCAGAAATATTAAATAAGAGTTAGGCCCCGTCCACACGGAGACGAAACCGATTTCGAACCGAAGTCGATCTTAAAAAAGTCTTCCGTCCACACGGAATCGGCTCAAGAAACGTGCCCGTCCACACGAGACCGCTCGACCCGCTGTAGTACATATGCCGGGCCTGTAAGTGGCGCTGTACCTCCGCCACAAAATACACCAAAAGCAGCGAAGAAGACCTCCCGAGCATGGTTGCCATGGTTGCCCTTCTGGTTATTCTCCGCGGTGGATTTAGCAACATGTAGTTCTCCATGTCCACTTGTTGTTGATGGTTGTGGTCGAGGAGCTGTAGATGTTGCACTAACATCTGTATCATGGTCAGTAGCGTCTGGAGCACGAACGCAACCCTGTGATCCGCCATTGTTGTTGTTGTTGAAACGCATCAGCAATGACGCGGGGGTGAGCAGGAGAGGTGGGGAGTGGCGGGGCTATGATCGTATAGGGCAGAGGTGCCCAGTACGTCGACCGCGGGGGCAAAGCTGGTAGATCACGAGTCATTCATAAAAAAAAAAATCCAGCTCCGTTAAAATAGACAAGACAGGTTTTGATCCCTCCTCCCTTGGCCTCCCTGCCACTTAATTCAGGAGTTTACTTGATTGACAGAAAAAGCGACCTATCGCTTTCCAGTCTGTTAACCCAGAATGCAAAGCGATACCAAATCAGTCAAGTGCCGGGAAAACTCAAATTAAGTTAAAGAGACAAACAACAAAATGAGTGCAGACCGAGCAAGAAGCTAAAGACAAACCACTTCCACCCAGAATGGGAGGAAGAATATTTAGTTGTGATGTCACATTCAAAGGTTATTTGCCTTATTTGTAAAGCAAGCGTCGCTCTGCCAAAGAAAGGTAACGTGGAGAGGCATTATCGGAGTGTTCACAAGGCATAGGACAGCGACTTCCCTCCGAGTAGCGAGTTGAGAAAGGTCATGTATTATTGCTACACAAACATTATCTCGCAGTCTTAGTGTCGCCTACTCGTTTCTAACATGCAAAAAGACAAACAAATGCGTCTATGGTCGATGTATTTTTGATCTTTCCGATCCAGACTAGATCTCTCCCCCCCCCCCCCCCCCGTGTGTGAGGGGGCGGGGCAGTTTTCACACACACGCAGCTGCTCCATGCAGCAACACACGGAGGGGATGGCGGAGCGAAGCGCTCCAAGGTGGTTAAATGTTACCCGTCTTGAGGTGGACAATGCGAATAGAGTTTAGCATGTAAGGGCGGTGACACGAGCAATTTGTCTAAACATTTATCAAAAGTGCTCCACATCCAGACGGAGGAAGGCACCGGGTTCCACTGTCTTTCTAGCAGCTCTGTAGCCCCATCCACGAGTAACGTTTCCACGTCAGGTGTTATGTATGCTAGCAGCAAAACACATTATACAAACATGGGTTAATGATTAGAGGTAACTGAGTTATTTAGTTTGTTAAAGTTTCAGCTATTCTGTTTACAGTTCTGTCATCAGATTATTTAATACCATTTGTTAAAACACTGTTGTTTCTTTTGATGTGAAATATTATTTATTTAATTTAAATAAAAAGATATGTTAATTTTGTTCACAATTAGTTAATTTTATAATATATGTATTTTTGAATCAAGTATTAATCTTTATTGTCTTCATTGTTAGTTTCCACATGCCTAAAACAACCTCAAGCTACATCTAAAAGTTGATGGCTAAATAAGAGCGTTTGAGAAATTGTGCAAGGCATACAGTAATAGTCCGAATAGTCGATTAGTCGTTTCATTAAACGATAGATTAATCGATTATCAAATGAGTCGTTTGTTGCAGCCCTATTATCCCATGTATAAATAAAACATGTTATTCAGCAACCCTTGCAATTTGGGATTTTATTTTTGGTTGGTAGACCTCGGTGAGCTGGTCATTTCAAAAGTAGCTCACCAGCCAAAAAAGTGTGGGCACCCCTGGTATAGGGCGTACACACGGAGCCGCAAGCGGTTCGTCTCCAGACTTACCCACTTTGGGAGCCTGTTTCAAAGTGTATCGGTTTCGGGCTCCGAAGCCGCGGCTCCGTTTCGGCTTCGTGCGGGCGAACCGTCTATACAGGGTCGGCTCTAGAACAAATCGAATGGGGGGGCAATCATTTACAAAGGGGGGGCACACACTGCCGTCAACAACCAACACACAAACACCAACGCAACTTCAAAAAACATGCTGTAAAGTCTATTGTCTTTCACACACATTGCAGGGTGTAGTGCTATTGGGTAGCGCACCTATGACCTCAGCAGACATGCACGGTTGAGGCACGACCACCAAAACAGAAACATATAAGGACATAGGCCACCATACAAAAAGGGTGCAAATGTATTTAGTATCCTATCCATGTGAACATGTTTTAGGTGGGGGTGGACCTAACCTCCTCTAGGGGGGTCTGGGGGCATGCTCCCCCGGGAAGATTATTTTTTAAATATTGAAGTTAAAAGCATCAATCTGGTGCACTTTGAGAGCAACATGAAGAGATCTATGGATAGCCTACATCTCTCAGCATCCATATGAAACACAACTGTACACAGATTTACTTTTTCTTTATGGATATTTTACTAATCACTCCCCTTTTAAACTGTATTCTTGTGTTACTGTCCTATAGTATTTCATACCCGTTTTTCCTTTATTCTCTTATTCTTTAATAACTATAATGATCATATAAAGGTATTCCTCGCAAATACTTGTTTACATAAATGGTGACCAAACCGTTTGAGACCCACTGAGATAACTTACACTAAAGTGAACTATCTAAACACTGAGAGAGTCCTTACCTCACTGAGCGGAGGTTATACGATCCTCTCAGTCTGACAGGAGAGGACTCTCCTCCACCTTGGTGTAGAAACAGCTCTTTATATCCGTTAGCATAGCTAGCTAACCAGATGCTAACATCAACATTCACGTTACCGCTCACGCACTCACAAAATGCGCTCGTGACACACACACACACACACACACACACACACACACACACACACACACACACACACACACACACACAGAGCCGAGCTTGAATGAAACACAGAGACCCAGAAGTAGGCTACTTGTACTTGTACTGTATATCATATTATTTTCGATGGCTTTACTGTATAATCAGTGTAACAGATGAACAGATCGCCACCGGGCTTTCATCTAAACACACAGCCACGTAATGATAACAAAACAAAGGTCGGGGGTCATTGGTCAAGCAACACACCAATCAGAGAGCAGCAGTGAGCACAGCTCAGGCTGTGTTTTATATTTGTATTCTTTATTTCTGACGTATTTCACACAAAAAACCTTTAGTGGAAACGTTTTCACTGATATGATTAAAAAGAAAACGGCAAAGTGGCAAGGCTTGCCCACCCTGCGTTGGGGGGGGGGCACAGTGACTCATTTGGGGGGGCATGGCCCGCGAATGACCCCCCCATGACGCCGGCCCTGCGTCTATACGATAAAGAACTTTAGCGGATACAACTGAAATGGTCTCCGTGTGGACGGGGCCGTAGTCTGTTTCATAATTGTGTTTTGTCGGTATATTTGAAAGGACTAGTTGGATCGTTATACAGCAGATACTATTGGAAGGAATGCATTCACATTGTTAGGATAAGCCCAACGTAGCGGAGAGAGGAGGAGGTGCACGTTGGCGTTAAGAGGATTGATGATTTAGAAAAACGTGCTTTTATAATGCTGTTATTTATCTTCTCTACCTTGGATGTGTAGTTATTAGATTTGTATTTAAGAGTATTAAAAACTTGAAAAATCTCCCTAGAAAAGGTACATTTAGAACAGATAAGTAATGTGCGATTAACTATTTTTATAGACTGACAGCCCTAGTTTTTATACATTTTTTAACATTCTTACTTTACATTTTAACATTTTATGTTAGTTTTTTTTCATCTTTATTTTACTTAATTCAAACTTTCTTGAAACCCAATCACCCCCAGGGTAAATAATTCTGATACTGATTCTAATATTATCACTGAAAAATATATTAAAATGTGTGTTTTTGTGTTCCAGTTCCAGTTTGAGTGGGGTCTTTTGATCGCTGTGACGCTGTCGTCTTTAGTGTGTCTGAGCCGCCTCTACACGGGCATGCACTCAGTTCTGGTGAGCTATCACACACACACACACACACACACACACACACACACCCACACACACACACACTCTCTCACACCCACACACACACACACACTCTCTCACCCACTCACTCACTCACACACACACACACACACACACACACACTATAAAACATTCAGGGCAGGATTCATAATTCAGTAAAGTGTCTGCCTGAAGCCTTTTTGCCCGTGCTCTTTATTCAGTAGAGGCCGTCCCTTTTAAAACCCATTTATCAGGCTGAACTCATCCCTACCTTTCTGCTTCATGAGGAACATTTTCTTCCTGAATCTACAGAAAGTGAAGGCTTGAGGTTAAGAGGAAAAATGGCTGTATGCTTTCTTTCTGAGTGTAAGAGTAAAGCACTCTTATCGAGCACGGCAAAAGTGGATCATGTACACTTTAAAAAAAACCTCTCCTATCAAATCCTCAAGATTTTAGGAAGGTGAGATCAGATTTCATCCATATGAGGCGTTGTTTCTTTTTAAGAACAGAGCCTGAAAATGGCCAAAAATCTGCAAAATAGTCAAGCTAGTTGCACAGCTCGGAGAATAGTACCTTATTAAGACCTTATCACAGATGATTACGTTTAGCAAAGTTAGTTGTCAAATAAAGTTTTATGCATTTTGAAGCAAACCTAAACACCCACTTCCTGTTTCATGCCGAATAATGTGGCGCCATGTAAAAGGTGTCTGAATGGAATTCGTTTGTAAATTAAATAGTATTTTCAAAGTACAACACTTAAAAAAACAAAGACTATAGCCGCTTTCACACCAAGTACTTTGCCGTACTTAGTGCCAGCACTTAGTTCCCGGCACTTAGTACCCCTATGGAACTAAGTACAGATCGCGTTCACACCGGAATAAGTTCCATGAGGGAAGATTACGCAAATGAAGGACTCCCAGCAGCTTCTACTGAAGCCTTCCGAGTAAATCACCAGAACACCGACACCTCCTCATCTCCACCGCTCCCATGTTTTTTTTTGTGTTGCCATAAGTTATTCTCTCTCCGTTGGTGCGCGGGGCTAATGCTAATGCTAATAATGCTAATGCCAGCAAATACAATGGCGGCTTCACAAAACTTTTCAGAATTTTACGGGGCGTGGTTTGCAAATCGCCCAGCCAATCAGAAAGTGGTACTTTTTTCTCCCCAGGATAGATCTAAGGCAACTTAAAAAAAAGTGAAATCAACCATAAGTGCCCGTCCACACAGCGGCGTGCGTTGACGCTTCACCATTCACTTTGAATGGGGTGACGTCACTTTTCGCCGAACTGCATTGCGGGAAGCGACGCGGAGCTTTGCTGGCGTGGCTCGCTGCAAAAGTTGAGCAATGTTCAACTTTTGAAGCCTCGGCAGAAGCGTTAGCCAATCGAATCATATGCCAGTACAAGCTCTAGCCAATCAAACCGCTGCTTGTGTGTCCGGGGCGGGAGATTCATGTGATTGGTTGTTGGTCGAGTTTCAGACACGCCCGCCGGCAAGCTTCAACGCACGCCACCGTGTGGACGGGCCGTAAGGAAACCAACTCAAAATCATGTAAGGCAGGGGTGTCCACACCGAGGGCCACCTACTGAAAAACATACAAAGGGCTGGGCCGCTCACTGGAGGTATATTGCCTCATAAGTGAAGTTATAAGTTAGCAAAATCTATCAAATGTAGGTAAATTGCGCTTGATACTTGAATATGCTTTAAGAACAAATATATCCCAACTTTCAAAAGGGGTTTCATTTATTTTGTTAGCAGCTCATTCCTTAAAACAGAAGCTCAGATTGATTATAAGGAGAAATATGAAGCGTATATTTCAAGCTTATGTGAATTTGTTATTGGGCTTTTTCTCATCAACTTAGATTTGTTAGAACATGTTTTGAACTTTAATTGAATGAATTGTGTCTATTTGAATATTGTGTAATATATTTTGAGAAGTACAATATAAGACAAGCGCATGTTTCACGTGTGGGCCATATTTCATTATACTTTTTTGACGTAGCTGAGGGCCGATTCAAAATGTTTGGACACCCCTGATGTAAAGTGTCTTTAAGTTCCATGAAAAGTAAACAAAATTAACTTATTATTCTTCTGTTTTCAGGACGTGCTCAGTGGCGTCTTAATCTCCGCCCTCATCTTGTCCTCCACCTACCCGTACTGGGAGTCCATCGATCGGTTCCAGCTCTCCAGCAGCTTCTCCCCCCTGCTGGGCGTGTTTCTCCCCCTCCTCCTCAGCTACTCTTACCCCCAGTTGGACCACTACAGCACCACCAGGGGGGACACCACCACCATACTGGGGGCGTCAGGAGGCTGCTGGGTGGGCTACTGGGTGGACCATCAGCTGGGGGGACCGCTTCACCCTCTGGGGGAGAAGATACCTGCACGTCTCCCCCCTCTGACGTTAAACTCTGTGTTTCGTGGAGGCGCTCGCTCCCTGCTGGGAATCGTAGCTTTACTGGGAACTCGCCAGCTGGTGAAGACCCTCAGTCTGAAGGCGCTGTTCTCCTGCTACAGCGTGGAGAAAAGTGACCCCAATGCGAGGAGGAGGAGAGAGATCGAAGTGCCGTATAAGTTCGTTACGTACATGGCTGTGGGGCTCGTTAACTCGATATTAGTCAACAGAGGGTTTGTTCTACTGGGGCTACTGTGACGTGTTACACTGAAGAAACTGAAACGTTGACTTTCTTTTTAAAGCACTTAATGGTCTGATTTGCATAAATGGACTGCGTTTATATAGCGATTTGTCCAGAGATTTTAGATACAAGTCAGAATTCACCCGGTCATACAGAGGCAGAAGCTTCCACACAAGGTGCAACCTGCTCAAGGGACGCCAACGCTCACAACGTCATGCCATCGGGAGCAATTTGGGGTTAAATAGTTTGCCTAAGGATACGTCCACATGTTGATCCCACAAAACAACACTACCTCAGCTACTGTAGCCAAATGTGGACTACTACAGTGGCCCAGTGATAAGGGCCCGTCTCTTAAAGGCCGGCACAAAATACATGTGAGTCTGTTTCCTTGGAATATTTAACACAGCCAAATCTGACCAAATCTATAAAACCTGAGAACCTTACTTCAAAGGTGCTGCTATAGATACATGTGCCTTGAACTTTTCTTAGGCCTGATTGATCAGCTGTTATTGTAAGAGGAACCTCCTCAAGTAGGTCTCCTGTAACCTCTTATGCACGTCTTAAAAATCTTATGTTTTCTTTTCTTGTATTTGTTGTACCATCACTGAGTTTGTAAAAAGAAAGAAAAGTCAATAAATGTATTTATTAAAAAAAAGAAAAAGCCGATATTCATCCCACAGCTTGAAATAATTTATAATGCACGTGTGCCAACAACCCCTTTAGGACCCTCGGGTCTTCTGGTACTGGCCTTTTAATTATACATTATTTTAATTATATCTAAAGATAAAACTAAGACCAACATATTTTTGTATTAATTGATTATTAAATATTATACCTGAAGGCAGTGAACAGCGATCATACATTTAAGGAAAAGTGTCAATCAAAAATGAAATACAGCTATTTTTATGAAGATAAGACCTACTTTTTAACTTTATAAACACAAGTTAAAAAGTGTGCATTTAAAGTGATGTATTAGTTTGAATAAGATATAATGCTGAATGTTTAAAGGGTGTGGCTTTGATGAAGTCTCTAGTCCATTCAACCAGAGCCATGTTACATTTTACTGAAGCAAACATGTTCAAATTAAGTAAAACATTTACTACACTCACAACTTTAACTTCTCAACGTCTATAGGCCTATTGGTATTTTATTCTAAAATCTGATTCAGGTTCCTGGTGTTTCTTCTCCTGGGAGAACCTCGCCTTGAGTCAGACGTGCTCTCACCAGTCGGGGAAATCCTGTCAAAACCAGTTTAGCTGAAACTAGGAAAACTTTATTTCAGCAGCTCCGTCTCTGCCCCTGAAGTCAAGTCACTCTGCGGGGATTAAAGAGTTAACCTGACTCTACAGTTTGCAGGAAGGAGCTCCTGTCAGACTGAATCTGCAGACGACTCGTTATCCTGCTCCTCTTCAAATGGGCTATACTCCACAGACTATGGAATAAAAGTGAATGTACGCAGCGTTAAGAAATGTTTGCTTTGAATTGAAGCCGATGCAGAAGCTTTTACACTAGTAGCCTATATAGAGAGCTTGATGTGTAGGATTCTTGCTTTTTAAGTTGGTTTCCTTTAAAGGTCCCGTGTCATGGCCATTTCTACTGATCATAATTCCATTATTGAGGTCTACTAGAATACATGTATATTGTGCAATGTTCCAAACTCACATTGGTTTCTCATCCAGCATCTCTGTATAGTATGTGTATTCACTCTGTCCTAAAAGGCTTGTTGGAGCTCCTGCCCCCCCCCCCCCTGTGAGCCCAGTGACCAGCAAGACACCACGAAACCCAGCCTGAAACACACACACACACACCCGCAGCCTGGCTGGGAGTTTGTGTGTGTGCTCAGGCTGGGTTCCGCGGTGTCTCGCCGACCCCACACCAGTGAGCCAGCTCACACTGTCCGCTCCTCGCAGCAGCGAGCCTCGCAACGTCCTGCCGAGAGTGAGTGTGTGTGAGGATTGGGAATTCTGCGGATTGGTCTAAACCAGGGGTCTCCAACCTTTCTCCACCTGAGAGCTACTTTGAAAAAATGAAAGTGGCCAAGAGCTACTTGCATCACATCGCTTACATTTATTCACATAGCACTCATCAGTTGAATTAAGCTACTTTTGCACACGTGTGAAATTGCCATACCTAAAGCTTATCACAAATCTTAATTTCACATCAAGGTCCAAGAAAACGACAATTTCTCACATATTAATATGGACAACATAGTAAGTACATCACTGAAGATTCACATAAATGTCCAAGAGAAAAATACAATGTTTTCACTTCTTATTATGACCCACATAGTAAATACCTCGCCTTAATCACCACCCGACAAGCATCTTATGGCACATGTAAAATAAGTGCATTCACTCTTTTTTACAGTTAGTGAGATGACTGGCGCTGCATGGAGTCCACCATAGAGGGGTCTGCTGGACCCACTTAGGTTCACTCTAATAGTCATTTACATGATCATCAGTCGGTCTTGTTCTGTATTTAGATTTCATTCATGCCAGAAAAAGCTGCTTCACAAAGGTCTGTAGAACAGAACCAAATAAAGCAGACGTGTTCAGTGCTGCTTGGTGAATGTTCTTATCGTTTTCTGGGTCTACAAGGCTCCAGAAATGTTGTGAGTTTTGCTGAGACTTAAGCTGAACATTATTTTGGAGATGTATAATCTCTATCTCCACAGGATTGACACTGAACAGTGCAGCCATATTTTCTTCTTCGTCTTGACATTAAATTATAAACCATAATTAATCAAGTGTATAGGTCTAGCCTCCCTATATCTGTGTGTGACATTTTTCCATCCTCAAAAACAAAAAACAAATGCTTCTGCAGTCTAGCTGCAGCTTCAAGCAACGGTCTTCTGTTAAAGAAAGGACACTGAATGTCCTGAATGAGGCATCACACACCTGACTTGAGTCTGAACACAGCAGGCAGGAGTATTTACAACAGCATTATAAAAACTAAAATACTGCATGTGGGTGCACACTTACATTCTCTGTCTTACATAACTCCCATGAATGTATGAGACTAAGTTATCTTCATCATCTCAATCAGTGATTAATAAAGTTTCTATCGGGTCACTATCAGCCTGTCACTCATTATTTTCAGGGAGGGGGCGGGGTTTGGAGGAACGGAGAGCAGACGGTGATCGCGGAAGCTTTCCTCCTGCCTTCACAAACTTTACACAAGTATTTATCAACTGAAAATAGCAAGAGGACATTCATACTCTGCAATCCAAGACTTGATTAAATCGACCAAAAACCTGACATGACGATAACGAGTGTTTTTCAAAAACACAAATCCCTCCCTGTGTCTCGAGCCGCAGCGACACGGCCTGATTCAGACAGAGCGGGTCATTCTGCTGTTGGTTCTGGACTGGTGCTGCTGGATAAAGCAGACTGCTCCATGTGTGGTGTCGCTGTGCCGCTGTCACATCTGCTCCTTGATCTCTGCGTCACGGACCAATTTTATATTCGTGTGACAGAAACAATTCTAAAAATAAAAACACTTTATTGTCCGGCCGCGGCCGAAAAATCAAGAAGCAACGTTACAACGCTATAATCGATAATCGAGCGGCGAGCTACTGAAAAGCTGCCCGCGAGCTACCGGTAGCTCGCGATCGACGTGTTGGAGACCCCTGGTCTAAACGTAACGGCTCCGTGGATTGGTCAATTTGGACCAATCTGGGAAGCCGTTACGTCACTATACCCAAGAAGTATACAATGGAAAAAGAGAAATCTCCAACGAGGCGTTCTGGGGCAGCATAGGCAGGTCTTCTCTGTGTTAGAGTTTTACTCGCTACTTTGAGGGTTTGTGACTCTGCAGACCGTTTACATGCATAAAAAGCTACATAACACACAAGGGGACGGGTAATAACCAGAAAAGCATGACATGGGACCTTTAAGGTTGATTCCACGTATTGTAACTTGCCTTGAATGAAAGAGTCAATAAATTCAATCTAATGTTGCATGAACAGTAACGTCAGACACTAAGGGGGGGGGCAAAGGGCAAAAAAAAGCACCAAGAAATCTCAGAATGGAATTCCCAAGATGTTAAGAAAGTTGCCCTTAATTGTTTAAAATGTCCTACCATGCTCTGATAAGAAAGATGCACTAGAAAAAAAGGATCAAAGCTGAAAAGTCAGAATGGCTTTATTGGAAGTTAAAAGGAAAACATGCTTAGTACTTTGTATTAAAGGATCAACAGTCTTTTCAGAAGGACTTGTGTTTCATTATCACCTATATCTAGACATCAGATGGAACCACTGAGTTAAAGCTTTATTTAAATGGACTACTTGAACGTTGTGTTTCTTTTCACATCAGATACCACTCTGCGTCTCCATGATGAATCAGACCTTGTTGAAGGCGGCCACATCCACACTCTGAACGTACTCCTCGAAGGCGGTGATGGCCTCCTCCAGCAGATCCGTGCCCACTTTCTCGTCCTCCACCACGCACCCTATCTGCAGCTTCTTGATGCCGTATCCCACGGGCACCATCTTGGATTGCCCCCACAGAAGCCCCTCCATTTTGACGCTGCGCACACACTCCTCCATCTTCGCCATGTCCGTCTCGTCGTCCCACGGCTTCACGTCCAACAAGATGGACGACTTGGCGATAAGAGCTGGTTTCTTGGATTTCTTTGCGGCGTATTCGGCGAGACGCTGCTCTTTAAGTTTCTCCACTTCGGCGCTATCTTCTTCGTCGTCCGAGCCAAAAAGATCGATGTCATCATCATCTTCTTCGAGGACGAATGGACTTTTAGCGGACGGGAGGTTGGCTCGTTCCCTCAGGAAGGACTTGACGTGGTTGTACCAGCGTAAAAGGTGGGGAAAAGTGGAAGAAGGGGCTGATGGGATGGCGTCGAACATCGTCGTGTCGGCTTGAGTCGCCTCAAAACCCTCCATGTAGCTTTTATCCGCCAGAAAATCATCGAGAGCCTTCAGACCGGCGGCAGAACTCACGTCACCGAACACCGTTTTGGTAGAAGTTGGACGGGAGTTGGGAACTTGCGACGGGAAGTGGTGTTTGATGACTTCGTGCAGCGGGACGTCGTGTGTGCGCGTGGTTTCTGCAGGGTGGCCACTGGAAGAACCAAGGCGACAGGTAGCAATGAGTCACTGAGATTAACAAGCATGCACTCACTAACCCCAAGACACCGAAATCAAGAGCAGGCATGCATGACACACACACACACACACACACACGAACAAGCCCACACACGAACAAGCCCACACACACACACACACGAACAAGCCCACACACACCGAAAACACAAAAGACTCCTTGTTAATTTTTTATATTTCTGATGTAAAAACAAGATGCAGCACAAAATCCAAACATGTGTTATCTTTTTAACAAATTTCAAGCCTGATTTTCCTTATTGTTTCTCATTTTTGTCAGAGAATAGGGGGGTATGTTATATATATATATTGGGTAGGGGGTTTGAGATTAGGAAGGGGAAATCACAGGAAGGGCTCAACATCCATTTAGAATTATTCTGATGTGTTTTTAACACGATGCAGCAAACTTCAACCACAACATCCTTGTATCTTTTTAACAGATTTCAAGCCTGATTGTTGTGTCTTGTTTTTGTCAGAGAATAGGGGGGTATGTTGTATTATTTTGGGTAGGGGGTTTGAGATTAGGAAGGGCTCGATGTTCTATTCTTCTGATGTAAAAAAACACCATGCAGCAAACGTCCCTGTTATCTTTTTAAAATGTCAAGCCTGATTTTCCTTATTGCTTTCTGTTTGTCAGAGAAAGTATGTTGTATTATTTTTGAGTAGGGGGTTTAGAGTTAAGGTTTAAATCACAGGAAGGGCTCGATGTCCATCTCCACGGCGGAGCAGGGCATCGTGAGCTCGAAGCGGGTGATGACGTCGGGGTGAAGAACGCCGAGACGTCCGACGCTCTTCCCACCCACGAAGATCTCGGCGCAGCGGCCGGGGAAAAAGGTGGAATCTGAGAGAAAAACATAACATTATTATCATGACAGACAAAGTACAGTGGATGTGAAACACTGCATTCATTTCATGTAAGGAATTGGCATGTAGTAACCGAGGATACGTTTCATTTCCACTGAGGACAAAGTGGATCCTTGTGCGTCCTATTTCTGAAATAAAATGAGTATTAATGAAATCCTTTGAGTGATTTCGGCACGTCAAAGTGTGGGCGCCACTGTGCTGCATTTCTTGATCCTGTATTTTTCTCTTCATAATCAATTGTTTGCCCACATTGATTTATTCCTAAATAAGCAACATATATTTCTTCCTACAGGACAACCCCATCAGAAGGGGAACCAAAGCTTTGTGTGTATTGCCATGCATGATTGTTCTTGATTATTTTACATGGATATTAAGATCGGTAAGATAATAATGCATTTTATTGATATAGCGCTTTTCACAACTCAAAGACGCTTTACAGGATGAGGGAGGGTAGACAAACAAGGACAGGCAAACAAGTAAGTAAAAAATAAAAAGGCAGTCAAGAGGAAGTTGATTGAGAGGGGGGGGGGGGGCTTATGGGTAGACAGAGTTGAAAAGATGTGTTTTGAGGCGGGACTGAAAGACTGAGGGACTCAGAGTCACGGATGTACTTTGAATGATTACCTGAACTATTGCCCATGCCATTGCTCCGAATGAAAACTGCTTCTGTAACCGTGACAACGCTCAGCAACTCAAATCATTGTATTGCATTTCGGCAATACAGAAGTAGTGTTTGTCATTTAGAAGTGGAAACATATGCATAACAATGGTGTGTACTGATTGTATGAACAAAGAGAACAAATAATTACAAACACACAATAACAACGACTAAAGTAATCCCCTACACTTTGAGTAAAAAGTGGATTTGAGGAATGTCGTACTTCGCCTTTTACATCAGGCGCTGACTTTTTTCTTTTAGTAAATCCACGCCTGCCAAGACTTTCATATCCATTTAAAAACACAAATAATCTCCTCTATAGCTTGTTTGTAATCCTGACTAACTGTTTCTGACCCGTGTGCTACTATCTAACAGTGGTTCTCAAATGGGGGTACGCGGACCCCTAGGGGTACGTTGGAGTACTGCAGGGGGTACGTGAGATTTATTTTTATGTTAATGAAAAAATATATATATATATTTTAGGAAAAGTAAGGAAGTTTGAGCAGTGTGGGTTTTATATTAACAGAGTTACACATATTTCAAAACACGAAGTGTAATAACTGCAGGTTGCCTCGCTGTCATTATGACAAAGATCCTCAGTGAAGCTCAAGCCCATGTTTCACTACATTGTAAGTACAACTTATTAAAAAGATCAATTCAATGCAACTAATATCGTCTTAGGCCCCGGCCACACGAGGACGAAAACGGCTAAATGCATAGGATTAACGCAAACGCAAAAAAGCTTCCGTCCACACGCAATATTCACCGGATAGTGTCTGTCCACACGAGACAGCTCCGTTTAGCTCCAGCCGCTGGAGAAGCTGCAGTACATGCAGGAGCCTGTACGTGGCGCTGTAACTTCCTCCACACAAGCAGCGAAGAAGCATGGTTGTCATGGTTGCCCTTCTGTTTATTCTCCGCGGAGGGGGCCGAGGGAACCGGGCAGAGTTTTTCTCCAGTCAACGTGAATTAAAGTTTAAATCTTCCGGACAAAATTATAAAAGTGCCGGTCAAAGGTCTTCTTTGTTATTTATTGAGCTTTAAAACAAATGAATAACGAATCTATATAATATAATAATAAAATACACGGAGCCTCTCTTTTTCCTCCCTCTCTTCGGACAGCGTCAGTGTCTGTTTCATGCAGCAGCTGATCCAGTAATGAGTGACCCGGCCCACAGTAAAAATAAACATATTTATAACTAGTTTAGGTAGTTTGAGAGGTGTCTCCGTCCTGTCAGATTAGACTTCACTCGCGTTTATGTCCATATCGAGAGAAAGATAAATAATCTGAATTCAGTGTGCAGTTTACTTTGACGCGGGGGTGAGCAGCAGAGGTGGGGAGAGGCGGGGCTATTTTATGTATTTGTTTACCTTTATTTATACAGATAAATCCCATTGAGATCATTGATCTCTTTTCCAAGGGAGACCTGCTCAAGTCGTTCCACATGAAACATAAAAACATAAATAGAACAACAAAAGGACATCATAATTTACATAATTATCCATAAACAGGTACCAATAGCTTCCGATTGACTAGCATCCAACTGAGCTTTAAAAACATTTAGTGGCACCAGATTGTTCAGTTTCCATTTAATTTACAGACTATTCCAAGACAGAGGAGCTGCGCATCTAAAAGCTGTCTTCCCTAAGACAGTCCTAGCAGTTGGCACATTTAATAAAACCACAGCATGCGATCTCAGGCAGTAGCCACTTACAATTTGCCCTGAGATCAGGGAGCAGATATAAGATGGAAGTTTCCCTAACATGGCTTTGTATATCAAAATGTACCAGTGACTGAGCCTCCGTACAGTTAGTGAAAGCAAACCAGCCCTTGCATACATATTGCCTCATCATTATCAGAAAATGATCGTATAGGGCGTACACAAGGAGCCGTTGGACCCCCCAGAGCGTTGCGTATGCCGTTCTATCCACCTTGGGACCCGTTATCGTTTCCGCAGTCGTTTAGTGCCGTATTCGGTCGTCCTCGTGTGGCCGAACGGTCTTTATGACACTAAACAGTAACGCAAACGACCGTTTTCGTCCTCGTGTGGCCGGGGCCTCAGTGTTATTGCATGATGTTGAAATTGGTTTGCCATGAATTTAGTGATGGATTGTAAACATTTGAAATGTAGCATTTAAGTGTTTCTCAGTTACAAGGTTGTTGTTTTAATAAATCAGACACCGATGGTGCAGCACTGTACTGTACCTCTTTAAATAGGCATTTCTTCCCTAACAAATTGTGTTTGCGCTGATCAGGGGGTGCTTGGCTGAATTGTGTTTTCAAAGGGGGTACATTATTGAAAAAAGTTTGAGAACCACTGATCTAACACACCATCTGTTCAGTCTGGGTGCTTCTTGGATCATGTTTCTGCCACGTTGTAGTTGCAGAAAGCACAAACTAAAATGTTTTTGCACTAACAAAAGCATTCATTTAAAGATAATGGGATTTTGCCAATATCTTGAAAAGGTTATTTTTGCATATCTTCAATGCCGATACGCGTACATACTTTTTTGGGCACCTGATTGAAGAGGAAATCAAGTTTTTTGTTGTGTAATTAACATTTTATTATTACCGTTAATATGCAGAGAGAGTACAATGCATGTTAACACGCCATGTTTATATTCATGTAAGGAGTTAGCATGTAATAACGGAGGATATGTTTCATTTCAAGCCTTTATCTGCAGATACCGAGGACGTGCCAAAATCATTGTCTTTCTTATTTTAGAAAACATTTGTATTGATGAAATCCAAAGTGTGGGCGCTACTGTGCTGCATTTCTTGTTCTCTTCATAATACATGGTGTGCCAACATTGGTTATAAATGATCGGTGGATATGAATTTATTCCAAAAATGAAACAAAACCGTGATTGTTTTCCATAGATTTTCAGTAAATGAACACCAGTGATAAAAATATATCCGTACGTAAAATCAACTCTAGTTCAGGTTAGTTTTTATTCCATAAGCAGAAGGCTTAAAATATCACATCTACTCTTCCCGGTAATTTCACTTAAATTAGATTATCTCTCCGCCGGTCACTTTCACACACTCACACACACACACACACATTTCTCCTCCTGATTAAATCATGAAGGACCAAGATGTATCCGAGTGTCGGGAAGTAAAGGTCGCTTCAGTTCAGATGGAACAAAAATCCTCCATCAAGAGTCAAATTAAATTAAATTAAAAAACGTGTTTGTGTACATGTGAGGGAGGCTGACTTTGTTCAAAAGACACACACAAACAAATCTCTGTCTTTCTGACTAGATACAGTAGGCTGGCATGACAACAGACCCACACACACACAAGGCATTCTCCCATAATGCACTGCTTCTTCTTCCCACGCTGCCTTGCTAATGGGTTCCAGAGCCCACTGCTTACAAACTCATAACTATGGAGGAAGACGTGTACGCGTGTGTGTACGCGCGTGTGTGTGTGTGTGTGTGTGTGTGTGTGTGTGTGTGTGTGTGTGTGTGTGTGTGTGTGTGGAGGCATCTGAAGCAGGGATGTTCTGCAGTTTATTTCCGTCCCCTCCTGGGTGTGTTATCTGTATTAAATGGGTGTAATGTGCCTGCGTCGGGTCACACGTCATCTGCTCGGGGATGCCATGGCAACTATATAAATAGCCGCGGTGGTACATCTTAAATAACCAATCAGTCAATGAAAACCCTCACACTGCAGCCAGGTCGCTTCCCACCCACTCTCCTCCAACTCTCAGGGTGTTTCATCATCACAGAGATAATAACCGCCTGCTGCTGCCAACCTTCATAGTTTCATGTTCACTGAAACTGGAGAGAAAACTCACACGATTTCTTACTGGAGCAACAAGATCCTGCAGTAAAGCTCATCCTGTAACAGCTATGACACCTACATTGATTATAAGTCACTGTAGCTAGGTTCTTATTCAAATGTATGGCACATTTTCAGAACATTTGCTGAAGAAAATGTGATTAAATGCGTGTTTTCATCCACTATCATCATATTATTAGGAGTTGCTCATAAGCAGAAGGAGACGCCATTTTAGCAGTCAGTAAAACATTGAAATAGGTATGCCACACGTGGATGCAATTTAAAAACTCAACCCTATAAGGAAAATGGGTACCACTTTACAATAATGGCGCGTTTCCACTGCAGCGGGGAGCTCGCTTTAAGCGTGCCGAGCCGTGCGGGGCCCGTTTTTGGTTGCGTTTCCACTTGGCCTAGTAGCCTACCAGCTAGCGGGTCCTAATTCACAGTTTTTCTGGCCCCATAAAATCGTGGTTCTAGGGCCAGGAACAACCAGGCTGAGTCGGGCTGAGTATGCTAAACTAGAGAGAATCGCTGGCATTGGGGGCTACAACTACAACAAGATGAACATATTTGACCGTGATTTAATTGTAATACACGTTTCAAAATGATGCCGAAGTAACAACATACTGATACCGGTTAGTAAAAACCATGAATTAATGCTGCAGACAAGTCTGCAGACAGACGGCAGGCCAAAAACCCTTTTAAAATGCGTGTTTTCTAAATGGAGCTTGGCTAAGCTAACGCAGTATATGCTCCGACCGTCCACACTCACAACAACGGCCTACAGACATAAATAAACCAGCGACTGTATTCGCCATGACACAGGCAGTCTGTGGTTTGTACTTGTTTAACTTTTGTCTAGTTTCTGAACAGATATGAGGAGCTGTGAGCTCTGAGTGCTAACAGCTAACGACTGTGTTGTTTTCTGGGGCGCTCATTGAAGATGACGTCACGGCTCCGCCTACACTGCGTTACTATAGTAACTACCCCAGTTCCTAAACTGTAATGGAAGCGCAGCATTAAAGTGAGCCGGGCCTAATAAGGCCTAACCAAACCGAGCGAGGCCGAGCGAGGCCTGCAGTGGAAACGCGCCATAAGACTACCCTTATAAAGGGTTTACGAATAGTTTGTAATTAATTAATTAATTAGGTTGTGAACACTTTATAAATCATTAATAAGCTTTTATAAGACATGATAAACAGGGCAACTGTGACCGGTTGCTTGCCAAATAGTGAGCCCACATTTATCTGTGCTGCTAAGCCTTTTTAGAAATGGTAGTAACTCATTAATAAATAGTCATAAAGAGATGCCAAGAAACATCAAGATGGATGGGAGGGAATCAACTCAGTGAACAACAGATACCAAGGATGCTGGCTGATGAAGAAGACGAAGTAAGCTAGGTAGCCAATACAAAGACCCGGACACACCAAGCCGATTTTGGCCGTCGATGGGCGTCGACACGCCCTACTCAGATTGGTGTGTCCCGCACCGTCATGTCTTTTCAGCCATGCCGACACCTTTTCAGTCAGAGCGGAGCACGACTCCTGACTTTCCCCTGTCTTTTCTATATATCCGTTTTATTATGAATGTAGTAATGTGTTTTTAAGTGATTGTAGTATTTATTACATGTACACTTTGGCCCGACCAAAAATCGCTTTTAAATGTGCTTTATAAATAAACTTTGATTTGATTTGATTTTTCGGCCGACTGCCCATCGATTCGTCGGCCAAAGGCTGTCGGCAAAATAAATCACTCCGATTGGCTGTTCAGCTAGCGAATCAGAGCATGAGAAGCGAAACGGAAGTGAGGGACCCAAACAAACTATTAAGAGGCAAATCTGAGAGTTCATTTAACTCCAGCTCTCGACACAGGTTCGGGAAAGCCCCGTGAGCTTCTCGCTGTAGAGTGAAAATGGAACGCACACGCTATTCGTTGTTTGTTTATATCACGCAGTCTGTTCTTCTTCTCTCGGTTATCACGCAGTCTGTCTTCCGGTTGTTGCCTCTTTTGAATGACGAATACACACTACCGCCGCCTGCTGGTAAGGAGAGTTATTGCCACTCACGCATGCGCAGTTCGTACGTGCTTCTTGGCCGTCGGCTGAAGTCTTTGCGGTGTGTTCCAGTGCGACACATGGCCAAGACGCAGAGACGTGAGGCGACACAACAGTCGGGGGTCCATCTGTGTCAGTTCTTTGGTGTCAGCTTGGTGTGTCCGGGCCTTAAAGGTGGGGTAGGTAAGTTTGAGAAACCGGCTCGAGATACACTTGTTGTTATATTCCATGGAATGCTCTTAACATCCCGATAGCAATGAATATCTGAAGTGCTTTGTCATCTGTGGAAGCCGTGGTGCTGTAAAAAGCACGACCAATCACCTGAGCCGGCCCGGCTAAAGTAACTGGATGGCCTACCAGCCTGTCAGCCTTCCATCTGTGCACAAACTTATCTCGTGCCCTCATTGGTCATGTGCGCGTTCGTGTGTGTTGGAGGAGGGGCTCTGTGAGGAAGTGGCAGATTTTTTCCGGCTGTGTATTTTCAAATTCTAGCGCACTCGAGCTGGTTTCTCCAAAATGACCTACCCCACCTTTAAGACTTAGCAGTACAGATAAATATGGGCTCACTATTTGGCAAGATGACCAAGTCTTATATTGGCTACCTAGCTTACTTCGTCTCCTTCATCAGCCAGCATTCTTGGTATCTGTTGCTCACTGAGTTGATTCTCGCTAAGTAGCCAATATAAGGCTTAGTCATCTTGCCAAATAGTGAGCCTGTGTTGATGTATGATGTTAGAACTGGTTTATAAATGGTTCTTAATGATTAATAAAGTGTTTACAACCTAATTCATAACCTAATTATAAACCCTTTATGAATCCTTTATAAAGGTAGTCTTTATTTCATTAATCTGACATCTAGCTATACTAAGTATTAACAACAGCAGTACTTAAAGCATTATTCTGACATTTGGTCTTTGCTGTTTCCAGAAAAAACGGAACAATTGCTTGTCGACAAGCGGCCGACAGACAACGTTAGCAACTATTTACAAGTGTATTTCTAGATTCGAGATGTTTCTATTTTTAGAATAGTTTATTTCTAATCTTTTAAATTGTTATTATGGGCAATGCCTTCTTTTGTTTTATGCTGCTGCATCAAAAAAAGTTCCTAAATTGGGATTAATAAAGTACATCTTATCTTATTAACTGTTTTGGTCGGCATAATTACATTAGGAGTTGCTCATAAGCAGAAGGAGACGCATTTAGCCAGTCAGTAAAACATTGCAGAAAAACCCACTGAACAACTTCTAGTCCACAAGCAGCAGAAAGACAACGTTGGCAACTACTTGGTCAATTCAGTGGATGAATTTGGTCGTTAAAGAGCCAAATATCTCCTGTAGGAGTTAGCAGAGACAGAAACAGAGCTAACAGAGAAGATAAAGGTTATCAGATGGACAGAAAGTTAAATGATGATGTTTCCCCCTTTCTGCTGGATGTATACATGAGGAAGTTTACCATAATAACTTATTGACGATATGTCAATGTTGTGTTCACAGCTTGGCTAAAGGTCATGATTACGTCACCCATTGTTTTGCCGTTTTCACCTTGTTTCTGACCGGTCCATCACAAAAGTGTTTCTCCTAGGTTTACTGCTTTTGGGGGGGGGGGGTGTATTGGGATATCTTTTTTTAAATCCTCTGGAGCAGAGAGAGGAGCTGTGGATTTTTGTTATTGATTAATGCATCAGTGTTTCTTACGGCCCGTCCACACTACAGCTTCGACAGCTTCAAAAACGGTTTCCAACGCGTCTGCCCATTCACTTTGAATGGGGTGACGTCACTTTTCGCCGAACTGCATTGTGGGAAGCAGAGCGGAGCTTTCCTGGCGTTTCAGGCTGCAAAAGTTGAGCAATGTTCAACTTTTGAAGCTTCTGAAGCTTTCGGTGGAAGCGTCAGCCAATCAAATCATATGCCAGTACAAGCTCTAGCCAATCAAACCGCTGCTTGTGTGTCAGGGGCGGGAGATTCATGTGATTGGTTGTTGGTCGAGCTTCAGACTCGACCAGCTCCAAGCTTTTTTTGAAGCTGTAGTGTGGACGGGCCGTTAGGGTCCAAAACACTAAACTCAACTTAAAATGAAAGCGTTTATTTAATAAAAGAGCACATGTTCAGTGTGAAACGTGACCGTAGATATAGATTAGTTGCAATTTGGTAATATATATATATTTAAAAACACCTTGAATTTCAGGGGGGGGCGCGGGGCTCCGTTGGCGGGGTGCAGCGCCCCTCCAAGACAATGGTAGGGGAAACACTGTATACAATGCTTCATCGTCCATTTAACTCTAAATGAGACTATAATTCACAAAATGAACATCATCATAAACACAAACTTTATGAAATTGTAACTGAGAACAAAAAATCTGATGCTGAATATCAGAGAGAAGGCACTACTCTATCGATTTGTTTCCGTCCAACTCTCTTTCTATCATCTTCATTCCTTTCCTTCTTGTTAACGACCTGTCAATCATTAGGTAGCAGCTCCATCAAGCAGACCCTGCGTTATCGCCTATTCAACACTCAATGGGACTATATTTTACAACATGAACAAGACGCTGTATTGAAGAAGACTTGAAACTAGTGTTTGAGATCATAATCACTCATCAGGTGAGAAGTAGCGTCATTTTCTCGTGGACTTCTACACAATCCGACACTTTTTTGAGTTGAGTTGCCTCCTATTGGATATTAGAGAGAAAGCAGGTGTAACGCTTAGAACCAACTTTAAAAAAATACTTAAAAGGCGAACACTTGAGGTCAATTTCTGAACAAGAGAAGCCACATCTTTCCTGACAAAAGCAGGATTTCCATTGGACACAGTTGTTAAGTAGAACAAGGGCATCTGCCTCTTAAGTGGTTTCTTCCTCCACTTCTGATCCCCTGACTCGTCATTTCATCCTTATTCCCCCCCGCTGAGTGTAGGAAACTCAGCTGACGTGAATTCCCTCAGCCATGGTGTGTTAGCTACTGATGCACACTTCCTCAGAGTGTGTGTGTGTGTGTGTGTCAGGTGAGCTCTCAGACTATGGGTCGTGACCTTGTAATGGGGTTAAGGACACGCTGACATATGTGGAGGGGGAGGGAAATGGGCTAATGGTGCAGGAAGAAGATGGTAGAGAGTGAGTGTGTTGTGCATTAGTGTGAGAGCACTGAGCAGAGTGTGTGTGTGTGTGTGTGTGTGTGTGTGTGTGTGTCAGACTCGCTGCTCAGCACTGCAGTGGGTGACGTGACTCCCATGCACTCTCCCACACTGCAGACTTTACACCAGAGCTGCACAATAAATCTAAATTGCAATATGAACTAGTGCAATATCCAAATCAAAGTAAGTGCAATATTTGGTGAAAGCTAAATATCTGAATGAAGTTTTGTGGAGCTGCAGAAAAGTCCTGGACTAGAATCGGACAAAATAAATTAATGTTTGGTCGAGAATCTGTTAAAATAATCTCACCGTTTCAATCTGTTATTATCAGAATCATTATCGATGAGTTATTACATTTTACAGAATTGTTTATCCTAATGGGGTTTCGTGACAGTTGCTCATTTTCAGAATAAAGATATTTAAAAAGTAGAATTCAAATGATATAAAACATTAGAAGTTATTATACTATTGAAGTTGACATAACTTCAACATTAGAAGTTGAAGTTATGTCAAATAAAAGTATTAAAATTAAAAAGTTAAAGTCAAAATGACCAAAGTACAATGTATGTGTAGCATGAGGAAAACATTAAAGGTAATTTCATCTAATATCAAGAATCCTAATCCAATTAGTCCATTTGAAGGCAAATCATTATTTTTCCTCAAATAGTGTAATCCTATCTTTCTGCTATTTCCTGTTTGTTATCAAATCATCTTTTTATCAGCTCTTCTCTATGAAAACCAGGCCAACAAACGATATTCTACAGACTCAAACTGCACGGGCAATACGATTAAAAAATATCACATTTAGTTGTTTTTCAGCCTTTTTCTTGCTACACACACACACACACACACACACACACACACACACACACACACACACACACACACACACACACACACACACACACACACACACACACACACACACACACACACACACACACACACACACACACACACACACACACACACACACACACACACACACACACACACACACACACACACACACACACACACACACACACACACACACACACACACACACACACACACACACACACACACACACACACACACACACACACACACACACACACACACACACACACACACACACACACACACACACACAGATTTGCAGTCTGAATGGGCAGACAGTAGATATCCTGCAGAGTGACCTTGGAGCGAGTAATCCAAGGAGAGAGGAGATAAGGATAATAATAATAAATGAGACTTGTATAGCGCTTTTCAGGAAACTCAAAGACGCTAATAAAATAGTTAAATGCCATTTTACGTTTCATGACTATACGATACAGTATTTATTATCATTATAGTATTACTATTTCGGCGATTTGATAAAATATAAATTATATTTGACTTTAGTTACATTTCCATGACTTTTCCAAAACTTTGGGAAAAATATTGTTTTCCATAACTTTTCCAGGGCCTGGAATTAGCATTTTGAATTTCCATGACTTGTCCAGGTTTTTAATGACCGTAAGAACCCTGATCTTAGCACTTAAGGGGGGAAAAGGAGGACTTTGTATAATCTTAAATCAGGGTATATGCAGGAAGTCAAATGTAATGACTTTTAAGACCTTTTTTAAGACCCTTTCCATACATTTTAAAACCTCATCGCCACTTGGAGTTCTAACCGGTTACCTTGGCGACACACTTTACCTCACATTGACTATATACAGTATTGATTGTCCTTCCTCCTTATCTTCCAACCATTTGGACGCAGACTTGCATTTCCCCATAACGATGTTGCTTAGCAACCGGCGTAAACGGTTAAAGTGTCAGTCATCCACACCAATCAGAAGTGCTGTGCTCCACATGTACCATCCATTGTTAACCAATCAGAAGTGGCCCATGATAGAAGGTGATAGACAGATTGATCCAATCACCTGCCAAGTATTCTTGAAAGTGCCTGCCCTTTCCAAATGGCTTCCAATGGAGCTTTCCCAGATGGTTTGGTGAAACAAAGCATCTGAGTCAGGTTAGTAATGCTCCATCACATGTTTCTATTACAGGGTGAATCTTAAACTGAAGCTTGACTTTAAAGCAACCCAACGGAAGTTTCATGTAAGTTTAGTTCTTTCACTCGTAGCTCGGGCTGCGGGGTGCTAGAGACGGGAGCACGTTGATACGACCTTCCTAGCCGGAGATATGGCTGCATTTTACAATAAACCGTTGGGTCGCTTAAAAACAAATATCGCAATTCGAATCGCAATATTTGTCAGAAGAATCGCAATTAGATTTGTTCCCAAAATCGTGCAGCCCTACACACTACACACCTACGCAATGATTACATTCAGGCACACTGTAGAATACAACCTCTTTGGACCATTTATAGACTTATTGAAAACAAGCTACAAAATGTAATACCTTGGAAAATGCCGTTTAATAGCCTTCATTTTCGCTAAATTGATTTATCAACTTTTAATACTTTTTAAGACCCCGCGGACACCCTGCTAATGTTTCTTAAGCAGAAAAGAAAATGGCAAAAGACAAAAAGGAAGGAGCAAGACTTTCAAAAAAAGACACGACAGGTAACGTCTCACTTCTTTACAATCAAAACTGAAGACTACCGTTTTGCCTCTGCCTTTAATTCAATCAAATGTAACTTTTTTTTTTAGTTGTGTTTTAGAAGGTTCCTATTCCATTTTAGCTCGCTCAAATGTCTATTATTTTGCCCATGGAACATTGTTTTTCAACAACAGCCAACTCAAGACTCACCTCTTTGATTTAGCTTTCAAATGAATTGTATGTATTCTTGTTCTCATCAGTGCTGTGTTTGTTGACTTCTGTTGTTCTGACGGTTCGTATTAATCAAAAAGCTTTGACTCTGTTGATCACCTGGGAAGGGGAGGTAGGGTTGTGTATTTTGCTTTTTCTTTTTGTTATCGTTTATGTATGAAAAGTGCTTCATAAATACACCTTGACTGAATGTTTTCCTGCTACCCGTTATGATAGATGCAAGAACAGAATGTCAAATTAAATATTGTACAGTAACATGAAATTAAATACGGTTTATTACGCCGATTTAGATAAACAAGTAAATTGCAAGATGACAAACAGACAAGTCGTTGATCACCTGGGAAGGGGAGGTAGTGTTGTTTATATTTGTTGGTTTGTGTTATCGTTTATGTAAGGAAAGTGAGTTTGACTGAATGTTTTCCTCACCCTCAGCGGCCTGGATGTGGTACCCGTCTCCTCGCTCTGACTTCACCTCCAGCAGCTGCATCGTGCGGTCCAGCAGGCCGTGGATCACCTCGAAACCCGGGCTCTTGTTGTAGTAAACGGCACAGAAACGCCGGCTGTTCCTCGCACCCACATCTGGGAGGAAGAGGAGGAAGAGGAGGAAGGGTAAGGTACGTTTATTTATAAAGCACATGTTCAGACAGAGGCAATTCAAAGTGCTTCACATCAACATTAAGATAAGTCCGGCAGTGGCTCAGTCAGTAGGGGCTTGGACTGTGAGCCGCAGGGTCGCCGGTTCAAGTCCCCGACCAGACCTAGAATATGGACTGTGGACTGCTACTTGGAGAGGTCCCAGTTCACCTCCTGCCGTGCCGTCGTGACACATTTCACGGTGTGTGCTGTGCGCTCTGCATGTGTGACCATTAAAGAGGGTTTAATATTAAAGGTCACCTATCAGGCTATTTTTAGGCAATAGCATAGGTCTCAGATATATAAAAATATATAAAAAACATGTCTATGAAGTGTTTTGCTCCAAACACCAAACAGATCACCCATTCTAGCCATGCCTCATATCCCTCTATTTCACTTCCTGTTTCTAAAGTGCTGATTTGGGTATAAAGCTTTAAAGAGGAGGGGTCTGAGCTCATGCGGGACCCGGCAGCTACTGTCTAAACTAAATGCTGCCGTGATGAAACGCCATATCATGGATTATCAAGGATCTGAAACAGTATGGAGCTCAAAGGCTTTCTCTCTTGCCGGTTATACCACAAGGTGAGTTCCTTTTTACTTCCTGCTTCTTCACACACATGCTCTCCAGTACAGGTTAGCTCTGAGTGTTAGCGATGCTAATGTAAACACCGACCATATTACGTCCAAAACATTCGGGCATTGTTTCTGATAGCAACGTTTCTGATTGGGCCGTGGGTCCACATTTCAGATATTACGTCATATCGGACGCAAATCTGGATCAGCTCCGTTGTTCCCCGTTTTTAGAGATTTGGGTACGGAGGAAAAGAGAGAGGGTTTTATTTCCTGACGCTGCGTGAGTTCCCCGACACACCGGGGACACATGGTGATGTATCGAAGACATCACAAAGTGCATTTTGCATGATAGGAGACCTTTAGTTAATTAAGAAGTACTTTATTGCAGAGCCCCTAAAGGGACATGAAAACAAAAAAAAGAGAGAATAAGAGATAACTTTTTTTCTTCATGAAATACTAACCCGTTATCCTGACTTTAAAAAAAAAAATTCATGTCCGTTTCGGAGCTCCGTACTTCATTGATCTCAATTTGGGAAATGTTTGCGTTGCAGCAGCAAAAAATACATGACATTGTACATTGGATAAATTAAAAGACTAGAAATAAACAATCCAAATTGTAAACATCTCAATAGAAATAAAATAGCATTAAAAAAAAAAATTGAAAATACAAATTTACAGTAAGAAAATGTAAGAAGTACTTCATTGATCCCAATTTGGGAATTGTTTGCGATCTGAGAACTGGGTTGATTTGTTCTACTCTTTTTGTTTTGGTCAGGACTCTGGCAGCGGCGTTCTGGATTAGTTGCAGTTTTCTAAGGGTTTTTTTAAGGTTTTTTTTTAAGGGTTATGGGGCAATATCAACCACTTATTAAGAGATCTGGACTTTCACACACATTTCTTTTATCCCTTCCCACATGCAGCAGACTGTTACCTTTGGTGTCGTCCTTCAGCACCACGTCAGAGATCTCGAACAGTTTGAGGGGGAGGGGCATCTTCCTGTTGGCAGCCAGGGTCTTCAGCAGGCCGGGCAGCAGGGTGGTGCGCGCCACCTGGTGGGCAGAAACGGAGGTGAAGGCAAGGCAAGTTTATTTACTTCATGAATCCACAGAGCTGCATCTCAGAGAAGACGGGAGAGCCCCCTTCTGGAGAAACTACAACCTATCACTTTTAAAACATCTGTGCATTCATTTTTATCTGAATCCATTAATACCTTTCCTCACTTTCCTCATTCTTAAATCATTCTCCAGAGTTGTATTGAGTTTTGCTGCAGGTATTACCCTTTCAACAATGCATAATTGACTAAATCGATGATTACTGTTGTTATTTAATGGAGAAGAAGGCGACATACTTTATGAATCCCATAGGGGAAAATTAAGTTTCACACTGTTTTACTAATACCGATTTTATTTTGTATAAATTCAGAATTAAGTACATCACTGTCCTCATTTCTAAAATCATCTTATGACATGTGTACTGCAAAATTAACCTATGCAACAATGTATATTAGAAAATACACTTTTTTTACATGATTGTTACAGAAATAGAGATATCATTTATGAATCCGCTTCTGGGGAAATGTGAAAACTGTTATTTTTATGTAATATTTTATACGCTTATAAATACACACATGCACAAACAGGACCTAAACACAGCTACTACATTTAAAATATGCAAATTGTGGCATACATAGGACCCGTTGTAGTACAATGTACACATTTAACTGCTTATGTTTGTATGATGTTTATTCCATTGTGTCATTGGATTTTTTCTCTCCAATGGAGTAACGTTCAAACCTGAATTCCCCTCCGGTATAAAACGAGGATTGTGATTCTGAAAGACGTATCATTTTCCTGATTTCATGTCAACATACTGCATGTATGACATTTGTAAAGTGATTCATTTTAATTAGTTTTAAAGCTCACCTATCATGCTATTTTTAGGCCATAGCATACAGTAGGTCTCAGATGTATTAAAAACATGTCTATGAAGTGTTTTGCTCAAAATACCAAACAGATCCCCCATTCTAGCCATGCCTCATATCCCTCTATTTCACTTCCTGTTTCAAAAGTGCTGATTTGGGGTATAATGCTTTAAAGAGGAGGGGTCTGAGCTCATGCGGGACCCGGCAGCTACTGTCTAAACTAAATGCTGCCGTGATGAAACGCCATATCATGGATTCATCAAGGATCTGAAACAGTCTGGAGCTCAAAGGCTTTCTCTCTTGCCGGTTATACCACAAGGTGAGTTCCTTTTTACTTCCTGCTTCTTCACACACATGCTCTCCAGTACAGGTTAGCTCTGAGTGTTAGCGATGCTAATGTAAACACCGACCATATTACGTCCAAAACAGTCGGGCATTGTTTCTGATAGCAACGTTTCTGATTGGCCCGTGGGTCCACATTTCAGATATGACGTCATATCGGATGCAAATCTGGATCAGCTCCGTTGTTCCCCGTTTTTAGAGATTTGGGTACGGAGGAAAAGAGAGAGGGTTTTATTTCTGACGCTGCGTGAGTTCCCTGACACACCGGGGACACGTGTTGATGTATAAAAGACATCACAAAGTGCATTTTGCATGATAGGTCCCCTTTAAATGGCACAGTATGCAAATCTCTATGTTCTGTTCTTCTTTACCTGGAACTCCGCCGTCTTGGGGTTGGCGATGTGAACCGCTCTCGTCTCGGAGATTTTCTTCCCAAGCTTGTCTGATATATCTTCTGTGGAGCACTGCAGGAGGAGAGGAGGACGGATCCTTATAATGATCAAACTCTTTGGTGTGCTACCGTTACATTAACACAGGTGGAGGAGAGTCATAAAGTTATCAAGGTGGCTTAATAATGCCTGGTGTGGTGACTGTTTCCTCTCAATATCACCATGGATTGATTCTGTGATTTGTAGTTAAACGTATATATAGACCCAAATATGTATATATGTTCATTTTAATTCATATCTTATTTTAAAGTGACTTCTATATATAACAGTATATAAAAAATGTTTTACCTTTAATTGTATTAATCTCTAATCTGTGTGAATCTCTGCTGTCCTGTTTTTCATCCTTACCCTGTTGCTGTTAAACTACTGGAGTGGAGAGCACCAGCTGGGCGTAAACTAGGCGTAACTCTACGTCCGACGTGGAACCGAAGGTTAAGACCAAACTAAAGTTATGACTAGGGATGGGTATCGTTAAGGTTTTAACGGGACTACTACTTGCATCGATACCGCTTATCGGTCCGGTCTTTTAACGGTACTCTTATCGGTTCTTTTGGAGAACAAAATAAGGTAAACTAACTAAACAAATCACATCAAAAGAAACAACAATGTTTTAATAAATCGTATTAAATAATCTGATGACAGAACTGTAAACAGAATAGCTGAAACTTTAACAAACTAACTAACTCTGTTTCCTCTAATCATTAACCCATGTTTGTATCATGTAGTTAACTCCGTGTGTTGCTGCTAGCATACAGAACACCTGACGTGGAAACGTTACTCGTGGATGGGGCTACAGAGCTGCTAGAAAGACAGTGGAACCCGGTGCATTCCTCCGTCTGGATGTGGAGCACTTTTGATAAATGTTTAGACAAATTGCTCGTGTTACCGCCCTTACATGCTAAACTCTGATTGCACTTTTGGTAACGAGCATTCTCCACATCGAGACGGGTAAAGTTTAACCACCTCGGAGCGCGTTCTCTCCGCCATCTCCTCCGTGTGTGTGTGTTGCTGATGTAGCAGCTGCGTGTGTGTAAACTGCCCCGCCCCCTCGCAAGCAGGCGGGGGACTGGATTGGAAAGATCGAAAATAATCGCAGACGCATTTTGCAGTCTTTTTGCATATAAGAAACGGAGTTGGCGAAACTAAAACTGCAATATAATGTTTGTGTAGCAATAATACATATATTTTACATGTCTCCAGTACCGATAAAAAGATCGATAACGTCGGAGCTTAACGGTACCACGGTCTTTAATAATTCAGCCCCGGGGCCCGTTTAATACCGGGGCTCGGTACCCATCCCTAGTTATGACTAGTGCACCACTTAGAGTTAGTGTTCTAATTTCTCCATCGGTAAAATTCATTTTTCTCGTCTTTTGGTTTCCGTTATCCATGACTTCGTTATCCAAGTCTTAGCTTGCTTTTTAATGGAGGAGATCGAGTGTTAAATTATGTAGACGTGTGTTGCTTGGCAGACGCGTGTATTCACGTGAACGCGCATCTTAAGAGCAGGCGCAGCTACGACCGAGACTAGTCAGGCTTGGTGCACTCGGTGTAAATTCGAATCACTAAGTCGGACGTAGCTAAGCCCGACGTTAGAGTTAAGACCTACTTTTTTACGCCCAGCTGAAGCACTCCTCTCCTGAATTTCCCCACAGGGATTAATAAAGGTCCATCTTATCTTATCTTATCATTACATGTCACTTGTTAGACGCTTTTATCCAAAGCGACTAACATACATTCAGTACTGTGTGCAATCACCACAGAAGCAATTTGGGGAGAAGTGTCTTTCCCAGAGACACAACATTTGTCATTGTATTTGTATCTTTGATTTCATCTTAAATTGCATCAATCGTTGCTGTTAAACTAATGAATTTCCCCACGAGGATTAATAAAGGTCCATCTTATCTTATGGGCCCAATTGCACCATCTAGTGCTCAAAACATCCTTTCAATCGTGTTTTATTGTCAAAGTGTATACATTTGTTTTATCTTCACGGTCTACTGTTTTAATTCTATTTTGAGATGTGTAAATTCTAGTATTGTTTATTACTACTCTTTAATGTCTACTTATGTGTAACGCCTTGTTTTGTTGCAGCTGAAAAGCAAACATTTCCCAATAATCTTATCTTAAAACAAACAATAAAATCATACAAATGGACAGATTAACCCATAGTTAGCCACCTTAAGCTACTGGTATCTGGTTATTTCATCAGTTATTTAATCTCGATAACGATGCGTTTATTGTTCTTACCAGGGCGAAGTTGAGAGCCTCAGTGAAGCCAGCCGCTGCCAGGTCCTGTCTCAACAGCTCCGTCAGTTTATTCAGAGGGAACTGGGAAAATACATAAGAAAACACACCATGTTGAATGAGATACAACAATATTATGGGCTGGGTGAAACGCTTTGATTTGGATCATTCTCGGGGGTCTATGACACCTAAGGGGACCCAAGTGTGTCTACAGTGGGAGTGCCACATTATTGTTTGATAACTTTTTTTGAAGTTTTTTGTTAATTGTCATTTCGTTTTTTACTGGATTTTTAGTTTATTTAGAAATTCCACATTGTCTGACGGTGAAAATTTGAAGTTTGAAATGTATTCTTATCATTTAGTTTGACTCTTATTGAATACAGACAAAATAAATGTCTCTGAAATACGATTTTGTTTAATTATCTATCTTCTTATTTAATTTTTTGATCCTCTATATATGTATTTTCCACTTTTATTGCCAGAAAGGTTATTTTATTTTGAAGTCTACTCCCTTTTTTTATCCAAATGTAATAAACAAATGCATCTTGTGTCATACACACTCACGCCCTGAAACACTAACGAAACAATTCATATTTGTACTCATTGTTTTGTTGTCATTTACTACATCCCACCATGGATGTATAATAAGAACTGGATACAGCGTGGGAGGCGGGGTCTCGTTCCTTCCTATGAGAGCTGCTCATTGGCGCATGAGGACAAAATGGGCCAACTTTTGAGAGAGCAAAACGTCACAGATTACCCATCATGCCTGGCTGTCAGAGCAGAAGAACCCGTATGTGCGCTCACAGAGCATGCGCCCCTTAAGCCCCGCCCCCCGAGCTCCCACTCTCGGCTCAGTAGAATGAATGGAGAGAAAATATATCTAGATTCGGCTTTTAGTGCATTTTACAACTTTAAAAAAGGACTTAATGATTCTAATAAGGGCTATGAAATAGTTCATACTGGGTAGTTTATTTAGATTAAAGGGGACCTATCATGCTAAATGCACTTTTGTACGTCTTGTATACATGAATATGTGTCCCCGGTGTTCCAGGGAACTCACCAAGTGTCAGAAAACACAACCCTCTCTATTTTCCTCCATACCCAAATCTCTAAAAAAGGGGCTGCAACGGATCTGATAAAAACTGATCCAGATTTGAACACTTTACTGACGTCAGGACGGTGGCGCTACGGCTATTGGTCAACTCTCCACCTATCAGGGGAATGAGAGGTTGGGCCACGGCCGGCCATTGCCGCTCGAAAGTGCTGGAGACGCTGTAGTACATATGCCAGGCCTGTAAGTGGCGCTGTAGTCTGCCACAAAAGCAGCGAAGAAGACTTCCCGCGAAACGTATAAATATACCTTATATAGGTATGGCCCTACAATATATCATTTAAATATAGCATGATAGGTGTCCTTTAAAAAACAGTATCCGCTGATTCACAGACGTCTCTTTCCATGTTAGTCAATGGGGGAAAGCCTTTCTGGGCCCAGTGACGTCACGGACTGATACGGAAGTTGTAGTACCGCCGTTTGGCCACTAGGAATATTTTCATCAGAGTCCGGCGCACTTCCTAGGGGCTTGCATCCCACGTGGAAAGAGCCACAATATATTGACTATTTTTGTTATAGTCGGCCACCCCTTCCCGTTATTTTATATAAAAATAGGATGAGAAATGAAACCGTCTTGTTATCTGAACATGGACTTGTAGGAATTTATTTTTGTATTAGTTTTACTCTATTATTTTATTTTCACATTATGTATGTATACATAGAATTTTGTTTTGTTAATCTGTGGGAGTATTTAATTACGGAATTTTTTCTTTGTCCTGCAACTGGATGACTAACGGGAGGGCTACCTCTGGATAGACCGCTTTCTGCCCTCCCGCTTCTACTCATGTTGTTTGTTTCTCGGATGTGTTCCAATTGAATGAAATAGTAGAAGTAATTATAATAGGAAAAACCCAGGCACCTGATTGGAAACACTAACAAAACAATTCATATTTGTACTCATTGTTTTAAAAGTCATTTACTACATCCCACGTATAAAAAGCTGCAATACATCCAGTATTTTTTATTTAAAATCACCCACACCTTCCCATTAAACATGCAGAGGAATCCCATCTGTAATCAGAGACCAGATTACATTTATTTTATTTAATTCCCAATTCAAAACCTGGTTAGTGAGGAATCAGCTCTGAAACTGTAGCCTCATCCCAATACCCCTCCTCGACTCCTCTCTTCCCCTCCTCCGGGACTTGACCCGGAAATCGATCAAGACACGCCATTTTTGAAGGACGTCCCAATAGCTGAAATACGCACGGAGGAGTCGAGGAGGGGTGAGGGAGGAGGAGGGGTGAGGGAGGAGGAGGGGTGCGGGAGGAGGGGTGCGGGAGGAGACGAAAGGGAGGATACACGCGAGCAGACTACGCGGAAGTGTTTTCACTAGTCGCGTATAAAAGCCCCGCCCCCACCTTCACAGCTGGTCCATTTCAACAGAGGAAAACCATTGAATTCCTTGACTAACAAGAGAAAGATTCATTTAAATAAATATTTAACAACAAATGGGCCGGTTCTAAGGTATCAGTTGAGCCCGATGAGGGGATACAGCTGTGCACATGTCATCATTAACAGACGTCGTTTAAGAGTGACGTTTGAGTGAACGAGGACATTCCAATTAATACCTGAGGACTCCTCTGTCCTCGCGTCACCTCCTCGTGTCTCTCGCTCGCATCTTACGGAGGCGGAGCTAAGACGCAAGGAAGGGAAGCGAGTGAGGGAAAGGAGGAGTCGAGGAGGGGTATTGGGATGAGGCTACCGACACAATCTTCTGCTCCTTACAACCCACTGTCTGACTTACACAATCTGTCCAGGGACTACAGATGAAAAATAGCCTCTTGGGACATTTACAGAAATGTTGATTAATGTCCCTGTCAAATAAATGAATAAATAAGTAAATCGCAGGCACCTGATTGGCCACGGTGTATGTGCGTGGCGTAGTGTAGGGGATGTTGTTGAAGCCGTATGCCATGGCGGCGTCCTCCATGATGTCACAGGCGTGAATCACGTCTGAGCGCGTGGGCGGGATCTCGACCTCGATCTCGTCGCCGACCCCCGTGACCTCGGAGCGGAGACACATCTTCGTCAGCAGCCGAGCGATCGTCTCCGTGGACTCGCTGTCCGGAGAGAACGGACCGTTGTTAATACAAAAATAATAAGAGGACAAGCAGCTGGACAAGATTCAAGGCTTTGATTGACATTTCTTGTACCGTCTTAAACCTTTCTTAGAATATTTTATGAATTGTAAGGTGTCCTTGGGTGCTTTGAAAGGCGCCTCTACATAGAATTAATTATTATTATTATTTGTACATAGCTACAGTGTAGATATGTCAATGATAATCTTAGGTCACAGGTTCCTCCAACAGAGCAACACAATAAAACAGATACAATAGTGCAAGGAGAGTCTATATACAAGTAATTGGAATATGATATATTAGGTAAATAATTTGTAAGTGGCAAAGAGTTTGTAGACTGTGTCGTAGTAAGTTTGCTCAAGTACTGTACATAAGGAAAGATTTAGAGAACTTGTACTTTAATTGAATGCACATTTTTACTTTTATCATTGCTGAATGTGACTTTGGAACAGGTAGAGAGAATATCTCTTACAAAAAAGTAAGAAAAGATTAAAGGTCCCATGTCATGGCCATTTCCACTGATCATAATTCCATTGTTGAGGTCTACTAGAATAGAATTATACTGTGCAATTTTCCAAACTCACATTGGTTTCTCAAACAGCATCTCTGTAAAGTATGTGTATTCACTCTCTCCACTAAACGGCTCGTTGCAGCTCTACAAATTAACTGCAAACTTGAAAAGAAAGGAATGGTTTGTGATTGGTTTTAGTGCAGGTGAATCTTAAAGTGAGTTTGCATGTTGAGCAAAGTGAAATGCATCTTTACTTGCATATATTTTACTCTCATCTTGTGACACATTGCAGGTACAAAGGACTCACTTGATGCCGACTTTCCGGTTGACGAAGTCGCTGGACAGCTTCTCCTTCCTGTAGGCCAACTCCTGAAGAGCACAGCAGAGATTTAGCAGACAGAAGAAGAAAGTTATGTCATGTATTTATTGAAATTGAAAGATGGAAAGAGTGAGTACAGTACTGGGTATTTGCAGGTCTTTCCGTCTGGGTACACCACCTCCGCCTCCTCGACCCTGAAGAGCAGGAAACAGAAGGAAATATCAGCTTAACTGTAATTAGGAAGGTTTTGTGGAGCGATATAGTACGAGGGCACTAATGTCACTTCCGACCATAATAATAATAAGGATTTTTATAGCGCTTTCCCTAATGCTCAAAGACGCTTCACATAAAATCAGAACAGAAACAATACAAAGAAAACTGTGCAAAATACTGCATTAGAGCGATGCGGAAAACAATAGTAACATGTAATAGTGGCCGTTTCTCAATCGCGAGGATGCTTGCTTGGTAGCACATGTCTTCTGAGTCACTTCCTTCAGAAGCGAGGCAAGAATCCTTCCTGGCATTCGGAAAACGAAGAGTGGAACAGGCGAGCAATTGTGCAGGTGTGCGTCATATGAGAGGCCCCGCCTTACATTTTCCGCCACAGATTTGGGGAAATTGGTCCGTGCGCAAAGCATTGTGGGGATTTGAAGGACGCGAAGTCTACCCATGTGCAGCCTCGAAATTACCCCCAAACCAAGGACGCGGATCGGTGGAATTCCAAGTATGCTAGAGATTGGAACAGTCCTTCGGCGGCACTCGATGACGTAGCATCCTTGAAATATTGGCTTGGAAGTCAGTTTCCTCGCGATTGAGAAACAGCCAGTGTCTTCATGTCTTCAAGCTGCCGAGTCACAAATTGCACCTCAAACTACACATAAATCCAGAGCTGCGGTTTCTTTACTTCCTCTACAGAACAACAAACAAACAAACAAATCTATCTCTAGATTTATTCGACACAATTTTTATATTTTTAGAGTAATTATACAGTTATTTGAGGAACAGAAATGTTGTTTTCTGGCATCACTTTAACATTTTAGGGGGTAAATCTGCATTTTGGTATGAGGGCGCACCCCGATAGTAAGAGTTAACCGGTTTAGACAAGACTATGATATTCATTCATTTAGTTATTTAAAGGGGACCTATCATGCAAAATGCAGTTTTTGATTTATGTGTCCCCGGTGTGTCGGGGAACTCACGCAGCGTCAGAGAATAAAACCCTCTCTCTTTTCCTCCGTACCCAAACCTCTAAAAACGGGGAACAACGGAGCTGATCCAGATTTGCATCCGATATGACGTAATATCTGAAATGTGGACCCACGGCACTATCAGAAAGTTGCTATCAGAAACAATGCCCGACTGTTTTGGACGTAATATGGTCGGTGTTTACATTAGCATCGCTAACACTCAGAGCTAACCTGTACTGGAGAGCATGTCTGTGAAGAAGCAGGAAGTAAAAAGGAACTCACCTTGTGGTATAACCGGCAAGAGAGAAAGCCTTTGAGCTCCATACTGTTTCAGAGATAATCCATGATAATCCATGATATGGCGTTTCATCACGGCAGCATTTAGTTTAGACAGTAGCTGCCGGGTCCCACATAAGCTCCGCCCCCTCCTTTTTTATTTTATCAATTTTTGCATGATAGGTCCCCTTTAAGACTTACGTGAAAGGCTGTGAACAATACTCGCTGAACATGGTCACCATCATGTCCAACACGATCTTTGCCTGGATAGAAAACAGGAGAATACGTTTTAAACATTTAAACGTTAACTGAAACTCATATTGAAGTGATTTCCGTCTCAGTTGTACCTTAGTCAGGTCTGTCGCCGTGCACTCCACAAACACGTTCTTCGTCTTCAGGGTGATTTTCGAATGGTCACCTGGAAAAACACACAAAAAAGAGACAAGTTTTTTTGCCAGAGCTGCAAGAAGTAGTCTGTTAATTGATTTTTACGGATTTTTGGGGATAATTGACTATTTAATGCAAGGAAAAGGCTAAAAGTTTAGTTTTCAGTCTCTCAAAATGTGGATATTTGATGCTTTTTAGTGATTTATATAATACCAATATGAATATCTTTGGGATTTTAGATGGACAAAAAAAAGACAGTTAAAGAAATCAATTTGGATTTAAAGAAAGTTGGACATTTTTCACATTTTAAAAGACCACAATTAAAATAAATAAATAGGCAGATTAATCAATGATGAAAACAATCGTTTGTTTGATTCCCTAATAAAAAAGCATTTCATTACATAGGAATTCATACGTTTATTATCATTGTTTATTACATATTTGCATGTATTTAATTAAAACTAAGTGAAACTATGTTATTGTGTTAGCAGTTGAGTCTGATCTCGGATGTTTCTGAGCTCACAATCTTAGAAAAACACTGATAACGTCTCTTTACATTTTAAAATGAAGGCAGGAATGAAGGCGGTGCTCACCGTTGATGATGGGGGGCATGGAGAGGACGATACCGTTGCGGTCGTAGATGACGGGGTACAGCGGCTTGTCTTCGATGATGTGGAGGTAATGTCTCAGGTGGCTGTCTGTCTGCAGGAGTCAGAAGAGAAAAAGGAATTTAAGAACCACTTATAAAGACAAACGGCTCTTCTGACAAACGATACTGACAAGAAAATGTATCACACGGTCTAATTCAGTTATATTGTGTACGAGTTGTTTGGCTTTCCAGTGGCTGAACATGTTTTCTCCATGGTTGATAAGCACATCTCTGAAAATCCTTTGGATATTGCGGTTGCGAGACATCAGTTTAGTTTATTACATGGCTTAGATGAATACTCGATTCTGATTGGTCAATTCAGAACATGTGACACGTTGTTAATCCAGTAGTACAGACCGCTGTCTTGGACTTATTGACCGTTGTTAAGGACGCTCACATCTGCAGAAAGAAGTTTGGTCGATTGAACTGTTTATCAAAATGTAACAGTTTGAAAAGCAAACTGTCTGCTTGTCTTTAGTTTTCCGCTGTCGTGTGATAGCAACATGGAGGATTCTAACATTACTTATAATATATTTGGAGAGCACAGTCATTTGGAGGAATGGTTAGAGGCTGATGAGTCCCCAGTGAAGAAAAGAAAAAGACAAGAGGGACAAGAAAACAGCGGAGAAGTAAGAGAGGCGAAAAGACAGAGATTTGAATGACAGAGAAATCGACCAAATTGAAGAGGACCGGCATGAATTGAATACAAACCGGACCACATTATGGGCGATGAAACTATTTAAAGACTGGCTGATTGAAAAAAAACAACTAACAGAGTTTGACAGCTACGCGGCAGAAACCCTGAACACGCAGCTGCGGTCCTTTCACGCAACGGTCCAGACCTCAAACGGCAAAACCTATTCGGTTGCCAGTTACTTTGGCATTAGGGCAGGGATATCAAGACACTTTCCAGGGTTCGACTAAATGAACTGCGCTACTTTTAAAACAAGCAACGACGTTTTCAAAAAGCTCCACAAAAACGGGAAAGACGTCAGCCAGCACCACCCGCCTATCTCAGCTGCGGATCTGCGGCTGCTCAGGGCTCCACGGGCGCCGTCTGTGGACACAGCCGGCGGACTGGTCCGGAAAGTGTGGATGGATGTCCAGCTGCATCTTGCCAGACGAGGCAGAGAGGGAAATCGACATTTGAATCAAAGCTCTTTTATTTTGAAACTTGATGCGAATATATATCTCTTGCTCACAACGCCGATACCAAGAATCATAAAGATCCAAAAGAAACGAATAAAGAGATTGACAGATTTTATTTTCGCCAAGCCTGAAAACCAAAATTGCCCCGTTGCCAGCTTCAAAAAGTATGTTTCCCTGTGCCCATCTGACGCCAAAGCCTTTCGAAGCGCTACACAAACCATAGCTTGAGAAGCACGGCAGTACAACTGCTCTCTCAGGCTGGTCTTGGATCAAAAGAGATCATGTCTGTGACTGGGCACAGGTGCGAGAGCAGCCTGAAGAGTTACTGGGCTCTGACAATAACTGAAAGGGAGAAATGGAGCAACCCTTCAGGCTGGGTGTTCCGTTACCCATAATGACCGCCTCGCTGCACATTATCCCTTACGGCCCGTGCACACACAGGCATGAAAAAAATCTTTCAAAGCTTCGCCCATTCACTTGAATGGGGTGACGTAGAAGATTTTGAATCTTCGCCGAACTGCATTGTGGGGAGCGGAGCATGGCTTTGCAAGCACCATGAGCATCAAAGGTTGAAGCAATGTTCAGCTTTTGATGCTCCCGATGCTTTCGAAGCTGGCATCAGCCAATCAAATCCCGTTTATGCAAATCCCGCCAGTACAAGCGCTAGCCAATCAAACCGCGTGCAAGCTGGGAGAGCCAGACCGCAGTTCATTTCCTCATATTCCAAACGAGAAATTACGGTAGCAAATTACCCGGTTCTTTACGACCAGAACTATTTACCGGGATACAAACCGGAGGAACCAGGCATGGAGGGAGGTGGAAGAGACAGTGGGTGAAACTGGTAGGTTTTCGCCTGTTTGGGGATTTTATATCCAGTTTACTTCGTTTTAACATTGCTATTGCTTTGTATGTTGGGGGCGGGAGATTCATGTGATTGGTTGTTGGTCGCGTTGCTCGCAAAAAATCGCCAAGCTTCAGACACGCCCAGCATCAAGATTTTGTTCATGCCTGTGTGTGGACGGGCCGTTACTTATTTGTTTCTAGTGTCGTGGAAAGTCCCCATTAATGGAGCAGCTGTTGTCCCCGGACAGATGATAAAAGACACCTTTTTAAAATCACAATACATCAACAAGCATTAGTTATAAAGAAAGGATGAAAGACAAGCAGATGGAGGCGAAAGGATCAAAGAGAACAATGAAATGCAAATAACACACGTTACTCCATACATTTCACATATAGCATATTAAGTATTCAGGAAAAGTCAGAAAATTGAGAAAAAATCTGAATCTTTTGAGATTTTGAGAAAAAGTCAACATTTTGAGAAATTGAGGAAAAGTCAGAATTTTAAGATTTTTAAGACAAGAACCGTCATTCCTCCATCTTGAGACTGTATAACTCCCTCTCTTGGATATCAGCATGTGAAGGACACTGCTCAGGAACTAGTTGATGCTCTGTATGTGATGACTCCTTCCCTTCTGGAGAGGATCACAGATACATGGATCCTGAGACTGAAGCTCAAGCCAGGGAGAGTTTTCTAACAGTTCCTATAATGTAGCCTTCACAGCAGTACTCAAGTTCACAGAAAAACCTCTCACTTGTCGAGGAGGGGTATTGGGATGAGGCTAGTGATCCTGAGACTGAAGCTCAAGCCAGGGAGAGTTTTCTAACAGTTCCTATAATGTAGCCTTCACAGCAGTACTCAAGTTCACAGAAAAACCTCTCACTTGTCGAGGAGGGGTATTGGGATGAGGCTAGTGATCCTGAGACTGAAGCTCAAGCCGGGGACCAGGGATATTTTCATAACGGTAACACTGACCTTGTAGAGGCTCATGAGCTGGGTGGCGGTGTACTCTTTGGTCTGGTTCAGGGGTTTGAAGCTGATTTCTGCGGGGGGTTTGGCGGTGTACGTGAACGGACCGGAGACGGTGTCCAGGTCGTGAGTCCCGATGGCCACCAGGCTCCTCTTCCTGCATCAACGTGTCAGATATTTCATATTTCAACACCAAGACAAATGGAATAAAGAACAATACAAGAAACAACTAATGGTGATAGATATCAAAAGATGTTATCAGATTTGTTTTTATTGCTTCTGAAAAAAAATATCTATGCCTTTCCATGTTTTATCAACTCACCTGTATTGTCGTTTAAATGTCATGTTTTTATGTCTAAAGACCTGTGCAGCACTTTGAATGGCATTACCTTAGGATATTAAACCATTAAAACAGCCAAATATTACCCTATTTGACTCTAGGAAATATGTTCAAACATGTAGAACAACAATTTGATTGAGAACAGATGCTAATACTGTTATTCAAGTTGTTCATAGTAATACAGAAATGAATACTTCTTAGACCTACTATCTAATTCAGGGGTGCCCACACCTTTTTGGCTGGTGAGCTACTTTTGAAATGACCAGCTCACCGAGGTCTACCAACCAAAAATAAAATCCCAAATTGCAAGGGTTGCTGAATAACACGTTTTATTTATACATGGGATAATAGGGCTGCAACAAACGACTCATTTGATAATCGATTAATCGTTTTATTAATCTATCGATTAATGAAACGACTAATCGACTATTCGGACTATTACTGTATGCCTTGCACAATTTCTCAAACGCTCTTATTTAGCCATCAACTTTTAGATGTAGCTGGAGGTTGTTTTAGGCATGTGGAAACTAACAATGAAGACAAGATGAATACTTGATTCAAAAATACATATATTATTACCGTAAATTAACAAATTGTGAACAAAACTAACATTGCTTTTTATTTAAAGTTAAATAAATAATATTTCACATCAAAAGAAACAACAATGTTTTAACAAATGGTATTAAATAATGTGATGACAGAACTGTAAACAGAATATCTGAAACTTGAACAAACTAAATAACTGAGTTTCCTCTAATCATTAACCCATGTTTGTATCATGTAGTTAACTCCGTGTGTTGCTGCTAGCATACAGAACACCTGACGTGGAAACGTTACTCGTGGATGGAGCTACAGAGCTGCTAGAAAGACAGTCGAACCCGGTGCATTCCTCCGTCTGGATGTGGAGCACTTTTGATAAATGTTTAGACAAATTGCTCGTGTTACCGCCCTGACATGCTAAACTCTATTGGTAACGAGCATTCTCCACCTCGAGAGGGGTAACATTTAACCACCTTGGAGCGCTTCTCTCCGCCATCTCCTCCGTGTGTTGCTGCATGTAGCAGCTGCGTGTGTAAACTGCCCCGCCCCCTCACACACAGACGGGGGGGAGAGATCTCGTCTGGATTGGAAACGCATTTGTTTGTCTTGTTGCATGTTAGAAACGAGTTGGCGACACTAAGACTGCGAGATAATGTTTGTGTAGCAATAATACATGACCTTTCTCTTTCTCAACTCGCTACTCGGAGGGAAGTCGCTGTCATATGCCGTGGGAACACTCCGATAATGCCTCTCCACGTTACCTTTCTTTGGCAGAGCGACGCTTGCTTTACAAATAAGGCAAATAACCTTTGAATGTGACATCACAAACAAATATTCTTCCTCCCATTCTGGGTGGAAGTGGTTTGTCTTTAGCTTCTTGCTTGGTCTGCACTCATTTTGTTGTTTGTCTCTTTAACTTAATTTGAGTTTTCCCGGCACTTGCCTGATTTGGTATCGCTTTGCATTCTGGGTTAACAGACTGGAACGAGATAGGTCGCTTTTTCTGTCAATCAAGTAAACTCCTGAATTAAGTGGCAGGGAGGCCAAGGGAGGAGGGATCAAAACCTGGATTTTTTTTTAATGAATGACTCGCGATCTACCAGCTTTGCCCCCGCGGTCGACGAACTGGGCACCTCTGATCTAATTGATGGCGTGATACAAAGTGACTTTGAAAACGTGTGCTTTGTGTAACAGCTGATCTGACCTGCAGATGTTCTGGTGGAGTTTCTCCTGCAGCTCGATGAAGCTGTCGTAGCGCTCCTGAGTGAAGGTGATGTTCCTCAACACAGCTGCCACAGCATGGGGTCGCACCGCCGCCGTCTGCACAGAAAAATATACAGAAATGATAAGTAAATTCAAAGGTTGTATTGTCATGTGCACAAAGCTACAGTGTCGAAATGGCAATGAAAATCTTCTGACCTGAGCTCCTCCAACAATGCAACAATGAAAAGTAGTGCAAAAAGTCTATTTACACGTCAATAGAATCTGATATGAAGAACAGAATATGTAAGTATGTAAATTAAGACAACATTAGAGCTAAATACACACATGTATCAGATGTTGTTATGGTATTAACCAAACTACTGATAGCTCCAGTGCTCGTGTGTTACCGCCCACCTCCTCTGTGATGATGAGCTTCTGAGGCTCCCCACTGAGCGGGCTAACGCGTCTGTAGCGAGGCGCCTCCAACCTGCAACACAAGCACAAACGTTGCACCCTCAAAAAACAGCCATAACAATGTTTTAAAATTTAGAATTTGAAACCTTAGAAATGTCTCTTTTTTTTGCATTACGCCATGAAATGAAATACAAATGAAAAAACACAAAAATGTCATTATTTTCTGTATACTAAATGCCGTTGAAGCAATTGTATACATTTCTTTATGTAAGTTAATGATCAGCAAACAAAAAACATTTCCAGATTCGGCAAAAACGTCCTCCTGTTTTCTGGGAGGACAAAAATCTCCACTTTCTAAAACAGATTAAAAATTATTATACATTTTCCACTTTCTTGAGAGGATCATAAATACATGGATCCTGAGATCGAAGCTCAAGCCGGTGACGAGCGATTAAACATTTTTAAGTATTCAGAAAAAATCAGAATTTTTAGATTTTGAGAAAAAGTCTGAATCTTTTGAGAAAGCCAAAAGAAATTGAGAAAAAGTCTGAAATTTCGATTTTGAGAAAAGTCTGAATTTTTGAAGATTTTGAGAAAAAGGCAGAATTTTTTGAGAAAAAGTCAGAATTTGAGATTTTGAGAAAGTCTGAATTTTTGAAGATTTGGAGAAAATGTCAGAATTTTTTTGAGAGTGTCAGAATTTGGGGAGATTGAGAAAAAGTCATCATTTTAGATTTTGAGAAAAAGTCAGAATTTTTTGAGATTTGAGAAAAAGTCAGAATTTTTTGAGAAAAAGTCCGAATTTGAGATTTTGAGAAAGTCTGAATTTTTGAAGATTTTGAGAAAATGTCTGAATTTTTGGAGAGTGTCAGAATTTGGGGAGATTGAGAAAAAGTCATCATTTTAGATTTTGAGAAAAAGTCAGAATTTTTGGAGATTTTGAGAAAAAGTCAGAATGCGATCCATTTTTTACCAACTCGAGCCCGTAACTACCAAACTATGGATTTATTTTCAGAGTTTGAATGACATAAATGCAAGTTTGTTGAACTATTTAATCCCATTTTAATGGAAAAGAGGCAAACATCTCTATGGTCAATATCTCCAACCCTCAGCAGCTCACACCAAAACTATCGAGATTAGAAAACAGCGGTACAGGGGCGAGGGGCAAACATGCATTTTAAATACCGGCGTGAACTTTCCATTTAAATCCCTTGAACTCCTTACTTTATCATTCCTGTTGGGAAATACTGAATGTCCTCCTCCAATATGAGAGTAACGTGATAACAAAGGTATCCCAACTGTAGCTGTGAACATGACAGGATGTGTGATTACCTAGAAGAGCATCAGGACTGTTTGAGGCAGATGATAGCTATGTGATTAACATGATGATTCAGCCTCTATGGAGAGAGACATATGACAAGCATGCTCATTTCTGACGTGGAGCTAATCTGAAGTAAACATTGAACACTGCTTTCTATTCCTCCATCTTGTGAGTGTGTAACTCCCTCTCTTGGATATCAGCATGTGAAGGACACTGTTCAGGAACTAGTTGATGCTCTGTATGTGATGACTCCTTCCATTCTGGAGAGGATCACAGATACATGGATCCTGAGGTTGAAGATCAAGCCGGGGACGAGTGAGATTTTCTAACAATTCCTATAATGTAGTAGAGGTGTAACGGTATACGTACCCGTACCGGAATTATTCGGTACGGGCCCTTCGAATATAACGTTAAACGTAAAAAATTGAGAACGTGAACGACTTCTTGGAAGTAATCTCAGGTGCTGCGTCGCAGCATTCAGAGTAATTTGCTCACATTGGGTTCAACGCGTCATAGAGCGAGCAAGTCATTTCATTGGACGAGAGACATACTATGAGAGCTGGTCAGAGGGATGCGTTCATATTTAGTCAGTAATTTGAGGAACTGTCGAAATGGCGAACGCAGATAAAGTTGAGCTCGAAAATCCTCCAGCATCATTGAAGTCTCCGGTTTGGGAACATTTTGGTTTCGCAGTTACGTACAAGGATGACGGACAAAGACAGGTGGACCGAACCAAAGCTGTTTGTCGGCATTGTTCAACTAACATTGGTTACGCGGCTGGCAATACATCAAACTTGCACACTCATTTGAAAAGGCATCACCCGAACGTGAATATCACCGGTACCAAAAGAAAAAAGACTGAAGTGCAAACCCAACTCCCACTAGCATTTAAGCCTCCACCACTCGCAAAAAGTTCAGACCGAGCCAAAGCTATTACAAACGCCAAATATCCTTATGTTGCCATGTTAGCAAAGCGCTACCTGGCTGTATCTGCTACCTCTGTCCCTAGAGAGGGTGTTCTCCACAGCAGGAGACATTGTTAGTGCCAGCAGATCTGCCCTTTCAGCAAGCAATGTGGACAAGTTCATCTTTCTTTAAAGAAACATGAAAATACAATGACAAGCAAGTCCTAATGTCAAACTGGCTGCTTAGGCACTAGTACAGTACAGTTCAAATACAGATTATTTCAGTTCATCGAAATGCTGCACCTTAATGTTTATTTTATTATATCTTGTATTTATTTGAGTGAATACATTATTCACAGTTTAATAATCATTTTAAAAAACCCAAAAATATGTTATGTTTTGTGATAATTTTTTCTGCTGTACCGAAAACATACCGAACCGAACCGTGACCTAAAAACCGAGGTACGTACCGAACCGAAATGTTTGTGTACCGTTAGTCCTCGGACGAGCCCCTCCAGACACAGCAGGTCGTAGCGGTTAGCGGGAACATCGATCTTATACAGGATGACGTCAGACGCTCCCGAAGCCTTGGAGTCGCCCTGCTCTCGGCTGATTATCTCCTTCTCTGAGGTCTGGAGCGGGGCAGAGCAGAGTTCACGGGTTACAGCTGCAAATACTGATTATTTCCAACATGGATTCATCTAACGATCATTTATTTTCAGTTAATGGATGATTGTTTGGCATTTGAAGTGTGAAAAAATGCCAATTACAACTCCAAATGTTTATTTATGGACCAAACATCCCAACATGATTGGAAAATAGCAGATATCGTCTCATTTTAAAGGCTAAAATCTGAGAATACATCAGTTGTTTTGGTAACATTTATAAATAAGGACTGATGACGCAAAGTGGAGAGAATAGGAACAATGACAAAAATAAAAAAGTGCAATCATTAAAGGTGGGGTAGGTAAGTTTCAGAAACCGGCTCGAGTGCACTAAAATTTGAAAGTACACAGCCGAAAAGAATCCGCCCCTTCCTTCAGACTTCCTTACAGAGCACCTCCTCCAACACACATGAACATGACGTCAGCAGACTGGTGAAAGTGGCCGCCTGTTGCTGGCGAGTCATTGAAGTACTGCTGCAATGCACGCCCAATGACGGCACGCCCAATGAGGGCACGAGATACATTTGTGCGTGCACGAGATGGAAGGCTGACAGACAGAGCGGCACTTTTTACAGCACCACGGCTTCCACAGATGAAATTTTTTTATGGATTTTTTGTCAAAGCACTTCAGATATTCATTGCTATCGGGATGTTAAGAGCATTCCATGGAATATACCAAAAAGTGTATCTCGAGCCGGTTTCTGAAACGTACCGACCCCACCTTTAACATAAAAAAAAAATACGAATATAAACAGAAAAAGTATTTAACCACTTAAAATGTGTTATTGCATAAAAGCATGTGTATTAAAGTGGGTTTTAATACGTGATTTAAAAGAGGTTACAGATTTTAAAGCATTATATATTCAGGGTTCATACACTTTTTCACCAATGATTTTCAATGACTTCTCCATGACCTTTACCTAATTTTCCATGACCAAAAAAATGACTCTTTCTCGGCGGTACCACTGAAAATGGTTTATTTTAACATGGAACAGGAAAATAAGGTCTGAAACATGTTGTGCCTCTAAAACAAATCCAATAGGCTTACTAGCTTCACGCTGAAGCAACTAAAATCTCTCACCAGCAAAATACCTCAACAGTTAAATGCCATTTTACGTTTCATGACTATACGATACAGTATTTACTATCATTATAGTATTACTATTTCGGCGATTAGATAACATATAAATTATATTTGAACTTTAGTTACATTTCCATTACTTTTCCAAAACTTTGGGAAAAATATTGTTTTCCATAACTTTTCCAGGGCCTGGAATTAGCATTTTGAATTGCAATGACTTTTCCAGGTTTTTAATGACCGTAAGAACCCTGTATATTATATTGTTGTTCCTTCTGCAACAAAAATTCAAAATGTGTTGATTTACTAATCTTGGACGCTAGTTTTTAGGCTTCAAAAAGCAACACAAACTTAAATGCAAACAGTGTTTTGATCTTTTTCATTACAGTTCACTCACAATTTCATCCAGCTCCAGCCCATACTCAAAGCACAGCTCGTCAAACTCTACATCAGCTGTAACAACAAAACAAACACTTCATTCATAAAACATTTAAATAAAACAGCAGACTGCTCAGATTTAAATGACAGGAGGAAATGATGCAATCACGTTGTCATCAAACACATGCATGTCAAATATCTAACTAACACTACTTTCTTGATGACATTAATATACACAGGCATACGTTAACATTCACGTTTATATTTGGCATTAATTCCCTTTTAAAATGTACGTTTTCATTTAAAACGCTTGTAGTAAAGTCAGAGAACGCTAAAGTTAGCCATTTGTTGCTAACATCAGGCTAATGATTTCATGCAAAACTCTGAGTTTCTCGGTCTTTTAAAAGCCAAAAATGACATTAAATAACCGGCAGATACGTGTCCCATTACTTGAATATGTATTACACATGACTTACTGTATGTTTTGCCCAAAGCTTTGAACAGAAGATCCCTCTTTACTCCGACAGTCGGCATGTTGCGATGCTAATCCTGCTTAGCACAGGGGAAAGGAAGGACCCCGCCAACCGGCTGCAGCTGTCAGGAGAGGTGCCTGACTGAAATACACTGACTGTAGAAATTACATCCAGTTCTTGATAAATGTATTTACAGAAACGGGAGAAGTACTCAGATCTGGTACTTGAGTAAAAGTAGAAGTACCAGAGTGTAGGAATACTCTGTTACAGTAAAATTCCTGCATTCAAAATGTTACTCAAGTGAAAGTAGAAAAGTATTCTCATCAAAATATAGTGAAAGACAGTAAAAGTAGTCATTGTGCAGATTGGTCCATTTCAGAATAATATATATGATATGTTTTATAATGATTGATCATTCAAGTGTTCTCAAAGCTGGTGAAGGTGCAGCTAGTTTGAATGACTTTGTAGACTGCAGGGTAGCTTGTGGATTTACTCCAGGTGGAACTAAAGTCTGATTTAACACTTGATTAGATTTCACATCATTCATCCACATCTGTAGAGTAACTAAAGGTATTAGATACATGCAGTGGAGTAAAAGTACACCATTTACCTCTGGGACTCATTTATAACGCCGTGCGAAGGATTCACGTGGGAAGGTTGCTTATGTAGTAGAAATCCAAAAAATAGGTACAGGGCCCTTCTCACTTCTCTTATTTTTTATTTCCTCGCTCCTCGGTCTCGGTCTCACCGGAAGTTGATTTGTCTGCGCCATCTCTTATTTTTGCCCGAGGACCGAGGAGGGAGGAGCGAGGAGCGAAAACAGAGGAGCTATAACCGAGGAACCACCAGACTTCGATGAAATCCTCAGACACTCGCCCCGCCCCCTTACTGTGTATCGCTCACTGATTGGACGAGGCAGTGCATGCACTGATCTGATGCTTCTTGACATGAGAGCAGTTTCCCAGCGGAGTGAAGAAAACACATGAACCTCACGGGAGTCACTCCTCAGTTTATACCGTGTTTTGTTTCAATTAATGTTTCATTTAGTTACAAATATGTGATATATCTGAACAACAAAGTGGTCAAAAATCATTTTCTTCATTTATTGGAAACATTTTCATGATCGCTTTTTTCGTTTTACATTTTAAGAATGGCGTTGATCTTTTTTGAGAATTAGTTCTTATTTTATTTAATGTATTTGGGTCTACAACAGATGATACAAATGTTTGTGTCAGTAAATGTGTACTAACAGAGGCGGGGTGTGTGTGGAAATAACGGGGACAGAGCTGGCTCATGGATGTTTAATAAGAACTGGATACAGCGTGGGAGGCGGGGCCTCATTCATTCCAATGAGAGTTGCTCAATGGCGCATGATGACAAAATGGCCGTCCGGAGTTGTCCAATATGGCGGACCATCTCGCACATGTGCAGTACCGATCGGGCAGGGGGACGGATCGGGTAGTGACCAAGCCCCCAGGAAGTGCGCCGGACTCAGATGAAAATATTCGTGCTGGCCAAACAGCGGTACTACACTTCCGTTTGGTTGCCAGGCCCGGAAACACTTTTTCCCATTGACTTACATTGGGAAAGAATGGTCTGTAACTCGTTGGATAATTTTTTTTAAACTAAATAAACTACCCAGTATGAACACTTGTATAGCCCTTATTAAAAACATTCGTTCCTCAAGTTGTAATAATGTGCTAATAACGTTATTCTGAGAGTTATTTCCCTCGGCATTATGAACGTGCATCTAACCCACGGGACCGCGCCGCCCGGCACGTTCATGTTACGTGTCCCGACCAATCAGAGCACACTGTGCTCACAGGGAGGGTGGGGGCTGGAGCTATTGGAGCTACAACGAACCGTTAAAGGCAGAGAGTGAAATTCAGTGAATACACGTAGTTTACAGAGATGCTGTATGAGAAACCAATGTGAGTTGCGTTTTTCTTTACCCATGGATGCACAATAAGAACGGACCCATATCGTCTCACTGCCACGGAGCTGTAATAATGGATATATTGCACATGTTTGCCGTAATTCATTATTATACTACATGGGCTGTATGATGAAATCTTGTACCGTAAATATTGTATTAAATAAAGTTAATATTACTTATTATTATAAGTATATATATTATATATATTAGTGCTGTCAAAATTATCGCGTTAACGGCGGTAATTAATTTTTTGAATTAATTGCGTTAAAATATTTAACGCATTTAACGCATGTGCAGAATGGCCCGCCCCATACGTGCCACCAGTGGCAGCACCAGGGTATGGCTGGGGTAGGCCACACCCATACCAAGAAATGGCTTAGCCCCACCATGAAAAATGATGTTAAAGTAAGCAAAATAAAGTCCGCCAACTCGCGCGGAGTAAATTGCACAGACAGCAGTTAGTCAGATTGATTTCAGTAGCCACTTGTCTGGAAATACCGAAGACCAGAAACGGTTTTGAAAACTTTTGTCACGTAGTGATCGTCTTCTCAAAAGAACATCTTTGATAATGTCGGTGTTGTTGCAGGAAGTCCAGACGGAGAATACTTTTGCTGTAGTACAGGGGTGCACATATCTGGTACGCAGGTTATGTGCGTAATCTGAAACTTGTGTCACAAAGCGCATTTGCGTACCGACGTACTTGTGAAGCTTTTCCAGAAGGCGGTTAGATCACCGGACGACAGAGTCGGTCTCCGTGTGCACAGACAGGGCTGCTGTTAACGTCGGTCTGTACAACGGAATTGTGCCAAAACTACGCCAACCGGCTGCGGAGGGAGACTTTCTTCCCCTTCACTGGAGAACTGCGCTAAAACAGCTGATCACAACGGTCGCACTCTGTGGTCACGAAGTACTCCACTAGCCGCCCCCCGTCGACTTTCCTGAAGTACTCCCCCGTTGATAGAAATCAACACGTAATGAATTAAGACCCCACGGTTTGATGATTGATAGGTGTGTGGGTTGTCTTTCATTTTGACACGCAGAAAAATGTTATAATAAACATACATACTGTGTTAAATGGATATATCCGCCTTCTTTCATTTATCTTTCCATTCCCACAACAATATACATAAAGAAATGGCATATTTTGGACATAGTTACAATGGTGATTAATCATGATTAATTAATTTTTAAGCTGTGATTAATCTGATTAAAAATTGTAATCGTTTGACAGCCCTAATATATATATATATATATATATATACAGTGCAATCATTCTTTCATGCTAAATGAAGCTCTGTTGGATATCACTAGATCCTGTTACAGCGTAATATAAGTACATAACATTGATGTGAACATTAGCATAATTACTAGCTAGCCGCTAGCTGCTAACTGCCGCCTTGTTAATATCAAATCCATCATAATAACAATCCATTACCATGCTGTCATGAACGCACGGTGCTGTTACGTCTACGCAAATTCACGTGCTTAATGTGAACGAGCCTTTTGGGCGGCGTGGTTAAAGTTGCGCATGCTCTATGAGCGCACATACGGGTACTTCTCAGGCATGCCGGGTAATCTGTGACGTTTCGCTCTCTCAAAGGTTGGGCCATTTTATCATCATGCGCTAATGAGCAGCTCTCATAGGAATGAATGAGGCCCCGCCTCCCACGCTGTATCCAGTTCTTATTATACATCCATGGTAGTGACAGGCCCAACTTTTGAGAGAGCGAAACGTCACAGATTACCCGGCATGCCTGAGAAGTACCCGTATGTGCACTCATAGAGCATGCGCAACTTTAACCACGCCGCCCAAAAGGCTCGTTCACATTAAGCACGTGAATTTGCGTAGACGTAACAGCACCGCGCGTTCATGACAGCATGGTACTGGATTTATATTAACGAGGCGGCAGTTAGCAGCTAGCGGCTAGCTAGTAAATTATGCTAAGTTACACATCAATCGTTATGTACTTTTATATTACGCTGACATCAGGATCTAGTGATATCCAAGCAACAGAGCTTCATTTAGCATGATACTTGTGTGGGTTGTACATGAAACCACTTGGTAATATATAAAAAAGTATATGTTGAAGCCTGTTATGATCAATTGTGAGTTAAAACTTTATCTAAGAAGTAAAGCTGATGATGGATTACTGTGGTGGAGTTAAAATAACAATAGCCTATTTCTTTTTGAAATGTGATGAGTAAAAGGATAGTAACTGTGATTATTCATGTTAAGTAGCCCACAAGTAACTAAAACAATTGCAAGTGCAATAAGAAGCTACAGGAACGTTAATCTACGTCGGTAATATTAACTTTATTTAATACAACATTTACGGTACAAGATTTACATCATACAGCCCATGTAGTATAATATTTTACAAATGATGAATTACAGCAAACATGTGCAATATATCCATTATTACAGCTCCGTGAGATGGCAGTAAGGCGATATGTATGAAGGTAGATATGGTCCCTTGTTATTGTGCATCCATGGGTAAAGAGAAACGCATGTAGTACTGAACACGTAACGTGAATTTGCCGGACGGCGCGGTCCCGTGGGTTAGATGCGCTGTTCATAATGCTGAGGGAAATAACTCTCAGAATAACGTTATTAGCACATTTTTACAACTTGAGGAACGAATGTTTTTAATAAGGGCTATACAAGTGTTCATACTGGGTAGTTTATTTAGTTTAAAAAAAATTATCCAACGAGTTACAGACCTCTCTTTCCCAATGTAAGTCAATGGGAAAAAGTGTTTCTGGGCCCAGCAACCTAAAGGACTGATGGGTCCTCCACGGTCCTCCACGGCTCCTTCATGGATGCATTTCCGGCAACAAAGATGTGACGCACGGCCGGACTGATCTCAGCCAATGACAGCTCTGCATGCATCCCCTGGATATTATTTTATTAACTGCTTTCCGACGCGATGTTTACAGTGAGAACAGCTATGAGGTCCGTGCAGAAAGCAGAGCAGTGTGTATAATATATATCACTCAGTATAACAGGCCTACTCTTTTTATTTGCTTTAGTTTAGTAGATATCTACAAAGAGTCGATATTTTTCTAAAACCATTTAGTGCTTCACATAATAAAATACACAACGGCTGTAGCCTGTTTTAGGAACTGTACCTTTATATATACAGTCTATGAACTGTACACTATAAAAAAGGATTTTGGAGGGTAGTATATATTATCCAAGCAAATCATTTAAATTGTACTCAAGGTATATAAGTGAGCATTGTTAGTATATATGAATGGGTAAATTCTACCTACACTACCTAATTTATGACAGTACCAACTGAAACACAAACAATCTGGGTAAAATCTACTTGAAGACATTAGGCCCACCCTGCCCCTTTGCGCATGCGTCTGCGGTGATTCTTAGCTGCAGGCCAGAGGGACAGGTTCTCTTTCGCGCCTTCCTCCTCCTGGTGTGTGGAAATGTTGGAAGGTAAGATGTCCTACATATAAATGTTCACGTTTTTTGAGGTTCATCACAAGACTTTGTCTGCTTGCTTCACTGTTAGACAAGGAATTTAAGTTTGTTCTCATCTATTACTCACTGGAAGTCGGTCACTGATGCTAGATAGCTGTAGCTAACATAGGAGCTAAGAGTAAAGCGCTATGATGCTTAGCTCCATATTGTTAATAATTGTTATTACAGCAATAATGTGCATGTTGACGGCATGCCGTCTGAAATGAGTTAAGCGTCACGGCGACAGTTGTTAATGTAAGCTAACCAGCCAAGTTGTGTTTCACGTTAGCATCGTGCATGCTTAGCAGAGAAGGCTATTGTTTGCTAGCTAAGTAGTAACAAGAACAGCGCGCGGAAGGCGGCATTCGTTTAAATCAACCTTTGAAGTTGGTCGTCCTCTATATAATGTGTGTTTGTCCAATGTTATTTTCCACACAGTATCCAATGGACATGCATACGTGATGCACACTGCAAAAATCAGTAGCCGTTTATTAAATAGCATGTCAGTTCAAGTAATATGACGAACTCTGACCCGGTTGAGTAGTATTGAGTACAGTAACGGTTTGCGGGGGACACATTCAAATGATGCACAAGGCTAACTAAGTTGAAGCTAGCTTGTAGCATCTCTCTTAAGGCCCTGACACACCAAGCAGTCACAAGAGGACTCGCCGACGCCGGCTGTTGCGTCGCCGTGTTCTCCTGCTTCTTGGCCATGTGTCGCAAGGGAACACACCGCAAAGACTTCAGTGCGTGAGTGGCAATAACTCTCCTTACCAGCAGGCGGCGGTAGTGTGTATTCGTCATTCAAAAGAGGCAACAACCGGAAGACAGAGAAGAAGAACAGACCGTGATATAAACAAACAACCAATAGCGTGTGCGTTCCATTTTCACTCTCGTCCATCGAAAACATGTTTCGTCTGGCACTGGAGCTTGATTTGGGTTCTGCCCGCTCTGTATTAATGTCATGTTGACAGATTATCATCATGTAGGCGTTGATAAAAGCGCATTCTAATGTTGTGTTATGTGTGTATGAAGGTGCGAAATAAAGTTTTGCATTGCCTATCCTGCTATTTGTGTTCTTTTAATCACACAGCGATAAGAAACGATAACAATGTGCCTACATAACTGTCAGTTGCAGCCCTAGCATTAGTATTGGTTATAGTAACAGCTACAACATTAAAATACTTCGAGGCAGATTGAGGAGGATAATGGGAGAATGAACAGAGAAACATCCATCTGAATAATAATAACTTTATTTGTATCGCACCTTTCATACAGGGGATTGCAGTTCAAAGTGCTTTACATCAGTAAGAAATAAGATATACAATCAGTGTAAAACAAGCAGCAAGAGCAAAGCATCAAGTGGGATCAAATAATGCAGATATATTATATATATATACAGTTGCAAGAAAAGTATGTGAACCCTTTGGAATTACCTGGATTTCTGCATAAGTTGGTCATAAAATGTGTTCTGATCTTCATCTAAGTCACAACAATAGACAAACACAGTCTGCTTAAACTAATACCACACAAACAATTATATGTTTTCATGTTTTTATTGAACACACCATGTAAACATTCACAGTGCAGGGTGGAACAAGTATGTGAACCCCGAGGCTAAAGACTTCTTCAAGAGCTAATTGGAGTCAGGAGTCAGCCAACCTGGAGTCCAATCAATGAGACGAGATTGGAGGTGTTGGTTAAAGCTGCCCTGCCCTATAAAAAATACACACCAGTTTTGAATTTGCTATTCTTAAGAAGCATTGCCAGATGTGAACCATGCCTCGCACAAAAGAGCTCTCAGAAGACCTACGAATAAGAATTGTTGACTTGCATAAAGCTGGAAAGGGTTACAAAAGTATCTCTGAAAGCCTTGATGTTCATCAGTCCACGGTAAGACAAATTGTCTATAAATGGAGAAAGTTCAGCACTGTTGCTACTCTCCCTAGGAGTGGCCGTCCTGTAAAGATGACTGCAAGAGCACAGCGCAGAATGCTCAATGAGGTGAAGAAGAATCTTAGAGTGTCAGCTAGAGACTTAAAGAAATCTCTGGCACATGCTAACATCTCTGTTGACGAATCTACGATACGTAAAACACTGAACAAGAATGGAGTTCATGGGAGGACACCACGGAGGAAGCCACTGCTGTCCAGGAAAAACATTGCTGCACGTTTGAAGTTTGCAAAAGAGCACCTGGATGTTCCACAGCACTACTGGCAAAATATTCTGTGGACAGATGAAACCAAAGCTGAGTTGTTTGGAAGGAACACACAACGCTATGTGTGGAGAATCCAAAGGGTTCACATACTTTTTCTTGCAACTGTATATATATATTAATCCCAACAGGCCACCTTGTTTATGGTTTGATTCAGTTTTAGTAGAATATAAAATACATGAATGAATGATGAAATGAGCACAAAGTGACATACTATAATTATATTGAGGTACTTGAGACTAATCCTGCAACTGTATAGCTCTGCTCCACAACAGTTCGAGAATGAAGAAACCATCACGTATGAAAGGCGACATGTGAATAGGGGCAGAAAAAGGGCTTGCACATTTACATTTCAATCTTGAACAATGAACAGCGGTAGACCGTATCTCATTTAGTATCATCATCCTGCGCTTCGCCGGAGGCCTTCGAGTGCTGAGTGTGCTTGGCCTCTCTCCGAGCCGCGGTGCCGGTGTGGTGCAGATGGTGGATTCTGCCAGGGGAGTGCAGGGCTCAGCATCAAAGTGGAAGGACTCTTCGTGGTGCTCGTCGAGGTTTCACTGCTGGTGCCACCGGGGGTGATTCTGCAGCCACCGGACGTTCCTTACATTTTTTTAAATAAATTCACAGTTAGTTGGATTTAATACCATGGCTTCTTAAAACTGTTTACTAAGCATTCATAACAAAACAATACCCTGAAATGTGTGTGCCATTAGTTTGGGGTGTGGTCAAGTGTGAGAGGTACATTGTAGACACGATGGGATCGATGGGCAATTTGACTGGGCCTGACATTTTTAATATAAGTTAGAAATCTGTTTTTGTTTTTAATCGCTGCCACACATTTTTACAAATCATTTAAAAAAAGTCAATCCCTGGTTTTATTGATTAGGCTTAAGGCTAGACCACAAAGCCTATATTGTATAATAGCTTCTTGTTAATATGCCTAATTTAAAGTGAATATGCTTTTCTTTCTTTCTTTTCAACATGGAGGACGAGCATGACAACGTCGTGGACCAAACTACAGTATGAAGGTGCTTGTGATCCGTGATGCCAGGGACAGGGGACCAGCAGATGTGTCCATGGTCAAAGAGCAGTGTTTCTCAAACTTTTTCATACCAAGGACCACTTAACCAATAAAAAAACACTCGCGGACCACCTAACTCCACAAATATCAAAAAACACTTCGTTTTTCTTGAACAGATTACAAATCGCCTGAAAATGGTACAAACAAGTGTCAACATGTGTGACGAAGGTGTTGCGCTGGGCTATATCATGCAATCGAAAGTGAAACTTAAGCTCGCTCCATTGCGGAGATATTCCCGCGAGAGTGCGGAAAACTGAAATTTATTTATTTATTTCAAATATGAAATGTTACCAATATACTCACGGACCACTAGGGGGCGCTCACGGACCACCAGTGGTCCGCGGACCACACTTTGAGAAGCACTGTCATAGAGGGAGACAGAGTTTTGTGCAGAAACAAAAGCATGCGCATTGTTGATGGGATTCATCTCTACGCCCTCAACCTGGAATACCCCAACAAGCTCAAATACACATTTGAGGTATTTTAAAAACTGTTTTTGGAGCTTGATGGAGCCAAGCTGCTCAAACAGGTCCAGAGCCTCAAATAAACAATTTGTTCTGAAGTGGAAGTTGACTTGTTTTAGTGCCGAGTGACTCAAACACAAAATAATGTGATGTGGAGAAACCTTTTTCTGTTAAAAGTGGACTGTTTACTGGCACTTCAAGGTTTTAATAGTTAAGTAAATTGCACTTGGAAGATTATGTTAAAAATGTTTGCAATTCCCATGCACTTTACTGTTAAAACAATGTGATTGTATGACTATTTTGAAGATTCTGCTTAGTGTTAACAATTGAAATGCACTTAACTGTTTAAATAATCTCAATGTATGACCATATTGCACTTATACATTTTTTATCATTTGGTCAATAAAAAAAAACATGATCAATAAAATCTTGTGTGTGGCAATATATTGTTTACTGGTAACCTTACTAATAAAGTAATATTAATGTGTAATATGGATCAATTATTAAGTAAATAGCTGCCTACAATTAGGAGTAAATATTACTCATTTATAAGTAATACGTTTCAATAAGTAATTGAGATAGATTTTACTTAATTTCTTAAAGTAAGTCTTATATATTAAATATTAGTAACCTTTACCCAAAAACATTGGGTAAAATCTACTCAAAAGAAGTGTGTGCAAATTGTTACCCCCATTTTATTGAGTAGATCTTATAGGTGGATTTTTACAGTGTATGTGCGTGTGGTTGGTACAGTGTGTAGGTGTGTGTGTGTACAGTGTGTAGGTGTGTGTTGTACAGTGTGTAGGTGTGTGTGGTACAGTGTGTGCGTAGATGCAGCGGACAGACAGGTCTCAGTTGGTTTGGTGTCCTCTGCTTACTTTTAATACTTGTAAATAAAACTTTTGGCCCGTAATTTATTTTCCTCATTGTAGCGACCAGAGTGGGGAGGGGGGGGGGGGATATATCCAGTCTCTGATTGAGTTACGTTATTATGAGAGTGCTCTGTTTGATTCTGAAATTGTATATATTTGTTAATGTGTGTGTGTGTGTGTGTCCGCATCTGTAGCCTGTTATTGTCTCATTACACCGCACTGTGAATGAATCAAAGTAAATAAGTCATCATGAACACATCTGTCCATCAGACAGAGGGCTGCTGTGCCTCCTGTCATCATTAATGGACGTCTCTTTAAAATGACCGCTCAGAGGAGAGGAGTTCTCATTTCTCTAACCGCCTGCTGCTTCCCCTCCTCTCTCCTCGGCTCCCCTCCTCGGCTCCTCCGCTCGCATCTCCTGTGGGCGGGACTAAGTCTCGAGGATAGGAGTCGAGGAGGGGAGTCGAGGAAGGCATTGCGTTCCAAGAATGCAGGGTTGTTGGTTGTTCCTAGAGTCTCTAAAAGTACAATGGGAGCCAGAGCCTTTTCTTATCAAGCTCCACATTTATGGAATCAGCTTCCAGTTTGTGTTCGGGCGGCAGACACCCTATCCGTTTTTAAGAGTGCGCTTAAGACCTTCCTTTTTGATAAAGCTTATAGTTAGGGCTGATTAGATTCAGCCCCTAGTTTTGCTGATATAGGCTTAGTTTGTCGGGGGACATCTTACTTCTTCCTTCTCTCTGTCTATACCTGTGTACTCTCATGTTCCCATTAACCCAGCTTCCCCAAATTCCTTTCTTTTTGGTGTCTATATACGCTGGGATCCGGAGTCATGGATGATCCTGCGGTCCTGTGTCCTGCATCGCGAGCCCTGGATCTTGAGTCGTGGCTGTGGTCATGGATCATAGGTCCTGGATGGATATCCTCGTGGATTCATCTTCCTATTATACACACATGCATTTCCAAACATTTGGACTACCTATGTTGCAAATGTATTATCTTTTCAATTTACACACGGCATCTATTGCACGTCTGTCCGTCCTGGGAGAGGGATCCCTCCTCTGTTGCTCTCCCTGAGGTTTCTCCCATTTTCCCTTTAAAACTGTGGGTTTTCTTCGGAAGTTTTTCCTTGTACGATGTGAGGGTCTAAGGACAGAGGGTCTAAGGACAGAGGGTGTCGTATTGTCATACTGATATTCTGTACAAACTGTGAAGACCACTGAGACAAATGTAACATTTGTGATATTGGGCTGTATAAATAAACATTGATTGATTGATTGATTGAGTTAGAGAAATGAGAAAGGGCCTATGAGTACAGCCTCAGAATAACTCTAAACAATGAACATACAGTACAATCATATCTTCATGGAATCAATTTGTATCAATATTGTATATATTCCTATTGAATGATTGTGATTGAAAAAAAGCCTATTATCTAAAATAAGCTATAACTTATAATTAACTATTTTATACACTTTTGTACTTATTTGTTATATCTTGCTATTTAAACGTGTGTTGATATAGCATTTTTATGTTGCTGCTGTAACATGCAAGTTAGCCGCTTGTGGGACTAATAAATGAACTTTTCTTGTATCTTTCTCATGGTTGTATATTAGCCTATATATTTTTATCTATTTTGCCGAAATCCATTTTAACATATGAATATAAGATATGATTAAATATACTTTGTTACGTTATTACAGCCAACTTTTATGTTTCAAATTCAGTTTTTCCCCCTTTTTATTTATTTATTCAGTGTTCATTGTTGCCGTTAAGATTCATACGACATCATGTGAGGAGCGGTTTATGTTTTTTCTGTTGATTTTTAAAACCCTGTCTGAATTGGAACCTTTGAATTGTGTTACCATGGAAACACCAGTGCATCTTTCAAACCTGACCCACGTGAAGACGTCCATTAACCGGCACGAGTTATTGAAACTACTTTCACACATCAACGGTAAGAAAAACAGCGTTTCTGCAGCTGGGTCGTTTCTATGCGATGTTTACGGGAGCTATTGTTTGGCTGGCAGAGGGAGATTTATTTTACTCTTTCAAACTTATTTTGATATTTAATGAAAATAGAGTTTGTTGTTCTGCATGTTGGATACTGGGACTGAAATGTATGTCCTGCTTTCTCTGCACAAGACTGACTTTTTCTCTTTATTTATATTTGTAATATATAGCTTTACCTCTTTTTAAAGCTGCATTTATTTAAAAAATTCACAAACTAAAGCACAACAAGATATGTCTCTATGATGTGTCAGATGTGCACGTGTCTAACTGGATGGACTCCATCTCTCTTTGAGCTTTGTGGTAGTGATTGTTTTGTCAAATTAATGGTCTCAAGGTTAACATTTAGAAAAACACAAAATGTTTATTTTAATTCCTGTAGTTGGCTAATAAGTAATATGGTAATCTCTGTTATTGCAGATGGCTGAACTTCAGGTAGACAATAACACAAGCAGCAGAATGACTTCATCAGCAGAGGTAAGTTACTTTAACTTTTAAAAGTGAGAATCCTGGTTAAATAATTATTCATATTTGAGTGAAAACAATGACATTCTGTTTAAAGTTTAGCCGTCTAGAGTCCTGTTGTTGATACATGAGATTTCAGTTTTCAGAATTGTGTGCATGGTGGATTTTCGAGTGTAAACAATGAATAATAATTTTTAAAAAAAACTTCCTATACTGAGTGAATCATAATGTATATATTGGTTGCTAGGAAACATCTGGCAAAATCAATCAAACATGTAAGCAGGAAATCACCTGTATCAAAGAGTGAGTTAGATAAAGCTACAGTAGCATATGGAGATGGTAACATTGAATCATTCAAATGTACTGAAATGATGTCATCACAACATGATTATTCAGTGGTAGGCTACAACGAGGCATTTTTGGGTTTCATTGAAAACCTTACTTTACTTCTGTCACATCCATTTTTTACTTTTTTCTAGACATTCATATGTGTCCTCTAATACACTTGTGTCTCGTTTTCTGTTCATTTGTTTTTTTGTTTAATAGGAAGAGACCTACAAAAACACAGATAGACTTTATGACGAGGGGGAGAAGAGTATCATCGGAGAACAGCTGGATCAACATCAGTCTACAGCCACGACAGCAAAACCACACTCCTGTGACCAGTGTGAGAAGAGTTTCTGGGGTTCAGGGACTTTGAAGAGCCATAAACTTACCCACACTGGAGAAAAACCTTTCACCTGTCACGAATGTGAGAAGAGCTTTAGCCAGGCATTCAATTTGAGGGTCCACCAGAGAATCCACACTGGAGAAAAACCTTTCACCTGTCACGAATGTGAGAAGAGCTTTAGCCAGGCATTCAATTTGAGGGTCCACCAGCGAACCCACACTGGAGAAAAACCTTTCACCTGTGACCAATGTGAGAAGAGCTTTAGCAGGTCAGGCCATTTGAAGGCCCACCAGCGAACCCACACTGGAGAAAAACCTTTCACCTGTCACGAATGTGAGAAGAGCTTTAGCCAGTCAGGCCATTTGAAGGCCCACCAGCGAACCCACACTGGAGAAAAACCTTTCACCTGTGACCTCTGTGGGAAAAGTTGTAGCAGGTCAAGCTCATTGAAGATCCACCAGCGAACCCACACTGGAGAAAAGCCTTTCACCTGTGACCAGGGTGAGAAAGGTTTCAGGGACTCATGCAGTGTGAAGCTCCACCAGCCTACCAACGACGGAGAGAAACATGATGTCTGTGCTCACTGTGAGAAGAGTTTCAGAGAACTAGACCACTTGAAGATCAGCGTACCGCACATGGGAGAAAACCTTCACTAGTGCAGTGAGACTGTTCAGAAAGAGTGAGGTGGACTGTTGGACACAACTCGCTGTTAAAATATGTTGTGTGGATTTTAAAAATTGTTCAATTATTCTCAATAAAATGAATATGCATGCACTTAAGTTCTTTTTTTCAACAGAAAAAACACACACAAAGCTCCTTGAAGAACAAGGCACCACCGAAACATAAATATAAGAATGTTATATACAGAGTTGGGTGTAACGCGTTACAAAGGTAGTTACAAAGTAACGCGTTACTGTAATAATATTACTTTTATCGGTAACGGAGTAGTGTAACCAGGCTTGGAATTTCGTCATTTTAGGGGCAAGGCCATTTGGCCTTTGGTGTTACACATTTTTTCAGGGCACAAAGGCCATATGCCAGGGCACAAAGGCCATATGCCAGGGCACAAAGGCCATATGCCAGGGAACAAAGGCCATATGCCAGGGCACAAAGGCCATATGCCAGGGCACAAAGGCCATATGCCAGGGCACAAAGGCCATATGCCAGGGCGCAAAGGCCACATGCCAGGGCACAAAGGCCATTGAGGGAAACATTTGGATTTGGAGCTTGCAAATAAATAACACGAATGACATGGAAAACAAATCACTTTTTTAATATCAATAATGTCAAACATGATATCATCATATAGGCCTATGCCTCCTTAGTATTACCGTATATAAAATAAAATACTTTACTTTGAATAATTAGTGTTTGGTATGTTTTCCATATGCTACTTCTCCAATTCACAAATCCAAAATCAAATCAAAAAATCTAAAATTCTATTAATATGTAACAAATATATTCAATTTCAGAGCAGAAGAAACAGCCTTCAAGGGTCAAACTCTGCACATACATCATTCAGCAGTGCACAGTGAAGTGTGTGTGTGCGCGCGCGTGTGGGTGTGTACGAGAGTATCTTTAATCAACTCCTCACAGCTCTGGTCAGAAACTGGACAAAAGTTAAACATGTACAAACCACAGACTGTCATGGCGAATACAATCGCTGCTTTAATTCTGTCTTTAGGACGTTGTTGTGAGTGTGGACGGAGCAGCTACAGGTTAGTTTAGCCTGATTGATCCATTCAGAAAACACGCATTTTAAAAGGTTTCTCGCTTGCCGTCTTATCTGCAGACTTGTCAAAGCATTAATTCATGTTTTTTACTAACCGGTATCAGTATTTAGTTACTTCGGCATCATTTTGAAACGTGTATTACAATAAATCACGGTCAAATATGTTCATTTTGTAGCAGTTGGTTTCCACCACAGTATTTACATGGAATAAGCCCCGCCCCTCTCCAGCGCGTTCTGTTTGAATGACAGGAGTAAACAGCTGACAGCCGCGGTGAAACTCCAGTGGTTAGAGCGATGAGAATATTCGCATCACGTCCGTTGTGAACGCAGCATAATGCAGTTCAGAAAACACTGTTCTGTCGCTTTTAAAGCAACTTCGAGATTTTAACAGTATCAGGGGCACACAGGCCATGGTGGCCGTAGGACGTACAATTATTTGTGGGGCATAACGGCCAGACCGTGGGGCTACGACGGCCATGGCCGTCATGGCCGTCGTGAAAATCCTACCCTGAGTGTAACGCGCTACTTTTATAATTCAGTAATCACACTACAGTTACTAACATTGCCCCGACACGCGTTACTTCGTTACTTACTAAAATCAGTCATAATCAAACCTCAACAAACACCTGCAAAGAACACATGCTAAGGTGAAGCTAACGCACAGCTATTTGTTGTTTGTTTATATCACGTAGTCTGTTCTTCTTCTCTGTTTTCCGGTTGTTGCCTCTTTTGAATGACGAATACACACTACCGCCGCCTGCTGGTAAGGAGAGTTATTGCCACTCACGCATGCGCAGTTCGTACGTGCTCGGCTGAAGTCTTTGCGGTGTGCTCCAGTCTGGTTCCAGGAGGACACGCCGACGCAACAGCGTGAGCAGAGATAGACTGCGCAAAATATACAGATATCAGGAGACAGAGGACAGCCATGGTCAGATAGGAAAACATTCAGGAGAGAACATTTGAAACTTTAGCAGTCTGCGTGATCTGCCTGCAGGGAGGGGCGGGCCGGCCCTGCGAGTAAAGTAACGAGTAAAGTAACGAGTAAAGTAACGAGTAAAGTAACGAGTAAAGTAACGAGTTACTTTATGTAGAGAGTAACGAAGTAGTGTAATATATTACTTTTTTTTAAAGTAATATGTAATATATTACTTTTTTTTTCGTAACGACCCCATCTCTGGTTATATATATATATATATTTAAGCGATAGCTCACGACAGGCCGTGGTATATGCTCATTATATCACAGCTAAGGGGCGTGGTTCGGCCCGACGCGAAGTTAGTTTAGTTTGCATAATTTCTGTAAATGCAGCGTTTTTTTGTTGTATTTGTTTTCAGGATTTGTTTGTTTGTCATTTCATTATTTGCAGCTGTTTCCTGCTTATGTATGCGTTTTTGGCCATTGTTCCGCGTTTGCTGCCGGCCACCGTAAATATGATTTACATAAAAAGCCTTAGCCCTTTTCAATGTATTTTGGTTTATGTTGTGTTTTGTATGCACCTGTTCCTCAGGGTAAATCATGAAATATCTGAAAGCCAAGTTGTATTGTTCTTGTAGATGTTTCTATTGTAAAAAGGTGTTTTCCAACCACCAGATGGTAGTGTCGACCTGCTTAATGCTTACATGCATTCTGCAGCTCACACACTGTTGAAGTGAAATGAGCTGCAGAACCACCACTGTTGAATTTCGCAAACTAAAGCAAAACATCGACTGGTTGTATAATGAAGCTGCTAGATGAATAATGGCGTAGCCGCAGACACTTACCTAGTTCACAGCTGATCTTTTTTGAATGAACGCATGTGTTCACGCAGCTGCACGAAGCGACACATTTCTATAATAATCTTGTATATGATCCGCATTTAGGGAAATTCATCATCGCTTAGAGTTTGCTCAAAGTGCAGCATTGTCGTTAAGATTTAGACAATATAAGATAAGATAAGAGGTACTTTATTGATCCCAAATTGGGAATTGTTTGCGTTGCAGCATAAAAAACAAGGCATTGCACAGAAGTAGAAATAACAATTCTAAAATGTAAACATCTCAAAATAGAAATAAAACAGAAAATATAAACAGTGTAACAAATGTCTTCGTCTTCATTTCTCATCTTTACATTTCCCTGATTCTGAAGAGGTGTTTTTATGACTGCGTGCGCGTTCATGTGGTTGCACGAGTAAGTACCGGCCCGCGCGCATACCCATCAGCTCTTTGTGACAGTCAGTAACCCATAGTAACGCGCGGTACAGTCAGCCTCCTTCCAGCTGTGCCCGGCCCTCAGTTTAGCACGCGCCATCTCCACGAGTCCAATCATAATGAAGACAACCCCCCCCCCCCCCCTGATTGTCACTTCCGGTCTGCGGAGAGCAGCTCAGAGCCGGTGGTGCTGCAGCCGAGCGGTGAGTTTATTTCTCATTTATCGAAATGTTTTTGTGATGCTACTTTATTCCCACGTGAGTCAGATGCTGTAGTTAAACGCCCCAAAGAAAGATTGTGAAAGTTGGACTCTATTCTAAGTTATACATAAATACAGTGGTGGAAAGTAACTAACATTGATTTAATTACACTGTAATCTGAGTTTTTTAATTTGAACTGTATTTTTATTTAAGTGTATTTGAAGCGTACTAAGTATTATGTTCGTAACCTGTATTTAAATCAGGCTTTATAATTATTTGAGTGACTGAGATCATGTAAGTGTATTTCAAGTGTCCTATGTATTAATTTATTGAGCTGTACTTAAATCAGGTTTAAAATGGTTTGACTGATAGAGGTCATGCAATGTTATTATTTGTTTATTGATTGTTATGAACCTGTCTGAGGACCACAGATGGAAATGAGCTATTAGCTATAATCTGGCATCTCTTCTCTTTGCTGAGATTAATGTTTTTGTATGCATGGTCCTTCTATAAATAAATAAATAAATAAAAATGAGCTCAAGTATATATACATTTCTAAATAACTCTACTTTAATCAGGTTATGCTATTCTATATTTGTGTACTTGTAGTATTTACTCATTAATTTGATAAATCGATGTGTTATCATGGCCTTAACTACCCAGCAGTACATCAAGTAATTGTAATACCACCTTTCCCTAGCTCAACATGAAATATATGAACACATTAATGCATCTAAAATTATAATACCACAATGTAATATCGCCTATATGTAATTCTTAATTGAGTACACTGTTGCATGCTGGACTTTTACTTGTTACAGTATTTTATTATTCTTATATTCAATCTGATATAATTGGTCATTATCTTACCTCATAGGGCCATCGCCGTAATGTGGATCTTCATAGTTGAACATCTGTCGCTCACACACACACACACACACACACACACACACACACACACACACACACACACACACACACACACACACACACACACACACACACACACACACACACACACACACACACACACACACACACACACACACACACACACACAGCTGAGAACACTGTACTGTTATCATGAAATCATAAACCAACAATGTGTGGGTTTCTCTTTTTCTCTTTATCATCCAGTATTCTCTTTTTTACATTAGCTTTTATTCATTTTGATATACATTTAGTAAAACAAGCTCCTTACAGTATTGAAAGGTAGGAAACATGTTATAACGTCATGAACACCAGAACCAAAAATCCGTCGCCTCAACAAACCGAAGCTGCTCTCCACTTTTTAAATCTATTTACACAGCAGAAGTGAACGGTACTGCAGCAACGATAATCAAATGATGCAGTGCCATTAGTAAACTACACAAAGAGATGCTATTGTCCTGCAGAGATGGTCCGATGTGATTAAAACACACACACACACACACACACACACACACACACACACACACACACACACACACACACACACACACACACACACACACACACACACCCTGGAAACCATATTTCAGAATTGCAACCAAGGCAAACACAAGGCGTCATTATTATGGTGTTATTTAACATATCCTCCTGAGTCAATATATTCTAGTCAGCAGTAAAAGAGTAAAACTTTCCTTATTTTTTTACAGTAGAAAAATCCACTTAAATTGAACTGAATCCAACACTTTTTTTTATTGATTTAGCTCATGTTTAAATAGAGAAGAGAAATAAGGAATTAGTTTGCCTGCGGGAGCTTGCAGGATGTCACAATATTTTTTACATTGCATTTAGCTGACGCTTTTATCCAAAGCGTTCGACCAACAAGATACAAACTTGAAGAAAACAGAATCATAAGTACATCAGGTTTCATAGAGCCAAACATTTCAAGTGCTACTCAACTGGCTTTAGATAAGCCAGTCCTTTATTAGTATATAAGTGCTTTGTTAATAGTTCTATCGCTCGAAGTGGAGTCGAAAGAGATGAGTTTTCAGTCTGCGCCGGAAGGTCCGGCAGTGGCTCAGTCAGTAGGGGCTTGGACTGTGAGCTGTAGGGTCGCCGGTTCAAGTCCCCGACCAGACCTAAATATGGAGTGTGGACTTCTACTTGGAGAGGTCCCAGTTCACCTCCTGCCCTGCCATGGTGCCCTTGAGCAAAGCATCGGGCATCCCCCTCCCCCCCTCACTCCCATCCTAGTACTAGACTCCTAGGATGGGTTAAAAGTAGAGAACACATTTCACTGTGTGTGCTGTGTACTCTGCATGTGTGACCATTGCAGAGGGTTTCATCCCTCCCAACCATGTCCTGGATGTAGGAAGGGCCAGATCCATTCGCAGCATGGTACGCAAGTACCAGTGTCTTGAAGTGGATTCTAGCAGTTACCGGAAGCCAGTGGAGGGAGCGGAGGAGCGGAGTGGTGTGGGAGAATTTAGGAAGGTTGAAGACCAGACGAGCCGCTGCATTCTGGATGAGCTGCAGAGGTCGGATGGCACATGCAGGTAGACCAGCCAGGAGGGAGTTGCAGTAGTCTAGGCGTGAGGTGACGAGAGTCTGGACCAGAACCTGCGTGGCTTTCTGGGTCAGCTGGGGACGCATCCTCCTGATGTTGTAAAGCGTGTATCTGCAGCAGCGGGTTGTAGCAGCTATGTTTGCAGTGAAGGACAGTTTGTTATCTAGGATCACACCCAGATTCCTTGCAGTCTGAGTCGGGGAAACAACAGCTTGATACACATAAGTGTGTTTGGTATTTTCACTCCCAATGAAGTCATTTTGAAAGCGTTTCATTATGTCCTTAGAAATAGTGAAAACACACCTGATGTGTGGAAGAAGTACAAAGATAAATAACAAGTAAAATCCCGCATTCAAGATCTTACATGTACAAAAGTATTGGGATCAAAATATACTTAATAAGAATACTTCATTCACCCTGACGGGAATTTAAGATTTGTGACAGTTGCTCGATTTTATAAAAAAACATAAGAAGTCAAAGTAAAGTGTGCAATCAGAATATACAATAAAATAGAATTACAACAAATAAGTAACTGAAGCTGTCAGATAAATGTAGTGGAGCGAAAAGAGCAATGTTGGCTTTTAAAATGTAGTGGAGTAGAAGTATGAAGTAGCATTCAATGACAATACTTTGGTTACATACAACTGCCTCAAAAGTGTTTCTTAACACTTGAGTAGATGTACTTTGTTAATTTGCACCACTGATTGTATGTATGTGTATCCTTCACAACACAAGATGTACCTCCTTATTGGTCCTTTATACACTTAACACAGCAAGACAAGTACTCAGATCTTTACTTAAAGGTCTCCTATCATGCAAAATGCACTTTGTGATGTCTTTTATACCTAAACATGTGTCCCCGGTGCGTCAGGGAACTCACGCAGCGTCAGAAAATAAAACCCTCTCTTTTCCTCCGTACCCAAATCTTTTTAAAGACGGGTGAACAACGAGCGGATACAGATTCCATCCGAACTGGCGTCAAATCGTCAGCGGACCCACAGAAAGTTGCTATCAGAAACAATGCCTGACGTGTTTTGGACGAAATCTCGTCTTTGTTTACATTAGCAAGGCAAGGCGAGGCAAGGCGAGGCGAGGCGAGGCGAGGCGAGGCGAGGCAAGGCGAGGCAAGGCGAGGCAAGGCGAGGCGAGGCGAGGCGAGGCAAGGCGAGGCAAGGCAAGGCAAGGCAAGGCGAGGCAAGGCGAGGAAAGGCAAGGCAAGGCGAGGCGAGGCAAGGCAAGGCAAGGCAAGTTTATTTATAGAGCACCTTTCAACACAAGGCAATTCAAAGTGCTTTACAAAAAACGAAAGACATTAAGAAAATGGCATTTAAAATCAGTCATTAAAAAGAAAAGATAATAAAAGAAACATTAAAAGATAAAAGTTACAGTGCAGTTTAATATGTGAATAGTTCAATTAAAAGCAGCGGCAAAAAGAAAAGTCTTTAGTCTGGATTTAAAAGTAGTCAGAGTTGCAGCGGACCTGCAGGTTTCTGGGAGTTTGTTCCAGATATTTGGAGCATAATAACTGAAGCAAGCCTCGCTAACACTCAGAGCTAACCTGTACTGGAGAGCACATGTGTTTAAAAAGCAGGACATAAAAAAAGAACTCACCTTGTGATAAACCCGCAAGAGAAAAAGCATTTGAGCTCCATACTGTTTCAGAAATAATCCTTGATGTGGTTTAGAACAGGATGGCGTTTTATCACAGCAGAATTTAACTTTATCTCCGGTAGAATTCTGATCAGGCATTAGCTCCGCCTCCTCTTCTTTTCTTTTTTTCAAGCTAAGGACCCAAAATCCGCGTTTCTCTAATGGCGCATTTCCACCGCAGGCCTCGCTCGACTTAATACGGTTTTGTTAGGCCTTGTTAGGCCCGGCTCACTTTAATGCTGTGCTTCCATTACAGTTTAGGAACTGGGGTAGTTACTATAGTAACGCAGTGTAGGCGGAGCCGTGACGTCATCTTCAGAAAAACAACATCAGCCGTTAGCTGTTAGCACTCAGAGCTCACAGCTCCTCATATCTGTTCAGAAACTAGACAAAAGTTAAACCAGTACAAACCACAGACTGTCTGTGTCATGGAGAATACAGTCGCTGGCTTATTTATGTCTGTAGGCCGTTGTTGTGAGTGTGGACGGTCGGAGCATATACAACGTTAGCTTAGCCAAGCTTCATTCAGAAAACACGCATTTTAAAGGGGTTTTCGCCTGCCGTCTGTCTGCAGACTTGTCAAAGCATTCATGGTTTTTACTAACCGGTATCAGTATGTTGTTACTTCGGCATCATTTTGAAACGTGTATTACAATTAAATCACGGTCAAATATGTTCATCTTGTTGTAGTTGTAGCTCCTTGCCAGCGATTCTCTCTCTAGTTTAGCATACTCAGCCCGACTCAGCCTGGTTGTTGGCCTGGAAAGAACCTCGATTTTGTCGGGCCAGAAAAAAGGTGAAAAAGTAGCCCCGGGCCGGAACTAGGCCAAGTGGAAACGCAACCAAAAACGGGCCCGGCACGACACGGCACGCTTAAACCACGCTCTGCGCCATGGTGGAAGTGCGCCATTACAGGGCTTCAAAAGAGGGGTATGAGCAGTATGAGGTGGCTACAATGGGTGATCTGTTTGGTATTGGTCATTTGAAAAAAAAACTTCACAGACATGTTTTGTATAGGTATGGCCCTACGATATATGTTTCAAATATAGCATGATAGGTCCACTTTAACTAAAAAAGAAATACTAAATTACAAAATTATGTGCTACAAGTAAGAGTCCTGCATTTAATATCTTATTTAAGTACAAGTACAAATGTATTGGTATTCCACTGTTGTAAAGGTCTCCTGCGCACCCCCACATACATGCATTAACCAGCCAAATACATCTCTTCTCTTTCTCTCTCACACACACACACACACACACACACACACACACACACACACACACACACACACACACACACACACACACACACACACACACACACACACACACACACACACACACACACACACACACACACACACACACGCACACACACACACAGTCTGAGTCGTGTGTTGCACCACAATGGCCATGTTGAACTTTCTGCAGAGTGCAAGGCCTGCTTAGTGAGTGGGAGAAAGATGACGTCTGCAAACAAAAGGCCCCATTCACACAGACTCTTAAGGAAGCAATGATTCCCTCTCACACACACACACACACACACACACACACACACACACACACACACACACACACACACACACACACACACACACACACACACACACACACACACACACACACACACACACACACCGGCTCACCCCACCACAGCATACACCATGTCACAATATTATTCAATTAATCCAGAGAGTGGAGGCTGCCTGCAAAGCGCCTTGTAATCACATAAAGACGCCCGTTGAGCAACTATATTGCAGCATCACATTTCTCACTATTTAAGGTAAGAGATTAGAGTCAGTCTCTATTTGCATTGCTGCCATAACGGGGCTAGGGTTTGTTCAGAGACAAGTTGGGTTGGTTCAACAGGTTTTGGTTCACGTGTGGCTCTCTAGCAAGCATCAGGTTCAACTTGTTTCTTGTGGCGGGGAATCGGCTGATCCTCAGAGCGGCAAGTGATCCGTATCAGTTGGGGAGACTTTTGAGGTAAGAGAGAGACAGTTTCAGGAACATTTTGGTTCAAGTGTCAGTGAATTCAAGTAGTGGTGCTAATGTGAGGATTAATGTCACTCTGCTGTGGCTAATTTTAGGATTAAGCTGTGATTTGGGTGTGTTTGTAAAGGCTGTGCGACAGGGTGATTATGGCAGTGAAGCAGTGTTTTAGCTTGTTTGTCATGTGGCTGTGTAAGATAAGATAAGAAGTACTTTATTGATCCCACGTTGGGAAATGTTTGTGTCGCAGCAGCATAAAAAGACATGGCATTCTACAATTACAATTAAAAGACAAGCAAAACACATTTAAAAATGGTAACATCTCAATAGCAATAAAATAGCATTTACAGTGACAACATATAAAGCAGGATATTATATATACATAAGTATGTGAGTAATGGAATATTAAATATTAGATTTGATATAAATATGAAATGTACAATGTGGTTTAGAGTCCCGTTGTCTAAGTAGCTATGGAGCAGAGAGTTCTCCTCAGTTGATGCTCTCCTCTCTTCCTCCATAGTCTGAGGGTTTCTCCCCTGTTTGATTGTCCTTAACTCTCTGCAAAGAGACTCTGTGTGTGTGTGTGTGTGTGTGTGTGTGTGTGTGTGTGTGTGTGTGTGTGTGTGTGTGTGTGTGTGTGTGTGTGTGTGTGTGTGTGTGTGTGTGTGTGTGTGTGAAGGTTAAGGATTTGTATGCTCAACAAAGTTCTGTATCAATTGATGCAATAATGTAAACACAAAAACCTAATCAAAAGGCAAAACTTGCTGAAATAATCATTTTTTACTATAAAAGTGTTTACATTTTTAAGCATACGTTTCTTTAAAAATCATACAAATAAATATGAAGTTGAGGTTGTGTTTCGTGAGCGCCCCCTAGTGGTCCGTGAGTATATTGGTACAATTTCACATTTGAAATAAATAAATACATTTAAGTTTTCCGCACTCTCGTGGGAATATCTCCACAATGGAGCGAGCTTAAGTTTCACTTCTGATTGCATGATATAGCCCAGGTCAACACCTTCGTCACACATGTTGCCATCTGTTTGTAACATCTTCAGGCGATTTGTAATCTGTTCCAGACAAACGATCTTTTTTTTGGATATTTGTGGAGTTGGTGGTCCGCGGTTGTTTTTTTATTGGTTAAGTGGTCCTTGGTATGAAAAACTTTGAGAAACACTGAGCTAGAGGCAAGAGCTTCGGAGCTAAGAGGCAGCGTCGCTTATGTCTCTCTTACGTCGAGGCGGGTTGAAGTAGATGCTGAAGACCACAAAGAAGTCTTGCATTTCGCATGTGATGTTTGTAAAGTTCCAAGTAAAGTCGTCCCTTGTAAAGTCGTCCGATGCCTTCCATTTCGTAAGAGGATAACCAAAGCGAACAGCGATTCAATACAATCGGCCATTGTTGTTGTTGTCGATGTGAGGGATTTCCGCGCGGTTTGGATTTTATGAAGCAGGCACGTAAACGGTGACGTCATGACGCAGCAGCGGCAGCTCTGGGCGGTGTGAACAGAGCGGGAGCAGAAAAGGGAAACCGGAGCTGAACCAGAAAAGCTCCCGCTCGGAGCTAGAAAGGGAAAAGCGCTGGTGTGAAAGCCGCATATATGGCTTGCTACTACTTTGACTTGGTGTAGGCTAACTCTCCATTCAAATCAATACCTAACTGTAGAGAAACACGTGTTTTAAAGTCGTGAATGGATGCAGAGTAAAGTTTGTTCCCCGCCTGTAACTCCAGGTGATGTAGATTTTCACACGGATGCATGTTCATAGCAGAGCAGTGGAATAATGGACATGCATTTTTAACCCAATGCAGGTGACCTCACGATACCAAGTCACATCCTCCCCTGTTTTCTTGTTAAATTGAGAACTAATGAACAACTATTTGTTTAATGATTGTTGAAGCAAACAACATTCTGATTAAGCTTCTCAAATGTAAGAAATGACTGGTTTTCAAACATAGGTCATTTGATAGCAACTGATATACATGCCTGTTAAAGTAGCATCATTTGCAATTATAGTATTATTGATGGAAAAGTGAGAGAAACTGCAACTTTATCAACTTTAATGTATAATTCCTGCATTCAACTCTCATTTGCCGAAATATTAGATTCCTCACAATAACAGAAATATACAATTTAAAACAACAACAACAACAACACAGTTTCATTACGCGTCAAAAAGGGTTTCTATTAAACTTGTGAAGACGGTTTTCTGTATAATGTGTGATTTACATCTCAGATTGATTCTTGAGTGCCTGATTTACAAACTGGGTGTGTGGCATTCAAAGTAGACTCTTTGTTTGCCTTGCAGGGAAGGTCCAACAAGAGAGATAACACTATTGGCATTAAAGCTTCAAGTGTTTCCTGCATTTCACCCACATAAGTGAGAACATGAGGATATCTTGACCTGCGCTGCTCTTTTATAAATGCCTTTCCAAGTGCAAAACAGACTAGCTGTAATTAGTGTGCAGAATTAATGTAAATGAATAAGCATTAAAAGCTGCTTTTGAATCCTTCTACCGTTTCCTAATTACATGACATGTTATTTGTTAGATGCTTTTATCCAAAGCGACTTACATACTCAATACTGTGTGCAATCCCCACAGGAGCACTTTGGGGTGAAGTGTCTCATCGACATGTTGACTGCAGTGGGGTTTGAACCTGATCCCAACACCAACGCACAACCCACTGCGCCACACCCCTCCCAATGAGTTGAGATTGACTTCAGAGGATCACTCTGAGCACAGAGGGTCTAACAGCAGGGATTGCATCGCTTGACGTTGATTTTGATCGGTATTTCTTGCATTTAAAATCATAAATGGATTCCCTTCTGCGTTTGGTTTTGCTATCGCTTTCCTTCAGAGCTCTGTAGATCGTGCAGCGTCAAAATAAACCCCTTGCACAATGTTTTAGCTTGTTTGTCATGTGGCTGTGTAAGATAAGATAAGAAGTACTTTATTGATCCCACGTTGGGAAATGTTTGTGTCGCAGCAGCATAAAAAGACATGGCATTCTACAATTACAATTAAAAGACAAGCAAAACACATTTAAAAATGGTAACATCTCAATAGCAATAAAATAGCATTTACAGTGACAACATATAAAGCAGGATATTATATATACATAAGTATGTGAGTAATGGAATATTAAATATTAGATTTGATATAAATATGAAATGTACAATGTGGTTTAGAGTCCCGTTGTCTAAGTAGCTATGGAGCAGAGAGTTCTCCTCAGTTGATGCTCTCCTCTCTTCCTCCATAGTCTGAGGGTTTCTCCCCTGTTTGATTGTCCTTAACTCTCTGCAAAGAGACTCTGTGTGTGTGTGTGTGTGTGTGTGTGTGTGTGTGTGTGTGTGTGTGTGTGTGTGTGTGTGTGTGTGTGTGTGTGTGTGTGTGTGTGTGTGTGTGTGTGTGTGTGTGTGTGTGTGTGTGTGTGTGTGTGATGCTGGGCGATGTGTGTGTGATGCTGGGCGATGTGTGTGTGATGCTGGGCGATGTGTGTGTGATGCTGGGCGAGGTGTGTGTGAAGCGCTTCCTCCAGCAGGGTGCAGCTCTGGTACTCTGTAGCCTCTGTGATGAAAGCAGACACCCAGCCATCAGAACAACACGCTGCGTCCCACAGGGAGCAGGTGAGAGCTGAGGAAATCTCTGAATCATTCACCAGTCTCAGAAGAACACTCGATGGAAAACAGAGGAGAGAAGAACTCTGATCCTTTAGAGTCATTGATCCCAATTTGGGAACTTGTTATAGCAGCAAGGCATTGCACATGATTTTAAAATAGGGTCAGGGTAAGTATAAGTTAGCAGCGACGTGCGGTCAGGGGAGGCAGGTGAGGCAGAGCCTCACTTGTCATTCTCCAATGTAACGGAAAAAAAGAATAATAATACAAATAATAATAATAATAAAATGTGTCCACTGATCTGTGTTGTAAATGTGATTTCTGTTTGATTCCAATCGCTTTTTATAGTAAAAATCGGCTAATTTGCCGAGCTCCGCTACAACTACGGGGAGCGATGAGATTGAGAAGTGAGGCAGGGACGAGCTCTGCCTCACAGAAGCCCACAGTAACTTGCTGGAGCACGGGCACTAATTTAGCGCGGGCACTTATTTTGTGAGCGCGCTCAAGCCAGTTACTCTGGGGTGAGGTGAGGCACAGATGAGCTCTGCCTCACCTCAGAATGCGTCACCCCACAGAAACTGTCTGGAAAGCGGGCCCTAAGCGCATGCCTGCACCATCTCACTGTATGTCACCAATGTAATGATTGTAGATCCCTCTATTACATTTATCCTCACCATCCATAGTCTCTAAATAACTTATTTCACGTATATATGATATTTAAGCTCGCTGGTCTCATCATACAACGGCAATGAAAAAAGCACCAGGGGAGGCAGCCACAACCTCTGCCGCACTGCAGGGGGCGCAAGTGAGCCCACAGGTTCTTGTTACTACTGTTATTCTACGGAGACGAAAACAACAAGCTAGACTTTTGAAACTAGAGGAAGATAAGGAGGACTTTTACAAAAAAGTAATACAGATTGTTGTCCAGAAGGATAGCATGGACTTCATCTTCAAGTCAAGGTAAGACCACATTTGTAATGAAAATGGGATCTTACTAAGAGAGAACAATCCAATATTTAGATTTTGGGTATCCTTTTGTTGAACGGTCTGTTTAAAATGAATCGAAGCATCAGACTAAAAAAGCTTTTGAAAATAACAGAATATTTCGATTAAAGGTGGGGTAGGTAAGTTTGAGAAACCGGCACGATATACACTTTTTGTTATATTCCATGGAATGCTCTTAACATCCCGATAGCAATGAATATCTGAAGTGCTTTGACAAAAAATACATAAAAACATTTCATCTGTGGAAGCCGTAGTACTGTAAAAAGCACGACCACTCATTTTAGCCGGCCCGGCTAAAATAACCTGCCTGTCAGCCTTCCATCTGTGCACAAACTTATCTCGTGCCCTCATTGGTCATGTGCGCGTTCGTGTGTGTTGGAGGAGGGGCTGTGTATTTTCAAATTCTAGCGCACTCGAGCTGGTTTCTCCAAAATTACCTACCCCCCCACCTTTAAGGTCAAAATATATAATATTTGTAAATCTGACTCTGAAAGAGTCAGTGCCTCACCAGCCATGAACCTCACCGCACGTCACTGTAAGTTAGTATACCCTTACCAATACTACGAACAAAATACTGTAGTCAATACACTGACTTTGGATAAGTAACTAATACAAACCACTTCAAAACCAACTATCCTAGGAAGGCAGTGGAAAGTGAGAATAAAATAACGGAGTTTTATGTTTGAAAAAGGTTTTATCAACTAACTGCAATAATGTTAACACGCATAAGAAAACCGTACGGCAAAAAATGTATTCACGTAAAAAAAACACTGCGATACACTTTTACGTTTTTTCCTCAATTCTCCACACACTTGTTGTTGTTTATGTTTGTTAGAGGCCAGGACTTTTTTCCGTTTCACTTACTCTTCTATTTTCTTCTCTTTTTGTTTATTTTTTCGCATCGTTCCCAGCTGCTCTCTTTCTGGTTCGGTCACTCTTTGTTTTTGTTTTTGTCACCGACAGTTATTTTGACTGTGTTCCCGCTGTGAGTGTGCTGGACACAGGGACAGCAGGAAGGAGAAGTAACCATAAAACCAACCGTGGTCTACCAGTAACTACATTTCCCCTTTGCTTTTAGTTCTGCTTTCAGTTTGAGTTTAGATAGTTGTGCTTTAAGGGATCACTATAGAGAGGGTCTGACAAAGACACTGCGTCATTAGAAATATGGTTTAACTTTGACCGGATCTTTGTCCAAGTGAAATACTACATTGCACTACACACTATCTTTAGCCTGTTGTCGTGTATGTGTGTGTGTGTGTGTGTGTGTGTGTGTGTGTGTGTGTGTGTGTCTGTGTGTCTGTGTGTGTGTGGCCTAGCATTACTATCCTTGTGGGGACCTAAATCTGTTTTCACAGTCACGTGTGGGGACTCACCTCCCTTATGAGGACAAATTGGAGGTCCCCATGAGGGGAATCATTACTTTTAGGGTGAAGACTTGGTTAGGTTAAGGTTAAGGGTTAGGCATGTGTTGGTTATGGTTAAGGTTAGGATAAGTCTCCAGGAAATGCATGTAAGTCAATGTAATGTCCCCTGAACTGATGTATACGTGTGTGTGTGTGTGTGTGTGTGTGTGTGTGTGTGTGTGTGTGTGTGTGTGTGTGTGTGTGTGTGTGTGTGTGTGTGTGTGTGTGTGTGTGTGTGTGTGTGTGTGTGTGTGTGTGTGTGAGTGTGAGTGTGAGTGTGTGTGTGTGTGTGTGTGTTTAGAGGTAGGGGGATGGATTGGGGGTCATTGTGTTGAATACCGTTTTTAGTTTTGTTCTTTCATTTTCATTCTTTTTAGAAATATTACAATTATTTTACATGATAACATATTGAATGCAGGGTAGACTGACCCTCACTCACTCAAGTTTACTGTCATTTTTCCCCCCATAGTGCGGACCAGTTGACCTTTTATTGCCATTGAGTTCAAGTCAAGATCCGGTAAAGAAAGCAGGAAGAAATAAATGAGGAACAGTAGAAGGAGAAGACACTTTTTCCCACAACTGAACATTTTATGACAGACACACGCTTATTCTGAGAAGGATATACATGTGAGTTCAGAATCAGAATCAAAATACCTTTATTCGTCCCACAGAGGGGACATTAACATTTGTGACAGAAGAAAAGAGCCAAAGACAGATTAAAGGTCCCATGGCCATTTCTACTGATCATAATTCCATCGTTGAGGTCTACTAGAATAGATTCACATTGTTCAATGTTCCAAACTCACATTGGTTTCTCACAGCATCTCTTTATAGCATGTGTATTCACTCTCTGTCCTACACGGCTTGTTGGAGCTCCTGCCCCCCCCCCCCCCCCCCCTCCCTGTGAGCCCAGTGTGCTCTGATTGGTCAGCTCGCCCACTCTGTTCTGATGAGTCCACCACCGTTACAGCGGAACATCAGTGATTATGTGTTACAATCATAAGGGCGAACTTGGACTAAAAATCAGCCCGGGACTCTCGACCGGCCCACTTCGGTACTGCCGGCCCACCTCGGTACCGCAAGTAAATACCGCTAGCTAGTAAATAGTCGACGGGGGGAGTGGGGGGCTTGTGACTTATCCGACCGGCCCACCTCGGAGCCGCAAGAAAATACCGCTAGTAAATAGTCGACGGGGGGGAGGGGGGTGCTAGTGACTTATCCGACTGGCCCACTTCAGTACCGGCCCATCGGGATTCGTCCCGATGGCCAGTCCGCCCCTGGTTACAATGGCGTTTGTTAGCAACCAGGAAATGACACCAGTAATGACAAACAGATGAGAATGCTGCGTGGGGTCTGGGTGCCGTGTTGGCGGGACGTTGCGCGGCTCGCTGCTGCGAGGAGCGGACAGTGTGAGCTGGGTTACTGGTGTCGTTTCCTGCTTCCTGCGTGGGGTCTGCGAGACATCGAGACATCGCGAATGGACGCGAGAAGGGGGGCTCCACAAGCAATTTTTATTTTACTATATTTTTTCTTATTTTATTTTTTATGTTATTATAGTTTTCTTAAAATAGTTCTCTATCTGTGTTTTTAGATTGTTGTTTTACTTTTATGTATGCACCACGACATCAAGTCAAATTCCTCGTGCGTGTCAACCTCCCTGGTGATAAACCTGATTCTGATTCATTTCCCCCGCAGTGTGGACCTGCTGACCTTCAAGTGAAGCTGTGACAGAAACCAGGAGCAGAAGAAAGAGTCAACCTTTTTTCCTGGCCCTTCGTCTTCCTCCACCTTCCTCTCTGCGCCGCATCGTCTCCACAGCTTCAGCAGGATGAAGCTGAAGGAGGACCTGAGCCCCGTGCTGCTGCTGGTCTTCCACCTCGCGGTCTGGATCTACTCCTTCCTCTCCTTCCTGCCCTCAGTCTTCCTCGGCTGGATGTCCACGCTCGATGATGGTGTTCGCTACGGCTCAGAGGAAGACAGAGCCAAGAGGATGAAGGCCTGCTCGGAGCCGGGACGTCCCGAGGGCCCCTATCGAGCCGTGAGGGCCACAAAGAGACTGGAGGCCACGCTGCGCCCGGGTGTTCAAACCCTGGATAAGATGTTCGAGTTATCAGCCCGGAGGTTTCCACACAGACACTGCCTAGGGACCAGAGAGGTGATCAGTGAGGTGGACGAGAGGCAGGGCAACGGGAAGCTGTTCAAGAAGGTAACTTTAGATGGGGAGGAAACAGGTTTATTACAAGGTAGGTTGACACGATACGATAATACTTCAGTGGTCAGATCAAGCCTTCAGCGTGCATCTGATCTGGATTCAGCTCTGTATTTACTGTGAGGATCGACTGGAGCTCAAAGGATGCTTCAGGCTGACTTTATTCAATCTCCCATTAGATGGTAGCATTTCATATTCTCTGCTCAGAACATGCTTTGGGTCCCAGATGATGGACAGCCTCACCAGGTTATTATGGCAGTGGCGAACCGTCAGGGCCTTCAAGGTATTCAGAGAATACCCTGGAACACTCAGATAAAACAAACAAAAAATCGATTTAATTACATAAATAAAATGTAATAAAATGAATAAATGAGAATGGTATCCGTGTTGTTGATCTGTAATATCACAGTGTTACGTTGATTTGTTTGTCCTTCTCGGACCATGCTACGCATTTCAGTGGTTTTGTGTTAGAAAAGAAAGCAACCAATCAGATCTTGTTCTGGGTCTCTGGGTAGAATATCCTTCAACAAGGTATTCTACATCCTTGATCGAATGCCCTGGCCGTTGCACTGAATGAGAGCGTACGTTTGGACTGACAGTTTGATCAACCAATCATATATTGATTTGTAGCCAATGGGCGTGTTCTTTCAGAGTTCCCCTCGGTTCCAGGGTATTCTAGAAGGCCCGCTAGTTAACCGGCTCGAGACAGAGGATCTAGATGAATGCGACGAAGCAATTCATGCCGTTTTACTGTTTTTAACGTTGAAATGACAAGAGCAGCAGGTGGAGAGGAAGTTGTTGAGGAATTGTTGTGAGTACCCTTTTCAAGACGACAATTCAGTGAAAAGACGGAGGAGGGGGGGGGGATGTGTCTACAGAAGGTTCAGTTGTGATAGACACGGTTCGCCACTGTATTATGGTATAGTATTATGGACATGTACGAGGAATTTGACTTGGTGTTGTGGTGCAAACATAAAAGTAAAACAAAACTGTAAAACACAGATAGAAAAATATTTTATTTTGTCAAGATATAGCCTACACTGAAAAACTGAGACAACACATTTAATTCAAGTCAACGGCAAGTTTTCTCTGTGTGTTTTGGAGCAGTGATGACGTGTTTTTTGGTAGGCTGATTTTGTAAGTTAGCATCACAAGGGCTCAAAAAGCCAATGGGGTTTTGCATTTGCTTTGCTTTCCACATTCTATCATTCTCGCTCCTTAAATGCAAATATTGGTACTTGTGGGTTATCTGTCGCCACTTTTTAAAAGCGGGTATCTGGCTCCTCCACGTGAAGTTTTTCATTTCTCAAAATAACAAACATTAATCCTAGGGGTTAGGGTTTCATTTCATTTGTATTTGTCCCGCTCATGGTACGCATACCCAAATGTACAATAATTGCCAACAAAACATGTCTCTATAAACACACCATGGAGCGAAAAGGAGCAGGGAGAAGAATAAAATATGACCTGCCCCTTTCTAAAAAAAACAAAATAAATACAAATAGATGGTCTGCCCTTCATAATAAAAAAATGTTTCACAGCCACACATAACAGTACAGCCTCATCCGAGTCCTACTGGAGAAGAAGGTGGAAAGCGACGCCTAATAATAATAATAATAATAATAATAACAACAACAACAATAACAATATCCTTTTGTTGAGAGTTCCACAATTGGAATTCAGTTAATTAGAGAGTCTGAAAAAAACTGAAAAAGTGGCAACAGATAACCCAAATATTTCCTGGCTCTTCATACCTCTATGACAGGGGGGTCAAACTCAAATACACAGTGGGCCAACATAAAAAAATGGGTACTAGTGGAGGGCCGGACTGGTTCAATGTTTATTGCAGAACTTATTGAAATGAACTTATTGCACATATTAAACCTGGAACTAACAAAGCTTAAATGATTGCCTATAAAAACAACATTAAACATTAAATAATCAGTTGCATTCATTTCTTATGGCTCTATCTGCAGCTTTTCCAGAGTCATTTCTTATGAGTACATTTTCCCACAGGCCAACAACAGCTTCAACAAAACTATTCCCCTCAAAGAACAAACCAAACATGCCCTGTTGTCGTGAGAGAGAAAGTGCAGAAGGAAACATCCATTAAACTCAGTGTGCTGCTCTGTGATGCTAGTTCAGATACTTGGCATCTCATCTTGGGTGCAAGGTCATCAATGTTTGGGCTCAGGCTCTGAGCTGAGGAGACCCTCAGGATGGAGTGAAGGTGTGCGTGCAATATACCGGAGGGCCAGATCTAATAGTAATTAGAAATTATCCTGCGGACCGAAATTAAATTATTTTGCTAATATTGAAGACATTTGTAGATGTAATCTAAGTCTGTAGGAACCAGTGATTCACTGTCTTTTCTTTTACAACTGTCTGCCTTTTTTTTGTTGGCAAAACAACTAATTAATTAACTATTTCTTATTTGTTGACTGCGGTTCTACCTGCAAGTTATTTCAGACCTCAGTGTTAAAGTGGCAGAGCTCTATATTATAACATCATAACAGTGTTTCTTGTGTGTTTTGGAGCGTGCACCGTGGACTTTTACAGTTACAGTACCTCTGCATTACTCTAATCCCCACAGCCTGACGCTGTTAATCCTTTTAAACCTCACTGTTGAAAGTTTTAATGCTGCAGGAGAACGAGTCTAAGATCCTGTTGTTCCCTGAAAATGGAAAGCAGTTCTGTCCAGTCATCATTATAGTGTGTTTCTGAGTGTACTGACACAGATTCACCACCAGGAGCCAGTATAACCTCACTCACTCACACACACACACACACACACACACACACACACACACACACACACACACACACACACACACACACACACACACACACACACACACACACACACACACACACACACACACACACACACACACACACACACACACACACACACACACACACACACACACACACACACTCATACCATGTATACATCACTTCAGGGGACATTACATTGACTTACATGCATTTCCTGGAGTCTAATCCTAACCTTAACCATAACCAACACATGCCTAACCCTAACCCTAACCCTTAACCTTACCCTTACCCTAATCCTAAACCTAACCAAGTCTTCATCCTAAAATTAATGACTCCCCTCATGGGGACCTCCAATTTGTCCCCATAAGGGAGGTGAGTCCCCACACGTGACTGTGTAAACAGATTTAGGTCCCCACAAGTATAGTAATGCTAGGCCACACACACACACACACACACACACACACACACACACACACACACACACACACACACTACCTGTTGGCGTAAGCACAGATGTATTTAATGTATTTTTACTCATTTAGTTTATAACATTAGTTCCTTTCAGATTAAGAATGTGCATTAAAACATGCGATAAACTTTCAACATGAAACCAATGAAATAGCTGAACTAAAATGTTTTCGAATATATTACAAAAATGTCCAAATGAAGTCCTGAATATCAATATTGTGTGTATCAAAACAGTACCACTCTAACTAAAGCAACAATCTGATAATGACATATAAATATACTCCACCAGTTCTGTAAAGTTCACTTTTAACAAACTGCATAACAAATAAAGTGAAATAACTGTTTGAGGTACGGACAAGTACAATTACTCAATAAATGTAAAAAATGTGCAACAAAAAGTCCTTAAGATCAACTTGTGTAACAGGACTTTAATTGTGTACATTAGTCAAATGCTACCTGATGCTGCATTATTTAAAGTCTAATAATGTCATAAATATAATTATGTTTCTCGTGAAATAACAGTTTGAGGTTCAAAAAGGTCACGTATTTCAACATTTAAGAAAGAATGATTGAGTCGGTTGCCAATACAATTTGTTAGCAACAACTCCACTAATTGTTTCAGTTTTTTTTGTCAAAATCCAGTTCTAGCTTCTGAAGATTTGCTGCTTTTCCTTTTACATTTTGTTTATGTTTTACTTTTACTACCAATACTTTAAATACATTTTCCTGATAACACTTGAATAGGTTTTCTAAAGTACAATTCTAAATACTTTTACTTGTAATGTCTTTTTACGGTGTAGTATTCGTATCTGTACTTAAGTAAAGTATTTGAATACTTTTCCACCACTGCTAACTTTAAAAATAAGAGAGAATCCTTCAATGTTATTTTCTTTCATTAGAGAAATTGTTGTGTATCCTAATTTAAAGGTCCCCTATCATACTGTTTTGCATCAATATATTATAGGTCTCAGATATATACAGAACATGTTTGGCTCGAAACACCAAACAGATCATTGTAGCATTACCCATAATCCTCTCTGTTTCAGCCCTGTTTCAAAAGTGCTGATTCTGTGTCTGTAGCTTTAAATGCTAATGAGCTGCTGCTGGCCACGCCCCTCTGAGGGATGATTGGTTTAAAAAGAACACAATGGTGCTCTAGGAGGAGATTCAGGTGATAAGGTGGGGGGGGGGGTTACCTTGGTTGCTGATTGGCTAATGGTTACACAAGACAAAACATCGTTATGACATCATAAAGTGGCCAAAATCTGATCAGCTCATTTTCAGACAGGTTTTTATAGAAATGGATCAAAAAGAGAGAGAATCTTTGTTTCTGAAACTTTCAGAGTCTCTTTCCACAGAGGGGACACATGTTGATGTAGAAGAGACATGGAGAAGAGGGGACACATGTTGATGTGGAAGAGACGTGAAGAAGAGGGGACACATGTTGATGTAGAAGAGACATGAAGAAGAGGGGACACATGTTGATGTAGAAGAGACATGAAGAAGAGGGGACACATGTTGATGTAGAAGAGACATGGAGAAGAGGGGACACATGTTGATGTAGAAGAGACATGAAGAAGAGGGGACACATGTTGATGTAGAAGAGACATGAAGAAGAGGGGACACATGTTGATGTAGAAGAGACATGAAGAAGAGGGGACACATGTTGATGTAGAAGAGACATGAAGAAGAGGGGACACATGTTGATGTAGAAGAGACATGAAGAAGAGGGGACACATGTTGATGTAGAAGAGACATGAAGAAGAGGGGACACATGTTGATGTAGAAGAGACATGAAGAAGAGGGGACACATGTTGATGTAGAAGAGACACGAGGAAGAGGGGACACATGTTGATGTAGAAGAGACATGAAGAAGAGGGGACACATGTTGATGTAGAAGAGACATGAAGAAGAGGGGACACATGTTGATGTAGGAGAGACATGAAGAAGAGGGGACACATGTTGATGTAGAAGAGACATGAAGAAGAGGGGACACATGTTGATGTAGGAGAGACATGAAGAAGAGGGGACACATGTTGATGTAGAAGAGACATGAAGAAGTGGATTTTGCATTATAGGTGACATTTTTTTCATTAGAGCAATGCTTGTGTCCTAATTGAACTTGTCCACCTGCAGGTGATTCTGGGAGAGTACCGCTGGCTCTCCTATCAGGATGTTTTCTCGGCGGCGTCTCAGCTCGGCAGCGGGTTGGCGTCTCTGGGTCAGCGCCAGAAAAACAACATAGCCATCTTCTGTGAGACCCGGGCCGAGTGGATCGTCGCGGCCCAGGCCTGCTTCATGCACAACTTCCCCGGTGAGTGTCTGTGAGCACAGGAAACACTCAGAGGAGGGTGGGATGTTTTTCTTCATAAAAAGGGCTTCAAATTATTATAAAACTGCAGTACAGGTGGATCATAGTATAGGTAAGCAAACCAAGTGTATCAATACAGCACTAGTTAATTCAAGGTGCTTCATAAAAAACACATAACAAGCATTAATACGTTATTTTCTACTATCTATTTTTTTAATATGTATCATTATTATACTGGTTATAGTTTGACTAATACCACAGTTATTGTATTCATTGGTGTGACGAGAGGTGACAGTGTTTGACATTTCCTGTCCATATTATTAATAATGAAGAAGTCCAGAAGACACAGGAATAAATGTATCTCAGGTAAAACGAGTGTCATTTGTATTATATGTGTAAAGAATAAAATATACGTACAAAAAAAGAACAGGAAGGAATAATAAAGAAATTAAAATGACATTCAGAAACAGTGATTGAAAAGCCAAGAGAATGCAAATGAAAACAAGCTAATAGGACAGGTTTTAAATGCAAGAAGTGACCCGATAATGTGAGATACTAAAAGTGATCTGATTTAATAGAAGGCAGCACATTAAAAACGAAACACTAACATGTGGCTTTTGTCCTCAGTGGGAAATGTTAATATGATTTATTCCTGAGACAAATGACTCCGCGGTAATCACCGTATTTATCCGAAACATGACATGTGGGTGGAGGCGCTTATTCAAGTGAATACTTAATATACTAAGTCTACAGGGATTGGACAATAATTATAGTTCACTAATATGCTCTCTCAAAAAGCCTCCAGTTTCCATTGAAAACACTCTTCATTCAAACTCCATGAAAACAAAACATACCTCATCAAAACTGTCTTTCTGCCGTTCAAACAATTATCAACAGAGGTTTGAGAGATTTGAAAGAGACTGAATAAGGCACTGATATAAAAAAGGAATATACACTGTCAGATTACTGTTTAGTACCCCTGCTTTCAGGGGGGGGGGGTGTCTCTACTTTAAAGAGTCCTCTCCTGCTGATGTTCAGGTGTATATCAGTATGTAGTGTCTCTACTTTAAAGAGTCCTCTCCTGCTGATGTTCAGGTGTATATCAGTATGTAGTGTCTCTACTTTAAAGAGTCCTCTCCTGCTGATGTTCAGGTGTATATCAGTATGTAGTGTCTCTACTTTAAAGAGTCCTCTCCTGCTGATGTTCAGGTGTATATCAGTATGTAGTGTCTCTACTTTAAAGAGTCCTCTCCTGCTGAGGTTCAGGTGTATATCAGTATGTAGTGTCTCTACTTTAAAGAGTCCTCTCCTGCTGATGTTCAGGTGTATATCAGTATGTAGTGTCTCTACTTTAAAGAGTCCTCTCCTGCTGATGTTCAGGTGTATATCAGTATGTAGTGTCTCTACTTTAAAGAGTCCTCTCCTGCTGATGTTCAGGTGTATATCAGTATGTAGTGTCTCTACTTTAAAGAGTCCTCTCCTGCTGATGTTCAGGTGTATATCAGTATGTAGTGTCTCTACTTTAAAGAGTCCTCTCCTGCTGATGTTCAGGTGTATATCAGTATGTAGTGTCTCTACTTTAAAGAGTCCTCTCCTGCTGATGTTCAGGTGTATATCAGTATGTAGTGTCTCTACTTTAAAGAGTCCTCTCCTGCTGATGTTCAGGTGTATATCAGTATGTAGTGTCTCTACTTTAAAGAGTCCTCTCCTGCTGATGTTCAGGTGTATATCAGTATGTAGTGTCTCTACTTTAAAGAGTCCTCTCCTGCTGATGTTCAGGTGTATATCAGTATGTCTAGTGTTTCTACTTTAAAGAGTCCTCTCCTGCTGATGTTCAGGTGTATATCAGTATGTAGTGTCTCTACTTTAAAGAGTCCTCTCCTGCTGATGTTCAGGTGTATATCAGTATGTAGTGTCTCTACTTTAAAGAGTCCTCTCCTGCTGATGTTCAGGTGTATATCAGTATGTAGTGTCTCTACTTTAAAGAGTCCTCTCCTGCTGATGTTCAGGTGTATATCAGTATGTAGTGTCTCTACTTTAAAGAGTCCTCTCCTGCTGATGTTCAGGTGTATATCAGTATGTAGTGTCTCTACTTTAAAGAGTCCTCTCCTGCTGATGTTCAGGTGTATATCAGTATGTAGTGTCTCTACTTTAAAGAGTCCTCTCCTGCTGATGTTCAGGTGTATATCAGTATGTAGTGTCTCTACTTTAAAGAGTCCTCTCCTGCTGATGTTCAGGTGTATATCAGTATGTAGTGTCTCTACTTTAAAGAGTCCTCTCCTGCTGATGTTCAGGTGTATATCAGTATGTAGTGTCTCTACTTTAAAGAGTCCTCTCCTGCTGATGTTCAGGTGTATATCAGTATGTAGTGTCTCTACTTTAAAGAGTCCTCTCCTGCTGATGTTCAGGTGTATATCAGTATGTAGTGTCTCTACTTTAAAGAGTCCTCTCCTGCTGATGTTCAGGTGTATATCAGTATGTAGTGTCTCTACTTTAAAGAGTCCTCTCCTGCTGATGTTCAGGTGTATATCAGTATGTAGTGTCTCTACTTTAAAGAGTCCTCTCCTGCTGATGTTCAGGTGTATATCAGTATGTAGTGTCTCTACTTTAAAGAGTCCTCTCCTGCTGATGTTCAGGTGTATATCAGTATGTAGTGTCTCTACTTTAAAGAGTCCTCTCCTGCTGATGTTCAGGTGTATATCAGTATGTAGTGTCTCTACTTTAAAGAGTCCTCTCCTGCTGATGTTCAGGTGTATATCAGTATGTAGTGTCTCTACTTTAAAGAGTCCTCTCCTGCTGATGTTCAGGTGTATATCAGTATGTAGTGTCTCTACTTTAAAGAGTCCTCTCCTGCTGATGTTCAGGTGTATATCAGTATGTAGTGTCTCTACTTTAAAGAGTCCTCTCCTGCTGATGTTCAGGTGTATATCAGTATGTAGTGTCTCTACTTTAAAGAGTCCTCTCCTGCTGATGTTCAGGTGTATATCAGTATGTAGTGTCTCTACTTTAAAGAGTCCTCTCCTGCTGATGTTCAGGTGTATATCAGTATGTAGTGTCTCTACTTTAAAGAGTCCTCTCCTGCTGATGTTCAGGTGTATATCAGTATGTAGTGTCTCTACTTTAAAGAGTCCTCTCCTGCTGATGTTCAGGTGTATATCAGTATGTAGTGTCTCTACTTTAAAGAGTCCTCTCCTGCTGATGTTCAGGTGTATATCAGTATGTAGTGTCTCTACTTTAAAGAGTCCTCTCCTGCTGATGTTCAGGTGTATATCAGTATGTAGTGTCTCTACTTTAAAGAGTCCTCTCCTGCCTGATGTTCAGGTGTATATCAGTATGTAGTGTCTCTACTTTAAAGAGTCCTCTCCTGCTGATGTTCAGGTGTATATCAGTATGTAGTGTCTCTACTTTAAAGAGTCCTCTCCTGCTGATGTTCAGGTGTATATCAGTATGTAGTGTCTCTACTTTAAAGAGTCCTCTCCTGCTGATGTTCAGGTGTATATCAGTATGTAGTGTCTCTACTTTAAAGAGTCCTCTCCTGCTGATGTTTCAGGTGTATATCAGTATGTAGTGTCTCTACTTTAAAGAGTCCTCTCCTGCTGATGTTCAGGTGTATATCAGTATGTAGTGTCTCTACTTTAAAGAGTCCTCTCCTGCTGATGTTCAGGTGTATATCAGTATGTAGTGTCTCTACTTTAAAGAGTCCTCTCCTGCTGATGTTCAGGTGTATATCAGTATGTAGTGTCTCTACTTTAAAGAGTCCTCTCCTGCTGATGTTCAGGTGTATATCAGTATGTAGTGTCTCTACTTTAAAGAGTCCTCTCCTGCTGATGTTCAGGTGTATATCAGTATGTAGTGTCTCTACTTTAAAGAGTCCTCTCCTGCTGATGTTCAGGTGTATATCAGTATGTAGTGTCTCTACTTTAAAGAGTCCTCTCCTGCTTGATGTTCAGGTGTATATCAGTATGTAGTGTCTCTACTTAAAGAGTCCTCTCCTGCTGATGTTCAGGTGTATATCAGTATGTAAGTGTCTCTACTTTAAAGAGTCCTCTCCTGCTGATGTTCAGGTGATATCAGTATGTAGTGTCTCTACTTTAAAGAGTCCTCTCCTGCTGATGTTCAGGTGTATATCAGTATGTAGTGTCTCTACTTTAAAGAGTCCTCTCCTGCTGATGTTTCAGGTGTATATCAGTATGTAGTGTCTCTACTTTAAAGAGTCTCTCCTGCTGATGTTCAGGTGTATATCAGTATGTAGTGTCTCTACTTTAAAGAGTCCTCTCCTGCTGATGTTCAGGTGTATATCAGTATGTAGTGTCTCTACTTTAAAGAGTCCTCTCCTGCTGATGTTCAGGTGTATATC